>JBBDGP010000123.1:2847500-3362500 GCA_037952835.1 Lithobates septentrionalis | reverse complement strand
CTGTGCCCATCAATTGCAGCCACTGTGTTCATCAAATGCAGCCACTGTGCCCATCATATGCAGCCACCTGTGCCCATCATATGCAGCCACTTGTGCCCATCATATGCAGCCACTTGTGCCCATCAAATGCAGCCATTGTGTTCATCAAACGCAGCCACTGTGCCCATCATATGAAGCCACTTGTGCCCATCATATGCAGCCACGTGTGCCCATCATATGCAGCCACTTGTGCCCATCAAATGCAGCCATTGTGCTCATCAAACACAGCCACTGTGCCCATCATATGCAGATATTGTGCCCATCATATGCAGCCACGTGTGCCCATCATATGCAGCCACTTGTGCCCATCATATGCAGCCACTGTGCCCATCATATGCAGCCACTGTGCCCATCATATGTAGCCACTTGTGCCCATGAAATGCAGCCATTGTGCCCATCAAATGCAGCCACTGTGCCCATCAATTGCAGCCATTGTGTTCATCAAACGCAGCCACCCTACCCATCATATGCAGATATTGTGCCCATCATATGCAGCCACGTGTGCCCATCATATGCAGCCACGTGTGCCCATCATATGCAGCCACTTGTGCTCATCATATGCAGCCACGTGTGCCCATCATATGCAGCCACGTGTGCCCATCATATGCAGCCACTTGTGCCCATCATATGCAGCCACTTGTGCTCATCATAAGCAGCCACTGTGCCCATCATATGCAGCCACTTGTGCTCATCATATGCAGCCACGTGTGCCCATCATATGCAGCCACGTGTGCCCATCATATGCAGCCACGTGTGCCCATCATATGCAGCCACTTGTGCTCATCATATGCAGCCACTGTGCCCATCATATGCAGTCACGTGTGCCCATCATATGCAGCCACGTGTGCCCATCATATGCAGCCACTTGTGCCCATCATATGCAGCCACTTGTGCTCATCATATGCAGCCACTGTGCCCATCATATGCAGCCACTGTGCCCATTATATGTAGCCACTTGTGCCCATCTAATGCAGCCCCTTGTGCCCATCATATGCATCCACTGTGCCCATCATATGTAGCCACTTGTGCCCATCTAATGCAGCCATTGTGTTCATCAAATGCAGCCACTGTGCCCATTATATGTAGCCACTTGTGCCCATCGAATGCAGCCCCTTGTGCCCATCATATGCAGCCACTGTGCCCATCTAATGCAGCCATTGTGTTCATCAAATGCAGCCACTGTGCCCATTATATGTAGCCACTTGTGCCCATCTAATGTAGCCCCTTGTGCCCATCATATGTAGCCACTTGTGCCCATCAATTGCAGCCACTGTGCCCATCATATGCAGATATTGTGCCCATCATATGCAGCCACTGTGCCCATCATATGTAGCCACTTGTGCCCATCAAATGCAGCCACTTGTGCCCATCATATGCAGCCACCTGTGCCCATCAAATACAGCCACTTGTGGCCCATAAAATGTAGCCACTTGTGCCCATCATATGCAGCCACTGTGACAACAAACACCCCCCCCCCCCCACACTCGAGGCTCTGGCAGCAACCAATCCCCCCCCCCACCCCCCTATTTTGAAGCCTATGCGTCGGGCGTCCTGAAAGGGGCCGGGCGCATGGGTGGGGGGCCGGCGCCCATGCGCCCACAGTGCACGGGCCGCCACTGCCGTTCATGTACGTGTAAAGACAGGCGTCACCAATACTTTTGGTAATTGATAGTACTATTTACTAATGCTAGCAGCATAAGGATTAAAAATAGTTTAGGTTGATTGAGAGAATTTAGTTCTTAGTGCTTTAAGAGAAATACAAACCTTTTGCCAAGTAAAACAAATTATTTATATATATATAAAAAAAAAGGTGTATTTCTTTTTGTCTGGAATTCGGCCTCCTATTTTCTCTCCAAGTTTCCTTTGCTGTGATTGTCATAAAAATCCTCCAGCCCCTCAAGACTCATCTCCATACCGGCCCGACCTTTGCTGACCGTCCAGACCTGTCCTTGTGGGTGGGGGGTGGGGGGGTCAGGACACGGAGCCCCCCATCATGTGTCAGGAAACTGCCAGGTGTTTGTAAGACTGAGCCTCAGAGACGGGCTGTGCGATACGTGCCGAGCGGGGAATATAGAATGCAAAATCAGCCGCTCGTCTGGCTTGTCTCCAGTAAGCCGAGAAGATTCTTGTGCTGCTTCATGGCCCAGAATAAGAAGAGAGGAGTTATAAAGGTGAGAAGAGTCCAGATCACGATGTACACATTACTGGGGGCCTGCTCGGGTTTGACACTCGTGCTGCTTTTGCATTTGAATATGAGCAGCTGCTAAGAAATACTTCTTTTGTTTAACCGCTTAGTGACCGCCCACCATAGATATACCTGCGGCAGGGCGGCCGCTCTGCGCCAGATCATACCTGGGTGTTCTGACACTTCTAGATAGAGTTGCCACCTCGTCCCTTTAAACCCGAACACATATGAATCACACAGGTTCTGAGGCTAAATAAAGGCAGTTAAGGCAACAAGTGAGTTTAACCCCTTCCAGCCCGGCCTATAGCAGATTGACGGCCGGGAAGTGCTTCTGTTATCCTGACTGGGTGTCATATGAGCAGGATAACATGCCGGCGCACCCATCAGAGGCTTCTCACCAAGGGTTCCCACAAAGTGTCAAAAGTGTCAGTTAGGTGTCTGATTTGTCCGCCACAATATCGCAGTCCCACTATAAGTCACCGATTGCCGCCATTACTAGTAAAAAAATAAAATAAATAAATACATAAATGTACCATAGTTTGTAAACGCTATAACTTTTGTGCAAACCAATTATTGGCATTTATTTTACCAAAAATTTATAGCAGAATAAATATTGGCCTAAATTGATGAAGAAATTTGATTTTTTAAACATTTTTTATTGGGAATATTTTATAGCAGAAAGTAAAAAATATTGGTTTTTTTTCACAATTGTCGCTCTTTTTTTGTATATAGTGCAAAAAATAAAAACGGCAGAGGTGATCAAATACCACCAATAGAAAGCTCTATATGTGGTAGAGCTGCACGATTCTGGGAAAAATGAGAATCGCAATTCTTTTGCTTAGAATACAGATCACGATTCTCTCACGATTCTTTAAAATGGTTAAATTTAAAAAGAGAAAAATCAGCTGTAGACGGCGCATGCGCAATCAACACGCCGCTCGCTCCCGATGCTCGGGGCTGGTTATTCATTTAATACAGAAAGGGGCGGATGCTTTTCTCAAAGGGGCGGATGCTTTTCTCAAAGGTGCGGATGTATAGTTAACCATACATCCGCCCCTTTGAGAAAAGCATCCGCCCCTTGCTGTCTTTATAACCATATATACATCCGCCCCTTGCTGTCTTTATAACCATATATACATCCGCCCCTTTGAGAAAAGTATCCGCCCCTTGCTGTATTAAATAACTAGCCCCGAGCATTGGGAGCGAGCGGCGTGTTGATTGCGCTTGCGCAGTCCAGGCCGGCACTATGCTCTATGCTGACTGACGTCAGTTCCGGTTGCTGACGTCAGTTCCGATATCAGCGCCATTTGCGTTCCAGGCTGGTTCCGTGCTTCCGACTGGGAGATCCGGAAAATCGAGCTAATCCAGCTTGCAGATCGCGCGGGGGGGTGAATCGAAATCGCGATCTTATATACGATTAATCGTGCAGCTCTAATATGTGGGCAAAAAGAAGACATCAATTTTATTTGAGTACAGCGTTGCACACCCACGCAATTGTCAGATAAAATAACACAGTACCGTATCCCAAAAAATGGCCTGGTCATGAAGGAGAGTAAACCTTCCGGGGCTGACGTGGTTAATCTGCTTATATTTTACCATTCCTGGTTCCCCCTCGCACCTCATCAACATGCTAATGACATTTTTAAATACAACTTTCTTGTTTCTATTACATACCTTATTTTAGACCCAGTGATATCACCACTGGGTCTCCGTTCTTCTCTATGGAATGCAGGCAGATCATGGCTGGTGGGAGGGGCCGGCAGGGTGCTGCGTATAGCTTCCTGAAAACGTTACAGCACCCGGCCTCAGTACGACTCTTAAGAGCACTCAGCCCTGATGTAAGCAGTTGGCCGGCTCTTGGGAGGAGTTATGCCAATAGCAAATATGCCTTGATGGGTGGATGCCAGGCTTGTGGAGTGGGCGTTCCTAGGCAGGCTGTATTTGCATGCAGACCGCCCGAGGTAAAGCCCACACGTGATGCTGAGCATCCATGATTGAAGGAACTGAGATCCAATGAATGAAAGGGGCCAAGAAAGAAAGGAAGAAGGAAGAGCTAGATGATGCTGGAAATTCTCCAGTCAGGAAATGAGGCTATAGCTGCATCATAGTTGAAAGAACTGAAATCCAATGAATGAAAGGGGCAGGCCAGGAACAGTCAGGCTGGGGTGCAAAGTGCTAGATGATGCTGGATGTCCTCCAGCAAGGAAATGAGGTGAGGCTCTAATTAACTTGCTGCAGCTTCTAATGCACATTGTGAGAAGCTCACAGTGTGCAGTGAAATCAGTGTAAGCCATTTCTATCAGGAGAGGAGCCGATACAACTGTGCAAGACTTAAGGGAAGGCCGGAGTTTAGCTTTAAATGTTTTCCCATTAGGGGGGGGGGGGGGGATAGCGTTTTTTTTTTTTTATCAGTTATATTTAATAATGACAGTTAGCAGCTTTTATAATTACGTTACAGTATTATTTATAGCAGCAATAAATACCAAGAAGAGAGACGGGATTTTAAAGATGCCAACACAAATTAGTATAAAAATATCCAATGTTTTTATTATAAACATTTAAAAACAGCAAATTCATATAAAACCATCATAGAACATCCATACGGCTACAATACAGATGCAGTAGCTTCAGCTCAACATGTTTCACCAAACTATGGCTTCTTCAGGAGTATTAGAAATATACTGCATACATAATCACTAGGATTAGAAAGCAAAGCATTAGTCAATGAAGCAGTTACACTAAATCTAGACATATATATATATAGAAAGATATTTTTTTACACACATACATTGTTGCTATATGAGGTATACAGATCATATATACAGCATCTCACAAAAGTGAGTACACCCCTCACATTTTTGTAATTGTTTTCTTCTATCTTTTCATGTGACAACACTGAAGAAATGACACTTTGCTACAATGTAAAGTAGTGATTGTACAGCTTGTATAACAGTGTAAATTTGCTGTCCCCTCAAAATAACTCAACACACAGCCATTAATGTCTAAACCACTGGTAACAAAAGTGAGTACACCCCTAAGTGAAAATGTCCAAATTGGGCCCAAATAGCCATTTTCCCTCCCCGGTGTCATGTGACTCGTTAGTGTTACAAGGTCTCAGGTGTGAATGGGGAGCAGGTGTGTTGGATTTGGTGTTATCGCTCTCACTCTCTCATACTGGTCACTGGAAATTCAGCATGGCACCTCATGGCAAAGAACTCTCTGAGGATCTGAAAAAAAAAATAATTGTTGCTCTACATAAAGATGGCCTAGGCTATAAGAAGATTGCCAAGGCCCTGAAAATGAGCTGCAGCACGGTAGCCAAGACCATACAGCGGTCTAACCGGACAGGTCCCACTCAGAACAGGCCTCGCCATGGTCAACCAAAGAAGTTGAGGTCACGTGCTCAGCGTCATATCCAGAGGTTGTCTTTGAGAAATAGACGTATGAGTGCTGCCAGCATTGCTGCAGAGGTTGAAGGGGTGGAGGGGTCAGCCTGTCAGTGCTCAGACAATACGCCGTACACTGCATCAAATTGGTCTGCATGGCTATCATCCCAGTAGGAAGCCTCTTCTAAAGATGATGCACAAGTAAGCCTGCAAACAGTTTGCTGAAGACAAGCAGACTAAGGATATGCATTACTGGAACCATGTCCTGTGGTCTGATGAGACCAAGATAAACTTATTTGGTTCAGATGGTGTCAAGCGTGTGTGGGGGCAACCAGGTGAGGAGTACAAAGACAAGTGTGTCTTGCCTATAGTCAGGCATGGTGGTGGGAGTGTCATGGTCTGGGGCTACATGAGTGCTGCCGGCACTGGGGAGCTACAGTTCATTGAGGGAACCATGAATGCCAACATGTACTGTGACATACTGAAGCAGAGCATGGTCCCCTCACTTCAGAGACTGGGCCGCAGGGCAGTATTCCAATATGATAACGACCCCAAACACACCTCCAGGATGACCACTGCCTTGCTAAAGAAGCTGATAGTAAAGGTGATGGACTGGCCAAGCATGTCTCCAGACCTAAACCCTATTGATCATCTGTGGGACATCCTCAAACGGAAGGTGGAGGAGCACAAGGTCTCTAACATCCACCAGCTCCGTAATGTCATCATGGAGGAGGGGAAGAGGACTTCAGTGGCAACCTGTGAAGCTCTGGTGAACTCCATGCCCAGGAGGGTTAAGGCAGTGCTGGAAAATAATGGTGGCCACACAAAATATTGACACTTTGGGCCCAATTTGGACATTTTCACTTAGGGGTGTACTCACTTCTGTTGCCAGCGGTTTAGACATTAATGGCTGTGTTGCAGTGTTGCCAACCCCCTGAAGTGAAATTTACTGGCAGGATGACAAAATTTACAAACGGCACCACTTTTTTTTTGTGGCAAAAATCATGAAAATTACTGGCAGATCCGCATTTTTTACTGGCGCTGCAAAAAAGTTCCTAAAATTACTATTTTCAGTGCTAAACAGTGCAAGGATACATATTTGAACTATAAACATATAGCTAGTGCTATTAGCAATGTGTTTAAGCTAAACAAAAGTCAAAAAACATATTTCTCTATTGACATGAAGGTCAGGTTACTATAACCCAGCTAGCACTAGGTTCCCTCCTTACATCAGAGTCTGCAGGGATCCCCCTTACAGTGAAAGGGAACTCTTATGTAAAGGGGAACGCTGCAGGTCATGATCTAAGGGGAACTCTGATGTAAGGGGAGGCTCTGGTGACCAGAGACCACCTTATATCAGAGTCCACTGTGTTCCCTTTACATCAGAGTTCCCAATTACATCAGGGTCTGCAGATTGAGTTCCCCTTTGCACTGTAAGGGGCAATCCTGCAGACTTTGATGTAAAGGGGAATGCCAGGAACTCTGATGTGGTGGACTCTCTGGTGACCAGAGACCACCTTCCGCAGAGTGAATACACTAAGGTAAGGGGAGTTACTAATTTAGGGGGAAACCTTTATATCAGTGCCCCTTACATTATTGTATTCACTCCCCCTTACATCAACAACCCCCCTAGACTGACTTGGCGGTGCTGTCACTGACCTCCTCTCAGGTGCATCGTGCAGGGCTCAGTCAGATGGCTCCAGGTTGGCGGCTCTGGTTTTCCTATGGTCTCCCCACAGTCCACACACGTCTGACTTCTCCCGTGACCCCATGATCCCGGCGGCGCTCCCACTCTTGACTCCTTTCCTGACTCCCCCTCAGAGACTGCAGACATGATGTAGGAATAGGTCAGAGGCTGCGGACAGGAGATGGTCAGAGGCTGCGGGCAGGAGATGGTCAGAGGCTGCGGGCAGGAGATGGTCAGAGGCTGTGGGCAGGAGATGGTCAGAGGCTGTGGGCAGGGCATGGTCAGAGGCTGTGGGCACTGGGCAGGAGATGGTCAGAGGCTGCGGACAGGAGATGGTCAGAGGCTGCGGGCACTGGGCAGGAGATGGTCAGAGGCTGTGGGCAGGAGATGGTCAGAGGCTGTGGGCACTGGGCAGGAGATGGTCAGAGGCTGTGGGCAGGAGATGGTCAGAGGCTGTGGGCAGGAGATGGTCAGAGGCTGTGGGCACTGGGCAGGGGATGGTCAGAGGCTGTGGGCAGGGGATGGTCAGAGGCACTGGGCAGGAGATGGTCAGAGGCTGTGGGCAGGAGATGGTCAGAGGCTGTGGGCAGGAGATGGTCAGAGGCTGTGGGCACTGGGCAGGGGATGGTCAGAGGCTGTAGGCAGGGGATGGTCAGAGGCAGTGGGCAGGAGATGGTCAGAGGCTGTGGGCAGGAGATGGTCAGAGGCTGTGGGCAGGAGATGGTCAAAGGCTGTGGGCACTGGGCAGGAGATGGTCAGAGGCTGTGGGCAGGAGATGGTCAGAGGCTGCGGACAGGAGATGGTCAGTGGCTGCGGGCACTGGGCAGGACTGGAGATGGTCAGAGGCTGTCACTTCTGTCACTCACTGTCTGTGACCCTTTCATCTCTCCACCGGGCCGGCTTCACCCCCCTGTAATGTCCTGCCGTGGCCACCCCGGCCCGGTAACATGGCTCCTCCTGCTCCCCCCGCTGAACCGCCGAGAACTGAAGAACGAGCGGCGGCCGGCGGCTTCTGTTTAAAAATGGCGCCAGGCGGCGTCATTACATTACTGCGCATGCGCCGGCCTGCCGAGCTTGTAGATCTTTCCCGAGTCCTGCAGGCTTCGGAACGGCGCATGCGCAGTTGCATGGCCGGCCCACAGCCATCTTTTTTACGGGCACCGGCTGCCCGTAACGGGCATTCACGGGCGCCCCGAAAATGGGGTGATTTTTACGGGCTGCCCGTAAATTAACGGGCGGTTGGCAACACTGCTGTGTTGAGTTATTTTGAGGGGACAGCAAATTTACACTGTTATACAAGCTGTACACTCACTACTTTACATTGTAGCAAAGTGTCATTTCTTCAGTGTTGTCACATGAAAAGATAGAATAAAATATTTACAAAAATGTGAGGGGTGTACTCACTTTTGTGAGATACTGTGTGTATATATATATATGTATATATATATATATATATATATATATATATATGTATATACACACACACATACATACACATATAGGATGAGTGTGCAGTTGCAGGTCGCAGAGGCGCTGTCCCTCCCGGGGTCACATGACCACACAGCTCAGATCCCTCTCGAGAAGCAGTCTGTCATCTGTAATTCAGATGGAATGCGCTGGGCAGATGAAGAAAGTCGTAAAACTATCCCACCTGCTGCCTTTCGTGTTTTTTTTCACGCTGAAAAATGATATGAAAGCTGAAATAATACCCTGGCGTTTGCAATGTTCCCAATTCCTTACAAAGGTTTAATTACTCCTCGTATTAATGTTATTGTGAATAGTGTGAGTGTTGAAGTGGATCTGTCACACGACTTGGCAACTCACACTGAGCTCACGGTAAAAAAAACAAAACACATAAGCAGAAATTATTTACAGGAAAAATCGAATTTCAAAATGAAAAGTAGATCTGTATATATAGGCAGAGATGGCTTATCTCTGCAGGGAGGGGGTAGGGCACAAAAACTTTTATTATATCCCTTAATAACCGCAAAGGATATAAATCCACTTTTTGTGCACCAAATGCCTTTGCAAATCCAGATATTACCTTCACAAAGTAGCATGGACACCATTTCTGTGCTGAACACATCCTGTGCAGAGAGCAGAGCTGTGGGAGGGACACAGCAGGCTCCACCCACCACATGCTGCCCTTAGAAAACTACAGGAGGGGGCGGAGACTAGACCAGTCCCCCTGCACAAGGAGAGAGAGAGCAGCCATGATTGGTCTTTATTACAGGAATCTCCTGCACAGAGGGAAAGTCTCACACTGGATTACTGCAAGATCTGGAAGAAATACAAAAAGTACGCCAAGATTTTTAAAAGTCCAAAATTTAGTTATGTATGGGGTTAGTTGCAGGAACCACTAAGTGGAGCAGAAGACACAGGAGATCTGCAACTAATAGAAGCCTTCGTTTTAGAAGAAACTTCAGCTGGGGGTTTCTGTTCATCAGAGCGTTTGGTTAAAGCAAGGGATAGGCAACCGTGAAGAGGTGGAGGACTACTGAAAAACATCATGGAATAGATCAAAGATCACCAGGGTGCAGTGCTTCGTTTTAAGGGGATAACCTAGCAAGGCATCATTAAAACTTGAGGAAGGTTTGAAGAGTTCGGGGGTCAGCAGTAGGTTTAGCAGGGTATAGAGGTCAGTACTATGTATGCCAGAGTTTAGGGTTAGTAGTAAGTATTGGGGAACTTAGGGATTAATAGTAAGTAACACAGAGTTCAGAGGTCAGAAGTATGTAATATAGAGTTCAGGGGTCAGTGGTAAGCAATGCACAGTGCCGGGGTCAGGAGTATGTAATACAAAGCTTAGAGGTCAATAGTAAGTAATGCAGTATGCTGTGGTCAGGAGTATATAATACAGAGCTTACAAGTCAATAGTAAGTAATGCAGGATGCTTTGGTCAGGAGTATGTAATACAGAGCTTACAAGTCAATAGTAAGTAATGCAGGATGCTTTGGTCAGGAGTATGTAATACAGAGCTTACAAGTCAATAGTAAGTAATGCAGGATGCTGGGGTCAGGAATAATTAACACAGAGCTTAGAGGTCATTAGTAAGTAATGAAGGATGCTGTGGACAGGAGTATGTAATACAGAGCTTACAAGTCAATAGTAAGTAATGCAGGATGCTGGGGTCAGGAGTATATAATACAGAGCTTGCAAGTCAATAGTAAGTAATGCAGGATGTTGGGGTCATGACTAAGTAATACAGAACTAAGAGGTCGATAGTAAGTAATGTAGGATGCTGGGGTCAGGAATATGTAATACAGAGCTTACAAGTCAATAGTAAGTAATGCATGATGCAGGAGTCAGGAGTATATAATACAGAGCCTACAAGTCAATAGTAAGTAAGGCAGGATGCTGGGCGCCATGACTAAGTAATACAGAACTAAGAGGTCAATAGTAAGTAATGCATGAAGCAGGAGTCAGGAGTATATAATACAGAGCTTACAAGTCAATAGTAAGTAAGGCAGGATGCTGGGGTCAGGACTAAGTAATACAGAACTAAGAGGTCAATAGTAAGTAATGCAGGGGTCAGGAATATGTAACACAGAACTTAGAGGCCAATAGTAAGTAATGCAGGATGGTGGGGTCAGGAGCATGTACTACAGAGCTTAGAGGTCAATAGTAAGTAATGCAGGATGCAGGGGTCAGGCATACGTAACACAGAGCTTACAGGTCAATAGTAAGTAGTGCAGGGTGCAGGGGTCAGGAGTAAATAACGCAGAGCATAGAGGTTAGAAGTAACAAACTAATCCAAAGTGCAGGAGTTAGTAGTAAGTAACACCCGAATGCAGGAGGCAGTAGAGAGTAGATGTTAACAGTAAGTAATGCAGAATGCAGGGGTCAGAAGTAAGTACTATGCAACACAGTATGCAGGAGTCAGTAGTGAGGAAAGCAGAGCTCAGAGGTCAGTAGTATGTAATGAATGTGCAGGGGTCAGTAGTAAATGGCGCAGAGGTCAGCAGTTTCAAGTATGAACTGCAAGGTGCAGGAGTCAGGAGTGAGTAATGCAGAGTGCCCCACAAACTTTGTCCTTTAACCCCCCTCCAAAATCATCATGTGGACCAGGAGTGAGGGTAAACGAGTATAAGGTGGGTATAAGGGCAAGTGAGTAGAAGGGAGTGCTGAGGAGGGGAAGATAACTATACAAAAGTAAGTGATCCTTTAGATATTACTCCCTTTTCTCTATGGAAAGGGGAAGGATCGGTGTTTTTCACACAAACACTATCCAGCCTGTTGTTCGTGTCCAGTGGATGTTTCCAGCTGTTATAAAACACTAGTTATTACTCCCTGGGGGTAATCATCTCACCCAGCCATTGCAGGTGATGCACTAATCGGTTCTTACATTCATCCACAGCTGAATAACAAAAGAAACGAATTTTGCAGTACATGGGTGGTCCATTGTGCTTTAATACTGGTGCCAAAGTATTTTGCTTAGCCATGCATTTTACTTGTTGTGCTGGGAAGGTCTTCACACATGCTAAAAATACAATGGAAATAGTTCCCAATCCAGAAGCAGCCATGGACAATATTCCTTTATTTTTTGATCGGTGTATTTGTTCTAATTCACGGGACAAAGTTTTAAATAAACAAGAATTGTAGTCTAATTAATTGTATGCTCCAGTCAAATTTGAGATAAAACCCTTGGCATGCATACAAGGAGCACTTCAGATGGTTAGTAGGGTAGCTGTGTAGGCTGATCAGGTATGGAGATGGGTTACTGTAGTTGGAGGGAGTGATAAAGGCTCTCAGAAAAAGAAGGCCAGTCTTGTGTTAGAGCACTCAAACAAACTTACCAGGTAGGGTGAAGATGTAGGGGTAGCAAATCCAGAAATGGAAGCTCTAGATCAGTGGTTCTCAGCCACTAGGCGATGGCCAACTGCCAGGCCGTGGCCTCCCCCCACCTGGGCCTCCAGAAAGTTGTAGATCCCTTAACCCACCACAGTGCCTCCCAGCTTCCAAAGTGCCCCCCAAACTCCCACAATGGCCCTCATTGCCACCTGAGCACCCTCAGCCTCCACGGTGTTCCCCAACCTCCCACAGTGCCTGCCAGCCTGCTGCAGAGCCTCCAACCCTCCATAGTGCCTGAACCGCCAACAGTGTCCTACAGTGGTCCCAACATCCCACGGTGCTCCCCTCCAGAAACCTCACCCCCTACAGGGCCGCCAAGTCTACCACAGAGTCTCCTAACCCAATCCACAACCTCCATCCCTCCCGCAATGACACCCATACCCGTCCAGAGCCTTCCAGCATTGCAATATACAGTATGTTTTACATTCCCATACTTGTATTGTGTGAGTATAAACTTTATTCTTTACTGTTGGGAAATAAAAGGGTTTGGGGGAGTTTAGTAGGCCCTGGTCTCAAAAAGCTTGAGAATCACTGCTCTGTAAAATACTACTCAACCTAAATGTTGGAAAACAAGCCCACCTAGTAGGGTTGAGGAAAGGTAATGCCAGAAGTGATGCCTAGAAGTAATCCCTAGTAATGGCTATAGGGCCAGGTGTCGTTAATAGGGTTTTCTATACTCAGGAGAACTGATAGAATAACTTGTCAGTCACCAGGATTTCCTTGTCTGAATGATAACTGTCCACCACATGCCAGACAGATAACTGGGCTGGGCATGGCTCCATTGTCTTATTCCATGTAGAGCCAATGACAGAATATATGGAGGATAGAAGATCCTTTAGAACCGATATAGAGAACTAGACTGTAGGATGGAAGAACTAAGCATTGAGTCTCTATTTTCTTGCATGGCAAAAGCACAGGCAATATTCCAAAAAATATGACCTTGGAGGTACTTCCAGTTGGCTTGTGTTGGCTACCAGGTCAATTTTAAGAGATCAGGATGTGGGAAAATTAAAGTGGTTTAAAGCCAAGACATTTTTTTAACCTTAATGCATTTCCTGCATCGAGGTAAAACATGTCCCAGCAGTTGCATAGCTTCCTCACTTCCCTATATACTTATCAGAGTCCTATCTTGATCTAACGCTGTGCCCGTCTGCAGCAAAGCTGGCCTGTGTTCACAGGAAAGGCTCCTGCTGTTGTTAATCAAACCCTGCAAAGAGGGAGTGGGGGCAGGGTCGAGCCAGACTGTGTGTGTGTCTATAGACGCACACAGCCCGGCTCAGGAGCAAGCCCACAGGTGTGCCTCCATAGTAAGCTAAAAAAAGTTGGTAGTGTATACACCCAAGACACGGCCTCTGTGAACAGAGGGGATTTCGCTCCTGGGAGATTAGCCAGTAATCTACTCATAGTAATTGGGAGCAGAGGAACTACTGAAACCAGAATAACATTAACCATAAGTATATAGATGCACACCAGTATAGAAATGTATGTTGCAGCAAAGTCCAGTTGCAGGGACAATGTGGTGTTCAACTTGGTGTCAGAAACCTAAAGAAAAGATCATCAGGGATAAGGAGACCCTCCAGTTTGTTGTCCAACCAGCCTGGAACGCAGCTATTCACACACAGAAACAGTGGTGTGACACTGGAACTCAGTCTGCCTATCTATCTGCGTCTTAGTAACTCCCTAGTAGTTTTTAATCTGTCATGCAACCGGACCTCTAACTACCTGAAGTGGTCATAGAATGCCTAACCTGGCTCTAGTCTATGCTGGGTATTGAGCCCTGAGCTACAAAATCCCAGACCAGAAGGGACAGGTTAACTAGCATAACAGGAGCTACATATAAACTTTATTGCAATAAACAGGTTCACCTACCAATATACTAGAAGTTGACCACTACATATGTACCGTGGCACCGACCTAGCTACTGTATCTGGCACTGTGCATGTGAGATAATAACAATAGGACAGAGACATGCCTGTCACAAGGATGCAGATACACACTCAAAAAGCCATGGGCAGCTGCAGTTGAACTATTGGAACATAGAACTACTTGCTTAATAGTCTCTGCTTCTGGTCTGGGAGATGATTGGGCAGCTTGCTATGGGGGCACTAGGAAGGGAGGAGGAACCAAGAGCGCATTCAGAGCGGAGGACCCCAGATAAGAAGGTTTGGGGCTGTTCTGTGCAAAAACATTGCACGGAGCATGTAAGTATAAAATGTTTATTATTAACCACTTTCGGATACTTTGAGGACGGATATCGTTGTTATGGCAGCAGCTAGCTGCCATAACCCCGGTATCGCCGCGTTCAGCCGGCGGTCCGGTACAAGATAAAAGTGGTCTCTGCGGCGGATTTGCCTCGAGAACACTTTTATCGGCGGCGGGAGAGGGGCCCCCCCTCCCGCCGCTATCCGGTGCCCTCTGCTGCTGCCGATGGCCTTGGTAAGCAGCGGAGGGCACTGGATAGCGGTCCTTCTCAGGGCTGTGCAGGAAGACGAGTGAGGGGAAGATGGCCCCCACCCGTCTCCATGACACTGCAGGGCGGAAGCGACGTCAAAACGCCACTTCCGCCCATAGCTCTTAAAGGGCCATATTTTTTTTTTTTTTTTTTTTTTTGCATTTTAGTGTGAATATGAGATCTGAGGTCTTTTTGACCCCAGATCTCATATTTGAGAGGTCCTGTCATGCTTTTTTCTATTACAAGGGATGTTTACATTCCTTGTAATAGGAATAAAAGTGACACCATTTTTTTTAAACAGTGTAAAAATAAAAAAATAAAAGGCAAAATAAATAAGAAACAAAAATACATTTTTTTAAACACGCCCCATCCCGCCTGGCTCGCGTGCAGAAGCGAACGCATACGGGAGTAGCACCCGCATATGAAAACGGTGTTCAAACCACACATGTGAGGTATCACCACGATCGGTAGAGGGAGAGCAATAATTCTAGCCCTAGACCTCCTCTATAACGCAAAATATGCAACCTGTAGAATTTTTTTAATGTTGCCCATGGAGATTTTTAAAGGGTAAAAGTTTGTCGCCATTCCACAAGCGGGCGCAATTTTGAAGCGTGACATGTTGGGTATCAATTTACTCGGCATAACATTATCTTTCACAATATAAAAAAAATTGGGCTAACTTTGCTGTTGTCTTATTGTTTAATTCAAAAAAGTGTATTTTTAAAAAAAAAAAAGAGCGCTTGTAAGACCGCTGTGTAAATACGGTGTAACAGAAAGTATTGCAACGACCGTCCTTTTATTCTCTAATTGTATAATGTTTGGGGGTTCTAAGTAATTTTCTAGCAAAAAAAAAAGAATTATGTTTTTAACTTGTAAACAACACATCTAAAAAAGAGGCCCGGTCCTTAAGTGGTTAAAAAAAAAAAAAACCTTTAGAATCACTTTAAGAATGGAACTCCCTCCACTTTGTAGAGCTTTCCCCTTACTTCCTGTTGCATCTCTGAAGCAGGAAATGAAAGCAAATCTCTTTGAGGCAAAGGCAAAAAAATTAACTAGCACACCCCTACTTTACTTAACATGTAAAAACATATATATAAGCTATGCTTAGGATTCCAACCACCCTATCACCTCTTTTCTGTTGTATAGTTCAGTAAGAAATTACAAGTGCATATCAATATTACATTAGCTATGTTGGTCTTTGACATGGCCTGTTAAAACAAGTATGTTTATTTTTCCATTTTGCACAATCCTAAAAATCAGAGTCTATTTCAGGCCTGGGTGTTAGAATTTGCTCCTCCTGGCTGCAGTCCCATAAATAAAGTATTTTTTAATCCCACACTGGGCACATGCTTTGGAATGATGAGTTTTCCCCTACTCCGCCACAGCTTCTGTTCTGCCTTCTATTGCATCATGTATCTTCTTACAGTTCCATCAATTTTTTTTTTTTGGTGTTTTTTTTTTTTTTTTCTTTGTGCCATGGCAAAAATTCGCATTTGGACTGCCCTGTCTAGAGTGGTGCGGCTGCATCTATTTTTGGGCTGACCTCAAATCACAGCTGGAAGTTTAACCATGTACTGAAGGCTGAAGAGAGGCTGCTAATGTGGTTTAGTCAGCATCGGTCCCCAATCAATGTGACAGCTTTCCTTGCTGCTATAGCACTCGTATACTTGTGGTTATGACATCATTGGGAAGATGACTCTGAAATTTCCTAAAGCCTGATTTGTAAAGCAGATGGTGATGGGAATAGACTAAGGCTCGTACAACAATGTCATTCAGCTCTATCAATTGTTAGGTCTTTGTGTATGTAGTCTGGATGCGGTACTTTTATGTGTGTGTCTAAAAACATAGAGATCAGGAATTCTCAGCCACGGTTCCATGGAACCCTAAGGTTCCTCCAGGGGTGGCTAGGGGTTCCTTGAGCTGTGGATAGATGACCTCCTATCTGGTCGTTCCTTCAGAGTCCCAGGTCCAATGCCACTTGACAGAGCCAGCAGCACGACTGCAAGGGTGCCATTCTGGCCACCAATATGAAAGGGATTTTCCCCAATGACTCCCCGATGGACTGACCTCACTAGGGGTTTCCTGAGACCAGAAAATTTTATTTCAAGGGTTCCTTTGGGGTTAAAAAGGTTGAGAAAGGCTGATATAGGTCATGTGTTTTAGACTAAGGCTCGTACAACAAAGTCATTCAGCTCTATCATTTGTTAGGTCTTTGTGTATGTAGTCTGGATGCGGTACTTTTATGTGTGTGTCTAAAAACATAGAGATCAGGAATTCTCAGCCAGGGTTCCATGGAACCCTAAAGTTCCTCCAGGGGTGGCTAGGGGTTCCTTGAGCTGTGGATAGATGACCTCCTATCTGGTCGTTCCTTCAGAGTCCCAGGTCCAAAGCCACTTGACAGAGCCAGCAGCACGACTGTAAGGGTGCCATTCTGGCCACCCATATGAAAGGGATTTTCCCCAATGACTCCTCGATGGACTGACCTCACTAGGGGTTCCCTGATTTCCAGGGTTCCTTTGGGGACAAAAAGGTTGAGAAAGGCTGATATAGGTCATGTGTTTTTGGTGCACTAATTTGGGCATTGGTACTTTTGCTTGTTGCGATTTTTTTTTACCAAAAATATGTAGAAGAATACATATCGACCTAAACTGAGGAAAAAAAAATGTTTTTTTATATATTTTTTGGGGATATTTATTATAGCAAAAAGTAAAAAAAATGTGTTTTCTTTTCAAAATTGTCGCTTTTTTTTTTTCTTATAGCGCAAAAAATAAAAACTGCAGAGGCGATCAAATACCACCAAAAGAAAGCTCTATTTGTGGGGGAAAAAAGGATGTCAATTTTGTTTGGGAGCCACGTTGCGCGACCACGCAATTGTCAGTTAAAGCGACGCTCTGGTCTTTTGCCAGCCAAATGGTCCGGGGCTGAAGTGGTTAAAGAACACATTTAGTAAATTGATAAAAAAAAAGTAAATTGATTAAAAAAAAAAAAAAGATAAAAATGCCCTGTATTCCCCATCCCTCCCTCCCCTAAATATGCTAAACTGAGCCACCCCCTGCAGGTCCACAAACAGCAAATAGACTTAAATGGCAGATGTGTGTATGATAGAGCTGGACTGATAGAAGTGAAAATTTGTTCTGATGAATATCCCATAAAAGCGTGTCTCTCTTCAAAGAAGGAAATATAAACCTAGTGCCGTCAGGAGAGGCTAGTCAATCAGATCCATGATGAACGTATAGTATGGGTGGAGCCTGTTCTGGCCCTAGGCTGCTGCCCCTCTGATAGCAAAAAAGGAAGCACTCACCAGAAGGTAAATTCTTAGATGTGTACGGAGGAGTGCCTGGTACAAACCTTCATCTCACTTAAAGGGCTTTTGAAACATTTAATGGTTAAGAGCATCAAATACAGCCAAAGAGTTTCAGGGAAAAAGGCCATCCCCTTCTTCAGGGCTTGAGCAGTGGATGTTAATAGAATCATGATGGAAAGCACTATGGGGACCTGTGTTAAATCCAGTAGTGGCTGGTGCTCAAATTTTTTTGGGGAGGCGCAAACAAACTGAAAAATACTGAACCCCCCAATCAGTTCAAATGTGCCCATCAAATGCAGCCACTTGTGCCCATCAAATGCAGCCACTTGTGCCCATCATATGCAGCCACTGTGCCCATCAAATGTAGCCACTGTGCCCATCATATGCAGCCACTGTGCCCATCATATGCAGCCACTGTGCCCATCATATGCAGCCATTTGTGCCCATCATATGCAGCCATTTGTGCCCATCAAATGCAGCCACTTGTGCCCATCATATGCAGCCACTGTGCCCATCAAATGTAGCCACTGTGCCCATCATATGCAGCCACTGTGCCCATCATATGCAGCCACTGTGCCAATCAAATGCAGCCACTTGTGCCCATCATATGCAGCCACTTGTGCCCAGTATATGCAGCCACTTGTACCAATCAAATGCAGCCACTTGTGCCCATCATATGCAGCCACTTGTGCCCAGTATATGCAGCCACTTGTACCAATCAAATGCAGCCACTTGTGCCCATCATATGCAGCCATTTGTGCACATCAAATGCAGCCACTTGTGCCCATCAAATGCAGCCACTTTTGCCAGTATATGCAGCCACTTGTGCCAATCAAATGCAGCCACTTGTGCCAATCAAATGCAGCCACTTGTGCCCATCATATGCAGCCATTTGTGCACGTCAAATGCAGCCACTTGTGCCCGTCAAATGCAGCCAGGCTTGACTGTCACTTCACTGACCCCCCCCCTGCGCATGCGCACTGGCGGTCAGGCGGCACTTACCGCTCCTCTCCTGGAGTGACGGGGCTCTTCTCCTCGGCGTCTCTCCTCTTCAGTGGGAAGCGGTGGCTCTGCGGGTCCTGTGTCTGCTCGTCTCATCTCCAGGCTTCTTCCGCCGTGTCTCCTCTTCCGCCAAAGCGTTAGGCATCCAATAGGATCGCCCCTAATGCTTTAACCAATCGGGAGACAGGTCTCACTAACCTGCCTGCTGATTGGCAGGGAGGAACGTTAGTGTGAAAAAAGCGAAAATTTGCTATGTTTCGCTATACCACACAACAGGGTGGGATCGGGACGCAGTGCTCTGCGCCCCGAGCCCACCCTATTTTGAAGCCTATTAGAGCCTCTGGCTCTAATCACGTGTTTCAAAATACACACCCCCCTGCCTATCCCTGCCATAGCATTTCATGTGTCCGGCATCCTGAAAGGGGCTGGGCACATGAATAGCAAGGGCGGCGGAGGTGTCGGGGGGGAGGGGGGCACCCGTGCGCCCACAATGCACGGGCCGCCACTGGATCTTGATCTAGTGTCTCCTGACAGCACTAGGTTTATACTTACCTGCTCTGTGCAATGGAATTGCAATAGCGCCCCTGATCATCCTCTTTTTTGGTCCTCTGCAGGCGCTCCTGGCTCCTCTTCTTCTTGGTGTGTCCCCATAGCAAGCTGGGACACACCTGCAGGCCTCTCCTAAGCCGCACTGCCTGCGTCCAAAGACACAGACATCATGGCTCAGCCCAGCCCCCACCCCCTGCTCTCTTGTGATAGGATTTGACTGACAGCAGTAGGATCCTATGGCTCCCGCTGCCTGAGCAAAGCTTATGAGAGTGGAGAGAGCCACTACAGATGGGCACAGTGCTGGATCGAGGGAGGACTCCAGTAAGCATAGGAGGGGGTTCAGGGGGCATACTACTACTTAAACATTTTATACCTCAATGCAGGGAAAGTATAAAAGGTAAAAAATATTTAGGTCTTAAAAACACTTTAACCCTTTCGCCGCCATGTCCGTACGTCGTACGGACCTAACGGGGGGGTATCACACACAATCCGGGGGGCTGCAGCCCCCCGGGTTGTGTGTGAAACTGACAGGCAGACTCCTACCTGTCGGGTGAGAGCATTCCTGCGCCTCCGCTGCCGCCCAATCGCTCGCACACACCCCCCCTTGCCGTCGCGCCGCGCCATGCTTACCGAGCTCTGCTTGCCCATCTGCGGGCCCGGGATATCCATGACGGTTTGCCGGTGGCTGGAGGGTAAGGAGAAGAGCGGACACACGTCCGCTCTCCTACCCCTTCTTCTTGTGACCAGGAAAGTGACGTCTTTGTGTCTCGGTGTCCCCGGCTCGCTTTGCTGGGAAAGGATGTTTTGCAATGCAATCCGCTTTGCTAAACATTCAGTGGAGTACAGGGGAGACATTAGACCCTGCATATCTCAATAAAGAGAACCTGTCACCTAAAAATCATCACAGGGGACAAGCATGAAAAAAAAAAAAAGTTAAGTAAAAGTAAATTTAGCAAAAAATAAAGTTACACCCAAGCACATAAAATCCCCCCCCCCCCCCCCAAAAAAAATTGAGCAAACCCATGCGTCGGGGCGCCTACGCGCGTAAACTCCGTTTGTGATAGACATGTTACATATCGCCGCGTATGCCGGAGTGAGAGCAATAATTTTAACATACGTCCTCCTCCGTAATACTAAACTGATACCTATAGGGGGATTTTGAAGCATCGCCTATAGAAAATATAGGGTACTGACGTTTGTCGCCATTTCACGCGCGCACGTAAATTTAAGGTTTGGCATGTTGGGTATCTATTTACTCGGTGCAACCTCATCTTTTATATCTTACCAAAAAATGTGGGTAATTTATTGTGTTTGTTTGCCCTAAAATTCACATTAGTGTGTTTTTTACAGAAATTTCGCGCTTCCTAGACCTTTGCGGTAATATCGTGTGACATAAAAAATTGCAACTACCACTATATTTTATTCTCTAGGGCATCTGCTTTCAGAAAATATATACTGTTTGTGGGTTTTGTGTAATCTCCAGGCCTAAAATGACTTTTTAAACATGTGTGCAAAAATGGCCTTGGCAGCGAAAGGGTTAAAACGTATCTATTAACTCATTCTGTAATAATTCTATTAACATTGATGCTCAAGCCCTGAAGAAGGGGGAGGCCTTTTTTTCCCCCCTGAAACACGTTGGATGTATCTGATGCAATAAACCATTAAATGAAAGTCTTTTAAGTGAGATGCTTTATTTAATCCAGCACTGTAGCGGCTCACCCCAATGACTCAGGCTTTGCTCAGGCAGTGGGAGCCAATGGTTTCTGTCAGTCAAATCCCGTATTGAGAGACCAAAAAGCCATGATGTCTGTGTCTATGGAAAAATTTGTTCGTTTTCGTTTCATCCGTTTTTTTTTTTTTCTTTCGTTTTTCGGGTCATTCGTTATGATCAAAATTCGTAAATTTGTAAATCCGAAATCCGGAAATTCTAAAATTTGGAAATTCAAAAATCTGAGATCCGGAAATCGAACTAATAACTAACTAACCATCTAACTAACTAACTAACTAATAGTAACTAACTATTAAATTATAGGTATTGGAATTTTCTTTCAAATGTGGCTGTTAGTGAACGTAACAAATACGAATTTATCCGAAGTTCCGAATTATCCAAAATAACGAATGCCGCATCTAAAAGAGTGGAACGGAACAAGTTAATAATAAATAATAATAATAATAATAATAACTAGGTTTTATTATTATTTTTTATTATTAATTTGTTACATTCCATTCGTTTAGATGCGGCATTTGTTATTTCGGATAATTCGTAACTTTGGTTAAATTTGTATTCATTACGTTCACTAACAGCCAAATTTGAAAGGAAATTCCAATACCTATAATTTAATAGTTAGTAATAGTTAAGTTATTATTAGTTAGTTATTATTTCGGATTTTTCTCATTTTCGTTCTTATTTTCCGATTTTCGTTCTTTTAAATTTTTGTTTACTATCCGAAATAACGAATGCCGCATCTAAACGAATGGAACGTAGCAACATAATAATAATAAATAACAATAATAATAAAACATTTATTATTATTATTATTATTAATTAATAATTTGTTCTGTTCCATTTGTTTAGATGCGGCATTCATTATTTCGGAATAATTCGTAACTTCGGATAAATTCGTATTCGTTACGCTCGCTAACAGCCAAATTTGAAAGGAAATTCCAATACCTATAATTTCATAGCTTATAAATAGTTAAGTTAATATTAGTTATTATTTCAGATTTTCGTTCTCATTTTCGGATTTTCATTCTTTTGAATTTTTGTTTACTATCCGAAATAACGAATGCTGCATCTAAACGAACGGAATGTAGCAAATTAATAATAATAAATAACAATAATAATAAAATCTTTTAATTATTATTAATTATTAATTCGTTCCATTCGTTTAGATGCAGCATTCATTATTTCAGATAATTCATAACTTCGGATAAATTCATATTCGTTACACTCGCTAACAGCCAAATTTGAAAGGAAATTCCAATACCTATAATTTAATAGTTAGTAATAGTTAAGTTATTATTAGTTTGTTATTATTTCTAGATTGTAAGCTCTAACGAGCAGGGCCCTCCGATCCCTCCTGTATTGATTTGTATTGTAAGTGTACTGTCTGCCCTCGTGTTGTAAAGCGCTGCGCAAACTGTTGGCGCTATATAAATCCTGAATAATAATAATAATAAACAATTTCAGATTTTAGAATTTTTGGATTTTCGTTCTTATTTTCGGATTTTCGTTGTTTTGAATCTAAACGACTGGAACGTAACAAATTAATAATAATAAATAACAATAATAATAAAACCTTTTTACTATTATTATTAATTTGTTTCTGTTCCATTTGTTTAGATGCGGCATTCGTTATTTCGGATAATTCGTAACTTCAGATAAATTCGTATTTGTTACGTTCACTAACAGCCAAATTTGAAAGGAAATTCCAATACCTATAATTTAATAAATAGTAATAGTTAAGTTGTTATTAGTTCGTTATTATTTCAGATTTTCAAATTTTCGGATTTTCGTTCTTATTTTCGGATTTTCGCTCTTTTGGATTTTTGTTTATTTTCGAATTTCGAATTTCCGGATTTCCCAACTTATGGATTTACGAATATTCGGAAAATTCATTAAACGGGTTTTCGTTAATTCGGAAATTTCCGAATTTGTTGAAATTCGTTAAGTAAACGAATTTGCAACTAAATGAATTGCACATGTCTAGCGGGGGCTACAGGCACCGGCGGCTGCCATTGTAGAGGATAGATATGTGCCTGTGGTGCTGGAGAGTCTCAGTTTTTTTTTTTTTTTCAAAATCTTTTTATTGGTTTTTAAAAAGAGAAACAAAAACAGATAAAGAGAACAAACAGTTAAACATACATTGGTCTAATATGATGTCTATGTGATCCTTGCAGGAATCACGCTGTCACCTTATTCATGAAAAATATATTATGAAATCAGTCATAGCGGTACAGTTTACTGGGTCATGAGGTGGTGCTATGTGCAGTTGTACATGGTAAAATAGCATATTGTATATTATTGTGTACACCTGGCACCCGCTTGGGAGCTACTTTGTGATTGGGGTCTACTGAGAGGCCTCTGAAGCGGTGGAGGCATCTGCCAGCCACCTAGACCAGACTTTGCTATATTTGTTGGGGCAGCCTCTGTTGTCATATGTGTCTTTATACAGAGGTAAGCTATTGTTAATTAATTGTTTCCACGGGGAGAGAGGAGGGGGGGTTGGTTTGCGCCAACTAAGGGCTATAGCTTTACGGGCATAGAACAGGAGCAATCCCACCAGTGTGCGTCCCGCCACCGTAGGAATTAGTTGTTCTACCGGGCCTAGTATGCAGATTGACATTGATGGTTGTAGTGGCACAGAGGTGATTTGTGTGATAAAGTCCAATATCTCCCTCCAGTATCCGACAATTGCCGGACAGGTCCAGAAGATGTGGGTGAAGTCCCCAGGAGTCCCACCACATCTCCAACATCCGGGAGGGGAGTCGGGGTTCATTTTGTGTAGTCTGTGAGGGGTAAAATATGCCCGATGGACTATCTTGAATTGGATCAGGCGATCTCTCAGAGAGACCAGGGAGCTAAATGGGAAATCCCATATGTCATTCCAGTCATCGTTGTCAAAATTGGGGATGTCATGGGACCATTTAGATCTTAGCTTTTCCATAGTCGGGAGGGAGGTGACAGTCAGGTGTGAATATAATTGAGAAGATCTGATCTAAGAAGGGGAGAGTCTCAGTTTAGCATCTATAAGGAGCAAGGAAAGGGGGTTGGAGATTTTTTATCAATTTACTGAACTTGTCCCTGACCATGAATTTACTGTATTGTTCACCTAACCTGGATGACGACCCAGGCTGTCTTTTTTCGTCTCTATTTGCTTTAATGGGCAGTTTTATAAACAGGTAGAGCTTTTGTTATTGGTGCACAGGGTGGCTCAGCACTTGGCTTGTGTTACTTACGCATTGTTTTGTCCCTCCCCCACAGAGGTAAACATTATTTGGGCCGGTCATCAGACTCATCACAGCTCAGAAGACTACAACCTTACTACAGCCCTGAGACAATCCTTCCTCCAGAAATACTTTTCTTGGGTAAGTGGTGATGGCCTGATAAAAAAAAAAAATTGGATGTAATAGGAGTTTCTGGGGTTATTTAAGGCTATGTTGATGGACTTTTCTTTGCATAGAAGTCTATGGGAATGCAAATGTAGCGCACCCCTTAAGGACCACAGATGAACTGGGATCCCCCGCCCTGCACAGCCAGGCACACCAAATTTTCACAGGCACTCCAGAGTCCGTGTCAGAAACCATGAAATCAGACCGAGACAGAAGTACAGTTAAATCACACTTGTTTAATAATAAAAGTAAAAAGAACAAACGTAGTCAAAACATAGCCAGAGTTCAGTAACCGGAACGGATAGTCAGCCAAGCCAGAAGTCAGGGATCAATGTAGTGGAACAGCAAGCAGGATCTGGAGCCAGAAGGGATGTCAGCAAAGCCAGTCTTTAAACAGGAACGCAGGAGATAGTTTCTTGTGATGTTGACCAAGGCGAAGGCAGAGATCCACCGGGCTGAATGGCCTTAAGTAGGCAGGGCTGACGAGCAGGATCATCAACAGCTGAGTAACTGTGGAGAGATAGGAGCTGGCAATTAGCCGACAGCTGAGCGGCCAGCTCTGAGAAGGAAGGGCTGAGCCCAGTCCTGACAGTCAGAGAACAGTCCGTGACTTTGTTTTTGTTATTTATTGAGGGATAATAGCTTGGATAAGGATGGGAGATTATGGGATGCCTACTTGACTAAACTTCCTGTATACAGTCTCTATATACAGCTCCACTTCTTCCTCCAGCACTCACAGGTTTGCAGAACCCAGCTGGGTCACTGTGTGAACATCTGACAGGCTCTCAGTCATGTAGCACTGCCCCCTTGGGGGTTAGCTTAGAATTGCATGTTCATCTGCGCCACTTTGAACTTTCCAGCCCTCCTGACAATCTAGGTTCAGACATGTTGTATATACCTTAAAAAAACACACCGACACAATGCAGATTGATTAGCTCTCTCTGATTTTACTTGTTCAAAGGCAGAGTCTTGTAAAAGGGTATTAGTCAGCTAAGTCCTGGGTAAGCAGCCAAAACTCAGTTGAAAAGGTCCCCTGGGGCAATTAAATAACAAAAAATGTTATTTTATTTTGTTTGGGTGCAACGTCGCACGACCGTGCAATTGTCAGTTAAAGCGACGCAGTGCCGTATCGCAAAAAGTGGCAGTACCCAGGTCCCGATACACTTTTTATGGCAATAACTTTTAAAGCAAGGCAAGACATGGATGAGCGAGTTTGGGGTGGAGGAACTTGACTGGCCTGGACAGAGTCCTGACCTCAACCCGATAGAACACCTTTGGGATGAATTAGAGCGGAGACTGCAAACCAGGCCTTCTCGTCCAACATCAGTGCCTGACCTCACAAATGTGCTTCTGGAAGAATGGTCAAACATTCCCATAGACACACTCCTAAACCTTGTGGACGGCCTTCCCGGAAGAGTTGAAGCTGTTATAGCTGCAAAGGGTGGGCCAACTCAATATTGAACCCTACGGACTAAGACTGGGATGCCATTAAAGTTCATGTGCGTGTAAAGGCAGGCGTCCCAATACTTTTGACAATATGGTGTATATTGAAACTTTCACTTTTGGGAGGACTGATCCTTTAATGTGCTCCACTAGAGATCTATGCCACAGCTAAGCCCTTGCAGCATCACCTTATCCGACTGCAAAATAATTTTCTATTTTTAAAAGTAATCCCCCCCCCCCCGGGCACAGATCGCTTAGCACAGCATATCTCTTTAAGCAAAGCATAAACAAGCTGAGCTCTACTTAATTCCACCTGTTCCCTCTCGTGTGCCAAGACAAATATCTGAGCGGCACAGAGGGGCAGCGCTGGAGCGATCGGCATGTCTTATGGCCTGTGACAGTTTGTGTTGCAGCAGGTGCCTGGGAAATCTGTAGGATCGTCTGGCCCGTGCTTATGTATAAAACAGGAAAAGACATCTTACAGCCTGGCACTTCTTCATGAAGCGCCCAGCCGTGCCCTAAAACCAGAGACACCCACACTGGCTTCAGTCTGCCCTGCTGCAGAATAATAGGGGGTGGACATGTGCGATTCGTTTTGTTACGAATGAAAATTTGGGCGAAATTTTCGTTATTCGGAGATGTCTGAATCTCAGAATCACAACGGTAGAAAATTTCAACAAATCCGAAATAAACAAAATAAACATATAACAAAACAACATAATTAAAACGGAACTTCACCCAAAAAGAATTTCCACTTGTTTACAAGTGGAAATGGTTTTGACAGGTACCCACTCCCTGTTTTGACAGGAACCCACTCACTGTTTTGACAGGTACCCACTCACTGTTTTGACAGGTACCCACTCCCTGTTTTGACAGGTACCCACTCCCTGTTTTGACAGGTAGCCACTCCCTGTTTTGACAGGTACCCAGTCCATGTTTTGACAGGTACCCACTCCCTGTTTTGACAGGTACCCACTCCCACTTCCAGTTAGAGCATTGCGGCGATCGGGGCGGAAGTTTGCCCCTCCTCCTTCCACCCCGCAGCCTTCTGGGACTCATCACAGGTCCCAGAAGACTGCGGAACCATTCAA
Organism: Lithobates septentrionalis; assembly: GCA_037952835.1. Taxonomy (NCBI): domain Eukaryota; kingdom Metazoa; phylum Chordata; class Amphibia; order Anura; family Ranidae; genus Lithobates; species Lithobates septentrionalis. The sequence goes on along the minus strand of JBBDGP010000123.1, from coordinate 3,335,399 downwards.
ATAGCGCAGCGCAGCTCACGCATGAGCAGTGGGGAACTCTTACCTACAATGCCGGCTCCTGGACCCGAAGCTGATTGAAGATTCGGCTCAGACAAGAACATCACTGGATCCCTGGACAGGTAAGTGTCCTTATAATATAAGTCAGCAGCTACAGTATTTGTAGTGGCTGTTTTTTATTTTTTTTTGGGGAGAGACTGGAGCTCCTCTATTAATAGGTTGTATAACCTTATTTTTAATTTTTACCTACAGGTAAGCCTATAATAGGGGCTTACCTGTAGGTAGAATGAATATCTCCTATACCTGTACGGTTTAGGGGATATTCGCCTTGCATGTAGCCGCTGATGTCAGCATCGCGCATGCGCTGTGAATACCCGGCTGAAGGTCCGGCAGGCGCTGTCGGGCCTTGCCAGGGAAGAAGACTCCCGCGCATGCGGCGCCGGCTACTCACAGCGCCGAAGCCGCGAACCCAGAAGAAACGCCGAGGGCAAAATGTCAGCTCCCTCGGGGTGGACCGGGCTGCGATACGGGGACCGCATACTAGCTCATTATGAATAAAGATTTACTAAAGCGCTGATATGAAACTAATTATTGTGTAAGGAAATGGTTCAGCTGCAACTATTTAAATGTGCTCTGTTGCCACATACAAAATAATAAAATAATAATAATAGTGCGCTTAAACTAGCCAACTGTAAATAAATAGTGCACAACAATGTGATAACCAATACTCCACAAATGTGGTAAATAATGCTCCTTCCTCTATGAGTAGAGGTGTAATCCAAATACAAACACAGTCATAATAATAAAGTGTGAAGAAAGGGTTCCAACAAGGAAAATGAGGAAAAAAGCACTCAAAATGCCACATCCGTAAATTGAGGGGGAGCAAAAAAGGATGGGTACTAGAAAATTACCCAAAGGTCGGACTTTTAAGGCATGGAAACAATGGAGAAGTAACAAAAATAATATTTATTGAAAAAAGTACATGGTATAATCACAATGCTCAAAAGATTAAAAATCATATAAGAATGATACAACTTGTACCGCGAGCCCTTGTGCGTCTATGCGTTTCGCCATTAGGCTTCTTCAGGACAAGATCAAGGTTCAAAGAACAAACAAAAAAGGGGAAGAACCAGTCTCACTATCTTAGGATAAACTGGGCTTCATGTACAAATATCCACTGGCCGGAAGATTAGTGGGAAGAATTATTAGTGGGAAGAATAGTGCCCCATCATTGGTAATAGTGGGAGGAATAGTGCCCCATCATTGGTATTAGTGGGAGGAATAGTGTCCCATCATTGGTACAAGTGGGAGGAATAGTGCCCCATCTTTGGTGGCAGTGGAAGGAATAGTGCCCCATCGTTGGTAATAGTGGGATGAATAGCACCCCATCATTGATACTATTGGGAAGAATAGTTCCCTACTGTTGGTGTCAGTGGGAGGAACAGTACCCCATAATTGGTATCAGAGGATGGAATAGTGTCCCATCATTGGTATTAGTGAGAGGAATAGTGTCCCATCATTGGTACTAGTGGGAGGAATAGTGCCCCATCTTTGGTGGCAGTGGAAGGAATAGTGCCCCATCATTGGTAATAGTGGGATGAATAGCACCCCATCATTGATACTATTGAAAAGAATAGTTCCCTACTGTTTGTGTCAGTGGGAGGAACAGTACCCCATAATTGGTATCAGTGGAAGGAATAGTGCCCCATCGTTGTTACCAGTGGAAGAAATAATGCTCCATCCTTGGTGTCAATAGAAAGGATAGTGCCCCATCGTTGGTGTCAGTGAAAGGAATAGTGTCTCATTGTTGGCATCAGTAGGGTTAGGAGTGCTTAATATCAGTGGGAGGAACAATGCCCCAAGGCCCAAATAGAGACAAGCAAAGAGCTGCATTGCATGAGTTTGGAGACCACTGATTTAGTATATAGTGTAATTGGTGTCAGGTTTACCAGCTCAGCCCTCATATTTTGGGACTTTGCCTCTTCCTTAGAGTCCTGTAACTGTGGCAGATTTCTATAATATTGTACAAGAGGAAAGGTGGCCAAAATTGTGGCTTCCCATATGTGCTTTGGTTTCCAATGGGACTGTATAGTAATGTGTGGGCTACAGCTTCCCTAATGACCAGCCTTAAAAAGGAGTTAGGTTATGAACCTGGAACTAACGGTTTCATTTAGCTGAATGTTTTTGGATTATGGAAGAAAATCAGAAACAATACACAAATTCTATACAGAAAGAGCCCTGGTGTGAATGGATTCCAGGAACCCAATGTTGCACAAGGACCATACTAACCACTAAGCCACAACGCATCTGAAACCTATCAACTGGTAGCAGGTGACAGATTATAATACGCACTGCCCAGCCCAAGAGTGAGTCCGGTCCAAAGTCTTCTCCCACATGGAGAGAGGTGTACGGATAAGTGTCCCAAATTATGGATCCACAGCTGTGAAGGAGTATGCTGCAAATTGACTTGAATGGAAATTTAATAACCTTTGTGGAATGAAAAGCATTTTTAAGGTTTGGGAATGAGCGTATTAACAAGTGTGATACGTGCTTCGAACATCTGGGCACCTCTGAAGGCGAAGACATTCTGCCAAAACTCTCTCTCATTTACTCTGATTTAGGTGCCAAGAAATGAAAGTATTAATATCAAAGAAGGAATCCAGTTGCATTAAAAAAAAAAAACAGGATTTCGTTTTGGATAGGCTCAGCCTATCCAATTAAAGGCATACTCCGAAAATGAAGCCTTGAGTTGAACACATAAATCTCCTTATCAGAGGCGCTTCCCCAATCTTGTTCGTAACCCAATGTGCCAAATCAAACAAGCCTAACTGTTCAGGAATTCAGTTCTTCATACAGCCATTGTTATAGTACAGGGGTCTCCAAACTTTCCAAACAATGGACCAGTTTACTGGTCTTCAGATTTTAGGAGGACCGAACTTTGGCCAGTGGGAGTAGAATATGCCACATCGTCAGTGGGAAAAAAAAATGACAATGACTTGGTGGGAGTAAAAAAAAAAAATACATAGTGCCTGTGGTCAGTAGGAGGAATAGTGCCCTATTGTTGGTGTCAGTGGGAGAAATAGTGCCATTGTTGGTGTCAGTGGGAGGAATAGTGCCCCACCCATCATTGGAGCACAGGTGTGTCAGGAGGAGGCTGTCTGTCTGGAGCTGCTGCTGATCCGTGTGAGAGGGGACTGGTGAGGAAATCTATCCCAGCTCTCCTGGCCCCTTTCTGGGGAAGCCATGGAGGCCAGCAGGGCCTCTCCTGCTGGAAGCTCCCAGCCATCTCCTGGGCCATCAGGTGACATGCCTTCCTCTGTACAAACCATGGCTTGTGATCTTTCTGCCCCTGGTAAGGATGAAGGCTCAGAGGCAATTCAGGAGCGAGTGGTGGCCGGGATTAAAGCCCTGAATAGGGAAAGAGACAAGCTCTATAAGCTCAGAGCGGAGCTGAAGCGCTTGAGAAGGCAGCGTGAGGGCTTGCACAGCCAGAAACGTGGGTCCATGGATCCGGAGATCCAACTGGCCAAGGTCCGGGTGGAACACCAGGAGGCCATTGTGTCCATCATGGAAGGAAGAGATGGGCCATTTAAGGAAAAATTCTGCAATGACAGAAGGTTTGCCAGGATGACAAAAATGGAGGTGGAGGAGGAGACCCCCAGTTCTGACCCCCTGCCCCCTCAGGTAGAGGTAAGCAGCCCCATGCCTTCCCAGGACTCAGGAGGCATGCTCAGGGCCATCCAGGCAATGGAGTCTCCTATGCGGGAGGATCAGTTGGTGTTCCATGAGGAGGACATTACTGATAACATGCCTGACAAGGTAAAGCCTGTCAAGCCCCATGTGGTGCATAAAACTGTTTTTGTGAACACTGTGACTGATACAGACAATGTGCCCAGTGACAATCAGGCTGCTAATCCCATTTGTAGCAATGCTGTGCCTGCTGATGCTGCAGTACAGCAAAGTTTGCATTTAAAAAATGACATTCCTGCAGATGAACTGCAACGTTCAGCAGAGCCAATTAACCCCCCTTTAGCTGAATCTAAAGCTGTTTGCCCCACAGCTGCTGAGGACTCTACAGCACAGCTTCAGGAGACAGCTGGTATTGCAGCAGAAACTGTGATTATTCCTGATGGGAATGGGAATGGGAATGTTTGTGTGACTGATAAAAATCATCCCAGTACAAGTGTGATGGACAGTCCTACCAACTCCGTTCCAGCAGATAATAATAATTGTAATGTACAGACTAATGTAACATCAGTGTGGGGCCTAGGCCTTGATAAGCCTACATTTGCTCAGGTGGTACGCTCTGCTCCTGGTAGCTCCGCCTCCAAGAAGGTTTTCCCCCTGCGACCTACCACCTTGAGCACCCTGGGATCTGGTCTTGGGTCTCTGGCTTCTGCTGGGGGTCCAAGAAGAAATGTAGTGATTCTTAAATGGGAAGGTGGTGCAACCCCTCCAGCACGGCGTGCAGTGGTGGACATGATTTTGGAGATGGGTTTTGGGGCAAATGATCTGTATGCCCTAATACATGTTGCTGGGAGCCGGGAATATACTATTAGTTTCACCAGGCCAGAGGGTCTTGACCTGTTCTGGGAGCGATATGAGGCTCGGTGCAGGTCAAGACCCGAATGGGAAGGTCTGACCCCAGTTGCAGTTTCACAAAGGTCTACAGTGAAAAAAATCACAATTATTCTCACTAATGAGAGTGTTCCTGCTCGAGATCTAGAGGTCTGGTTAAAGAATTATGGTGAGGTTTTGACTAAGCCCGATAAAATACTTGATGAGCGTAACATCTGGACTGGGGGTTGGTCGGTTACAGTCAGGTTGGCCAGGGATGGGAATGTTGTCCGTCACCTGCCCTCCTCAGCTTTTATAGGGAGGGATAGGATGACTATTTTCTATCCTGGTCAGCCGAAGCTGTGTCACCGCTGTGGAGAAAAGGGGCATTTGAGTTCCTCCTGTTCAGCCTTGATATGTTCAGTGTGTCGGGGTCAGGGTCATATGGCCAAGGACTGCACCGAGATGATCAGGTGCAACCTGTGCCTGCGCCTTGGCCACCCCTATAGCAGATGTCCTGAAGCCTGGCACAATATGGAGAAGGAGGTAATTGATGACATGTCAAGGCTGGACGGGATGGAGGGTGATGCCCCTGGTGTACCATCCTCCTCTGCGGTGACTGACTCCCCTGGTCCTGCTCAGGATCCCTCTCCAGTTCCTGTGGCCACCCCTCCTGTGACTGTAAGTATTCCTTCTGTATCTGTATCTGTCTCCCCCCAGCCTACTGTATCCCCTCCTCTTGTGTCAGAACCTTCCAAGTCTGTGCCCCCCGAGTCAGTTACCCCCCAGGAGTCTACCCCTCCTAAGTCTGATTCAAAGGGAGCACCCCCCCCACCAGGAGTGGTAGCGGGTACTAAAAAGGTTGCTTCTTCCTCTATAAAGAAGTCTTCTGTAAAGACTTCACAGAAAAAAGTAAGAGATGACGGCATCTCTGAAGCTGACCTGCAGTACCTGGAGGAGAGAAGGAAGGTTGGGAAGCGGAAGAAGCAGGTGGTGAGGACGGAACAGGCTCCAGTGCCTGTCTCCAACCGTTATAGGTCCTCTAATTGGAATATCTCTTCATCTGGAGCTTCTTCGGAGCGAAGTTCCGATTCTGAGATGGAGTTTGAGGCGGCCTCAAGAAAGAGAGAGGCTTCTGGTGATGAGCAGCAGAGGGGAGCTAAGAAGCAATCCACCCAATAACCCAAATGGCGGTTCCCCCTCCGTTAAAAGTGGTGACAATAAATGTCGCCAGCATTAAGTCAGTAAGAGCTCATTCTATGGCCTTCTTTTTGTTCAGCCAATTAGATGCTGAAATTTTATTTTTGCAAGAGACTAGGCTCACCTCCTTGGCAGATATTCATATGGCCAAGAGAGAGTGGAGGTATGGTCCATCTTACTGGTCTCTTGCGGCCGAGCCTTACGGCGGTGTGGCGGTGTTGTTTAAAACCGGCATGGTAACTGTCCGGCGGGTTATTGAGGTGGAGATTGGGAGATGTATGGTCTTAGACGTCCTTGTGGGAGGGCAGGACCTGCGCCTAATTAATGTTTATGGGCCGCACACAAAGTGGGACAGGAAATGCCTTTTTACAAGAATCAAGCCATTTCTTTTTACATCCCGGCAAGTGGTCTTTGGAGGTGACTTTAATACAGTAACTAGGCCCAAGGACAGGAAGGACTTCAAGGACAGGCTGGGATATGATAGCGTTTTTTTAAATAGTATGGTTAGGGATGCTGGTCTTGTGGATGTGCACATTAAGCACCTCCCGGATGACACTGGGTTCACCTTTCATCGAGGTAATAGTCAGAGTAGAATAGATAGGTTTTTTTTTAAGGAGACCTCTGCTTTCTCACCCCCAGTGGTGCAGGCAGTGGAGTTCTCTGATCACTGTATGCTATCTGTAGTCCTGAATGCTTCAGACGCCCCTCAGAGGGGTAAGGGCATCTGGAGATTGAATTCGACTCTACTCAAGGAAGAACATGTTAGACAATCCTTTGAGGAATTCTTTCAGGCACAGGTGACCATCCTGGACTTTTGTAGCAGCAAGGCTGAGTGGTGGGAGCTGACCAAAAAGAGGATTGCTGGATTCTTCAGGGGCCTAGCCAATAGAAAGCAGTTTAATAAATACATGACCTACCAACGTTTACGGAGGAAGCTGGATATTCTTGTCTCGAGAGGAGGAGATCCTGGGGCAATCTCCGAAGTGAAACTCCTTCTCAGGAAGTGTCAATATGACCGGCATGCCTCTTTGGTTCTGGAGAGGGACTATGGGAAGTACCACTCGCCTGACCCTTACCAGAACTGCAAACAAGGTGTAGCTGTTAAAACGGTCGTTGGCCTTAAGGACAGTACAGGTTCCTTGACAAAGTCCAGGTCAGGGATTCTGGAGGTCGTGAGGTCCTTTTATGCTGACCTTCTTGGGAGGAAAGAGCTTGACCGTGACAAGATGGAAAGCTTTTTGGACTCTACTCCAGGTCTAAATGATGAAGATGTCCCATTGATGAATTTGACAGAGGAGATCACAGTTGAAGAGGTGATAAGGGCAATTGAACAGCTTGCCATCAAAAAGTCACCTGGACCGGATGGCTTGACAGCTGAGTTTTACAAAGCTTTTAAGCCTATTCTGGCCCCACATTTGGTAGAGGTTTTTAACAGTTGCCTTGCAGAGGGGGTACTTCCCCCTTCCATGAGGCACTCAGCTGTGATTCTTCTTTCAAAGGGTAAAGATCCTTCGATGATTGAGAATTGGCGCCCCATCAGCCTTCTTAATGTCGATAGAAAGATACTGGCAAAGATCATTTTCTGGCGCCTATCGTCAGTAGCAGAGTCTTTGCTTTCTCGCCATCAGCACTGTTCGGTCCAGGGTAGGTGCACCTTCACAGCAGTTTTAGCTGTCCGGGAGGCCTTGGAGCGATGCAGGGCTGCAGGCTGGGGAAAGTATTTGCTGACATTGGATCAGGCAAAAGCTTTTGATCGTGTTAACCACGAGTACCTGTGGTTGCTCCTTAGTAAGTACGGTCTGCCGGGTGGTTTTGTCAATTGGTTAAAAATCTTGTATAAGGGGGCAGAAAGCTTTCCTCTTGTTAATGGTTGGGTTGGGCAGTCCTTTGAGGTTGGCTCCGGGGTGCGCCAGGGTTGTCCCCTGAGTCCCTTGCTCTATGTGTTTGCAATCGACCCCTTCATCAGGAGGCTAGAGAGCGGCATGTTGTGTGGGGTGCCAGTGGGGCTCCCAGGTGAGCCAACTTTGAGGGTTGTTGCCTATGCGGACGATGTGTCCGTGATTGTCACTGGGGCAGATGAAGCAGAGGAGGTGGTCTCTCTGACATCACGGTATTCTGAAGCATCAGGCTCCAAGATCAATCAGGAAAAGAGTGAAGTTTTCTGGATGGGAAAGGAAGGTGAGGGTTTTGATCTCCCGGACACCTTTCCAGTGCCCCAGGAAAGAATTAAGATTCTAGGCATTGAATTTGGACCTGGTGATTATGGCCTCAAAAACTGGGAAGGCAGACTGGAAATTGCCAATACTAAGGTGGTCAGCTGGAAGAGATGGAAGTTATCTATGAGGGAAAGGGTTGATCTGATTAAGACTTACCTGATTCCGATCTTCTTGTATGTTAGCTTTGTCTGCATCTTGCCAGTGTCTCTCTATGCTAGGGTCAGTAGTGTGTTCTTCCAGATGTTGTGGGGGAACAGACTGAACTCCATCAAGAGGAATGTCACCTATCTATCCAGAAGGGAGGGTGGCTTAGGTATGGTCAACCCAGTTCTTTTCTTTTCACTGCTTTTTCTCAAGTTTAACATTGGTAATATGCTTGCAGTGGAACCTCCTGGATGGGTAGGCATCTTTAGATCTTGGTTTAGGCCTTTTCTGCGACTTTGGGAAGAGGGTGGCCAAGTGAAGAATCTCAGGGGTCATCGTGGTCAGCTACCAGCCTATGTCGCTCCGTGCCTGAAGTTATTACGGCAGTGGCGATTGTCGGCTGAAGATCTCAGATTGGTTCCGAGGAAAGTCCTTATGAGTCGAGTCTTGAGCGAAGTCTTTCATGACCCACTGGCCTTAAGGGATTGCCCAGGCCCAGTTTTGAGGGCAGGGTTAAGACTTATTAATTTGGACAGAGTACCCCCTAAATTTAGGGATCTGGCCTGGTTGTGCTTCCATGGGAGGCTCTATGTTAGGGGCAATTTGAAATTCCGCAGTGGGGTGGATCGTAGCTGTCCTCGGGAGGAGTGTGCAGGTGAGGAGGAGACTATGGACCATTTTCTGCTTCATTGCCCCTTTAACATAGAAGTGTACAAACAGGTGGGGCGGGCCCTCGGTGTCCCTTTCCTCTCCAGGCTGGGTTATGCTGAGTGGGTGTATGGAGCATTCAATACTGGTGGGCTTTTTTGTTTAGATACACTTTTTCTAGTTAGCCTAGTAGTCCGTTATTTCACTTGGAACGCACGGTGTCAGGTCTGCATTCGGCGTAAAATCCTTCCTGTTCAGGTGGTGGTGTATGACATTCTGCATGAGGTGGAGAAGATTCGGGTGCTTGAGAGAGACAAGCGGAGTCAGGGGGCTTGGTTGAAGGCGTGGAGGGGTTTCAAGCCTCCCTGACTGCCAGGAGTCTCTTTCCCGGGTGTGGCTGTCTGTCTCTTATCACCCTAGATTATTATTATTTGGATTTATTTTTTGATAAATGGCTGCGTACATAGGTGATGGGTTGTGCCTCTTAGGCCCTCTCTGCTGCTTTATGTAAATAGTTTTGGTAGTGGATTATGTATATATTGTATATATTCTGAACATGGATGTGTATTCCTTGGATTTATGTTGAAGTTTTGTACTTTGGTTTTGTTTTTTACTTTTGTATAAAATTGGTTGCTTGATTCTTTTTAATAAAAGATCAATAGTGCCATTGTTGGTGTCAGTGGAAGAAATAGTGCCCCACCCATCATTGGAGCACAGGTGTGTCAGGAGGAGGGTGTCTCTCTGGAGCTGCTGCAGATCCGTGTGAGAGGGGACTGGTGAGGAAATCTATCCCAGCTCTCCTGGCTCCTTTCTGGGGAAGCCATGGAGGCCAGCAGGGCCTCTCCTGCTGGAAGCTCACAGCCATCTCCTGGGCCGTCGGGTGACATGCCTGCCCCTGTACAAGCTGATCTCTCTACCCCTGGTAGGGATGAAGGTTCCGAAGCCATTCGGGAGCGAGTGGTGGCCGGGATTAAGGTCCTAAATAGGGAGAGGGATAAGCTTTACAAGCTACGAGCGGAGCTGAAGCGTCTGCGAAGGCAGCGGGAGGGCTTGCACAGCCAGAAGCGTGGATCCATGGATCCGGAGATCCAGTTGGCCAAAGTCCGTGTGGACCATCAGGAGACCATTGTGGCCATGATGGAAGGCAGAGATGGGCCATTTAAGGAGAAGTTTGGAAATGACAGGAGGTTTGGAAGAATGACAAAGATGGAGGTGGAGGAGGAGACCCCCAGTTCTGACCCCCTGCCCCCTCAGGGAGAGGTAAGCAGCCCCATGCCTTCCCAGGACTCAGGAGGCATGCTCAGGGCCATCCAGGTAATGGAGTCTCCTATGCGGAGGAATCAGTTAATGTTTAATGAAGAGGACATTACTGATGATGTACCTGATAAGGTAAAGACTGCCAAGTCCCATGTTGTGGATAAGACTGTTTTTGTGCCTTTCAACACTGACAATGTGCCTAATGACAATCAGGCTGCTGATCCTGTGTGCAGCAATGTTGTGCTTGCTGATGCTGCAATGCAGCAAGAGTTACTTTTAAAAAATGTCATTTCTGTAGAAGAACCACAGGTGTCAGCAGAGCCCATTAACCCTTCTTTAGGTGAGTCCAAAGCTGTTTGCCCCACTGCTGCTGAGGACTCTACAGCGCAGCATCAGGAGACAGCTGTTATTGCAGCAGAAACTGTGACCTTTCCTGATGGGAAATTGAATATTGCTGTGACTGATAACAATCACCCCAGTATCAGTGTGATGGACAATCGTCCTGCTATGGATTTTGCCAGTTCAGTTCAGACAGTTGATAATGATGTACAGACTAATGTGACTTCAGTGTGGGGCCTTGGCCCTGATAAACTTACCTTTGCTCAGGTGGTACGCTCTGCTCCTGGTAGCTCTGCTCCCAAGCGGGGTTTTCCCCTACAGGCTACCACTTTGAGCACCCCAGGATCTGGTCTTGGGTCTCTGGCTTCTGCTGGGGGTCCCAGACGTAATGTTGTTATTCTGAAATGGGAAGGTGGTGCGATCCCTCCAGCACGGCGTGCAGTGGTGGATTTGATTTTGGAGATGGGTTTTGGGGCAAATGATCTGTATGCCTTTATACATGTAGCTGGGACACGGGATTATACAGTTAGCTTCACCAGGCCAGAGGGTCTTGACCTGTTCTGGGAGAGATATGAGGCTCGGTGCAGGTCAAGACCTGAATGGGAAGGTCTGGCCCCAGTTGCAGTTTCTCAGAGGTCTACAGTAAAAAAAATCACAATTATCCTCACTAATGAGAGTGTCCCTGCCCGGGATCTAGAGGTTTGGTTAAGGAACTATGGGGAGGTTTTGACCAAGCCCAATAAAATCCTTGATGAGCGTAACATCTGGACTGGGGGTTGGTCAGTTACAGTCAGGTTGGCCAGGGATGGGAATGTTGTCCGTCACCTGCCCTCCTCAGCTTTTATAGGGAGGGATAGGATGACTGTTTTTTACCCTGGTCAGCCGAAGCTGTGTCACCGCTGTGGAGAAAAGGGGCATTTGAGTTCCTCCTGTTCAGCCTTGATATGTTCAGTGTGTCGGGGTCAGGGTCATATGGCTAAGGACTGCACCGAAATGATCAGGTGCAACCTGTGCCTGCGCCTTGGCCACCCCTACAGCAGATGTCCTGAAGCCTGGCACAATATGGAGAAGGAGGTAATTGATGACATGTCAAGGCTGGACAGGATGGAGGGTGAGGCCCCTGGTGTACCATCCTCCTCTGCGGTGACCGACTCCCCTGGTCCTGCTCAGGGTCCCTCCCAAGTTCCTGTGGCCACCCCTCATGTGTCTGTAAGTATTCCTTCTGTATCTGTATCTGTGTCCCCCCAGCCTACTGTACCCTCTCCTCTTGTGTCAGAACCTTCCAAGTCTGTGCCCCCTGAGTCAGTTACCCCCCAGGAGTCTACCCCTCCTAAGTCTGATTCAAAGGGAGCACCCCCCCCCACCAGCAGTGGTAGTGGGTACTAAAAAGGTTGCTTCTTCCTCTGTAAAGAAGTCTTCTGTAAAGACTTCACAGAAAAAAGTAAGAGATGACGGCATCTCTGAAGCTGACCTGCAGTACCTGGAGGAGAGAAGGAAGGTTGGGAAGCGGAAGAAGCAGGTGGTGAGGATGGAACAGGCTCCAGTGCCTGTCTCCAACCGGTATAGGTCCTCTAATTGGGATATCTCTTCATCTGGAGCTTCTTCAGAGCGAAGTTCTGATTCCGAAATGGAGTTTGAGGCGGCCTCAAGAAAGAGAGAGGCTTCTGGTGATGAGCAGCAGAGGGGAGCTAAGAAGCAAACCACCCAATAACCCAAATGGCGGTTCCCCCTCCGTTAAAAGTGGTGACAATAAATGTCGCCAGCATTAAGTCAGTAAGAGCTCGTTCTATGGCCTTCTTTTTGTTCAGCCAATTAGATGCTGAAATTTTATTTTTGCAAGAGACTAGGCTCACCTCCTTGGCAGATATTCATATGGCCAAGAGAGAGTGGAGGTATGGTCCATCTTACTGGTCTCTTGCGGCCGAGCCTTACGGCGGTGTGGCGGTGTTGTTTAAAACCGGCATGGTAACTGTCCGGCGGGTTATTGAGGTGGAGATTGGGAGATGTATGGTCTTAGACGTCCTTGTGGGAGGGCAGGACCTGCGCCTAATTAATTTTTATGGACCGCACACAAAGTGGGACAGGAAATGCCTTTTTACAAGGATCAAGCCATTTCTTTTTACATCCTGGCAAGTGGTCTTTGGAGGTGACTTTAATACAGTAACTAGGCCCAAGGACAGGAAGGACTTCAAGGACAGGCTGGGATATGATAGCGTTTTTTTAAATAGTATGGTTAGGGATGCTGGTCTTGTGGATGTGCACATTAAGCACCTCCCGGATGACACTGGGTTCACCTTTCATCGAGGTAATAGTCAGAGTAGAATAGATAGGTTTTTTTTGAAGGAGACCTCTGCTTTCTCACCCCCAGTGGTGCAGGCAGTAGAGTTCTCTGATCACTGTATGCTATCTGTGGTCCTGAATGCTTCAGACGCCCCTCAGAGGGGCAAGGGCATCTGGAGATTGAATTCGACTCTACTCAAGGAAGAACATGTTAGACAATCCTTTGAGGAATTCTTTCAGGCACAGGTGACCATCCTGGACTTTTGTAGCAGCAAGGCTGAGTGGTGGGAGCTGACCAAAAAGAGGATTGCTGGATTCTTCAGGGGCCTAGCCAATAGAAAGCAGTTTAATAAATACATGACCTACCAACGTTTACGGAGGAAGCTGGATATTCTTGTCTCGAGAGGAGGAGATCCTGGGGCAATCTCCGAAGTGAAACTCCTTCTCAGGAAGTGTCAATATGACCGGCATGCCTCTTTGGTTCTGGAGAGGGACTATGGGAAGTACCACTCGCCTGACCCTTACCAGAACTGCAAACAAGGTGTAGCTGTTAAAAATGGTCGTTGGCCTTAAGGACAGTACAGGTTCCTTGACAAAGTCCAGGTCAGGGATTCTGGAGGTCGTGAGGTCCTTTTATGCTGACCTTCTTGGGAGGAAAGAGCTTGACCGTGACAAGATGGAAAGCTTTTTGGACTCTACTCCAGGTCTAAATGATGAAGATGTCCCATTGATGAATTTGACAGAGGAGATCACAGTTGAAGAGGTGATAAGGGCAATTGAACAGCTTGCCATCAAAAAGTCACCTGGACCGGATGGCTTGACGGCTGAGTTTTACAAAGCTTTTAAGTCTATTCTGGCCCCACATTTGGTAGAGGTTTTTAACAGTTGCCTTGCTGATGGGGTACTTCCCTCTTCCATGAGGCACTCAGCTGTGATTGTTCTTTCAAAGGGTAAAGATCCTTCGATGATTGAGAATTGGCGCCCCATCAGCCTTCTTAATGTCGATAGAAAGATACTGGCAAAGATATTTTTCTGGCGCCTATCGTCAGTAGCAGAGTCTTTGCTTTCTCGCCATCAGCACTGTTCGGTCCAGGGTAGGTGCACCTTCACAGCAGTTTTAGCTGTCCGGGAGGCCTTGGAGCGGTGCAGGGCTGCAGGCTGGGGAAAGTATTTGCTGACATTGGATCAGGCAAAGGCTTTTGATCGTGTTAACCATGAGTACCTGTGGTTGCTCCTTAGTAAGTACGGTCTGCCGGGTGGTTTTGTCGATTGGTTAAAAGTCTTGTATGAGGGGGCAGAGAGCTTTCCTCTTGTTAATGGTTGGGTTGGGCAGTCCTTTGAGGTTGGCTCCGGGGTGCGCCAGGGTTGTCCCCTGAGTCCCCTGCTCTATGTGTTTGCAATCGACCCCTTCATCAGGAGGCTAGAGAGCGGCATGTTGTGTGGGGTGCCAGTGGGGCTTCCGGGTGAGCCGCCTTTGAGGGTTGTTGCCTATGCGGATGATGTGTCGGTGATTGTCACTGGGGCGGATGAAGCAGAGGAGGTGGTCTCTCTGACATCACGGTATTCTGAAGCATCAGGCTCCAAGATCAATCAGGAAAAGAGTGAAGTTTTCTGGATGGGAAAGGAAGGTGAGGGGTTTGATCTCCCGGACACCTTTCCAGTGCCCCAGGAAAGAATTAAGATTTTAGGCATTGAATTTGGACCTGGCGATTATGGCCTCAAAAACTGGGAAGGCAGACTGGAAATTGCCAATACTAAGGTGGTCAGCTGGAAGAGATGGAAGTTATCTATGAGGGAAAGGGTTGATCTGATTAAGACTTACCTGATTCCGATCTTCTTGTATGTCAGCTTTGTCTGCATCTTGCCAGTGTCTCTCTATGCTAGGGTCAGTAGTGTGTTCTTCCAGATGTTGTGGGGGAACAGACTGAACCCCATCAAGAGGAATGTCACCTATCTATCCAGGAGGGAGGGTGGCTTAGGTATGGTCAACCCAGTTCTTTTCTTTTCACTGCTTTTTCACAAGTTTAATATTGGTAATATGCTTGCAGTGGAACCTCCTGGATGGGCAGGCATATTTAGATCTTGGTTTAGGCCTTTTCTACGACTTTGGGAAGAAGGTGGCCAAGTGAAGAATCTCAGGGGTCATCGTGGTCAGCTACCAGTCTATGTCGCTCCGTGCCTGAAGTTACTACGGCAGTGGCGATTGTCGGCTGAAGATCTCAGATCGGTTCCGAGGAAAGTCCTTATGAGTCGAGTCTTGAGCGAAGTCTTTCAGGACCCACTGGCCTTAAGGGATTGCCCAGGCCCAGTTTTGAGGGCAGGATTAAGACTTATTAATTTGGACAGAGTACCCCCTAAATTCAGGGATCTGGCCTGGTTGTGCTTCCATGGGAGACTCTATGTTAGGGGCAATTTGAAATTCCGCAGTGGGGTGGATCGTAGTTGTCCTCGGGAGGAGTGTGCAGGTGAAGAGGAGACTATGGACCATTTTCTGCTTCATTGCCCTTTTAACATAGAGGTGTACAAACAGGTGGGACGGGCCCTCGGTGTCCCTTTCCTCTCCAGGCTGGGTTATGCTGAGTGGGTGTACGGAGCATTCAATACTGGTGGGGTTTTTTGTTTAGATACACTTTTTCTAGTTAGCCTAGTAGTCCGTTATTTCACTTGGAACGCACGGTGTCAGGTCTGCATTCGGCGTAAAATCCTTCCTGTTCAGGTGGTGGTGTATGACATTTTGCATGAGGTGGAGAAGATTCGGGTGCTCGAGAGAGACAAGCGGAGTCAGGGGGCTTGGTTGAAGGCATGGAGGGGTTTCAAGCCTCCCTGACTGCCAGGAGTCTCTTTCCCGGGTGTGGCTGTCTGTCTCTTATCACCCTAGATTATTATTTTTTTGGATTAATTTTTGATAAATGGCTGCGTACATAGGTGATGGGTTGTGCCTCTTAGGCCCTCTCTGCTGCTTTATGTAAATAGTTTTGGTAGTGGATTATGTATATATTGTATATATTCTGAACATGGATGTGTATTCCTTGGATTTCTGTTGAAGTTTTGTACTATGGTTTTGTTTTTTACTTTTGTATAAAATTGGTTGCTTGATTCTTTTAATAAAAGATCAATAGTGCCATTGTTGGTGTCAGTGGGAGGAATAGTTTCCCATTTTTGGTGTCTGTGGGAGGAATAGTGCCCCAATGTTGGTGTCAGTGGGAAGACAAGTGCCCCATTGTTGGTGTCAGTGGGAGGAATAGTGCCCCATTGTTGGTGTCAGTGGGAGGAATAGTTCCCCATTTTTGGTGCATGTGGGAGGAATAGTGCCCCATTTTTGGTGTCTGTGGGAGGAAAAGTCCCCCAATGTTGGTGTCAGTGGGAGGAATAGTGCCATTGTTGGTGTCAGTGGGATGAATAGTTCCCCATTTTTGGTGTCTGTGGGAGGAATATTGCCCCAATGTTGGTGTCGGTGGGAGGGCTATTGCCCCATTGTTGGTGTCAGTGGAAAGAACAGTGTCCTATCATTGGTGATGTAAGATGGTGCTAAATAGGTAATACTTTGTTATCTTAAAGCTGACCTTCACCCTAAAGTATATGTCATGTTACCCTACCTCCTCTCCCTCCCTGCAGCACTTCTGCATAAGGTTTTTTTTCACCCCCATTCCCAGATGTCCCACGGGGCTTCAGACCCTGAGTGAGCCCTGCAGCACATCTGCGTATGCACAGGTTTTCCTAGACTGGTGGCTATTAGGGAGGTCCCAAACCTTCGCCATCTTTGTGCATGCATAGGAAATCACCTGCATGTGCACAGATGTTCTGAATGACTCTGCCAGGACCCAAAGGCCAGGCAGAGCCCGTAGGCACATCTGTGCATGCACTATATATGGCATCACTGCAGAGGTGGCTGAGCCACCTAAGAGAAGGTCTGAAGGTCCCCTTTAAGTAATGATAAAGTCAAGGTTGCACAAGTACATCCATAGCATAAATTTGAAATCTGCTCATAGGGGGTCCATAGGGGGTGGCTAAAACGAAACAACAAGAAAAAAGTTCTGTCCAGACTTTAATAATGGTTTCCTTCATGATGACCACACACATTATGTATGCACACTGAATATGCACATGATTTAATTCAAAGATTCAAAATTCTGCGCTCCAAAATATTAAGAAATGTCTCAAAAACCCACAACAGAAGCAAAGGACAACTATCTGTGTACACTGTCCCTAATGCTTGACCCCAATAAACTGGTAGGGACCCCATGAAATTGAAAACATCTTGAGATCCTTAGTACAAATAATCCACTGCCTCTATGTGGTTTACAATCTTTGACCCCATGGGCTTTCCTTGTCTAACGCTAATGTACAAAAACATCTAAATATCTAAGTACCAAGCCAAGTACAAGCTTTTTTTTACCAGCCACAGGCAGCAAGGGTTGACTTTCACATCTTTGCTTTCACCGAGCGTCAGCCATATCCCCTTCGTATGAAAAGACACACCTGACAAGAATGGAAAATTCAGACCTCCATCCACTATGGAACACGTTGACCTTCACTCCTAGTAAATCTAGGAACTTAAGAATGACGAGATCTTAATGTGATTTGATTTGTGGACGAAACCCTGCCACAGCATTCTACACCCGATTGGGTTTCAGTGGAGCGTAGCAAACACCTGAAAGCACTAAGATACTTTGCAAATCATATAAATTGGAAAAGGGTACAAGCAGACGAAAAGCAAGTTAGGACTGACCGAAGGTTGATGATGCACAACGGTCTAAACTTCAGGCCCACCTGCAGCTGATTAGCAGAACTTGAGCTCCACACAAAATATACGGCGCTTTTACCGTCACCCCCCCCCCCCCCCCCCCCCCCATGAGATAGGCTTTCGCTGGACCTCAAGTGTTCAGATTAGATGGGGCTTAGGTTCATCTGTGTATACCTGGTCCATTACTCCCTTCATCTCCGTATAAATTGTAACATGTGGAACCCAACACGGCTGCAATGGCCATGTCTACACCACAAGCTGGACACCTGGAAGCGATTTGCTTTGTGTAAACGGTGACAAATGCGTCACTTAGATTTTCTGTCCATGATAAAGAATTATCTGTATATATACAGCGTTACCCTTACAGATGTTTTACAGAATTGGTAAAATGTATTTCAATTTATCTTTAGCCTTTTTTTAAATTTTGGAAAGAGCAGAGATTGGTTGAAAACCTCATTAGGTTTTTATTGCTGTCCTCGCCAGGGGACCAGAGCCGTCACACCTTCTGTCACTTCCAGTGGGGACACGTGTTCCAGCTGTCTTGGGGCTCCCTCACAATGAAGGCTGACCTGTTCTTTGTCACACTGGATAAACGCTAAGGCCCATAGAAAACAAACTATTGTATATATACTGAAATTATTATTTTTTTATTCATACCAGGAATGGGGGTGATCAGTGGCTTTTAATGGGACCGTGATAGTGCTGCAGACAATCTGACACTAACTGACACTGGGTGGGAACTGACTAACTGACACTGACATCTCCAGTGACACTAATACAGTGGAGATGTCAGTGTCAGTTCCCACCCAGTGTCACTTAGTGTCAGATTGTCCGCCGCACTATCGTGGTTCCATTATAAGCTGCTGATCACCCCCATTACTTGTATAAAAAAATAAAATAAAAAAAAATGCTAATTCCAGTATATACAGTGTCTTGAAAAAAGTATTCATACCCCTCGACATTTTCCACATTTTGTCATGTTACAACCAAAAACATAAATGTATTTTATTGGGATTTTATGTGATAGACCAACATAAAGTAGCCCATATTTGTGAAGTGGAAGGAAAATGATAAATGGTTTTTAACATTTTTTACAAATAAATATGTGAAAAGTGTGGGGTACATTTGTATGGCGCCCCCCTGAGTCAATACTTTGTAGAACCTCCTTTCACTGCAATTACAGCTGCAAGTCTTTTTGGGGATGTCTCTACCAGCTTTGCACATCTAGAGAGGACATGTTTGCCCATTCTTCTTTACAAAATATCTCAAGCTCTGTCAGATTGGATGGAGAACGTCTGTGAACAGCAATTTTCAAGTCTTGCCACAGATTCTCAATTGGATTTAGGTCTGGACTTTGACTGGGCCATTCTAACACATGAATATGCTTTGATCTAAACCATTCCATTGTAGCTCTGGCTGTATGTTTAGGGTTGTTGTCCTGCTGGAAGGTGAACCTCCGCCCCAGTCTCAAGTCTTTTGCAGACTCCAGCAGGTTTTCTTCTAATGCCGCGTACACATGACTGGTTTAGCCGTCAGAATAAACTCCGAAGGTTTCTCCGACGGAACTCCGACGGAATTCAATTCAAGTGGTCTTGCCTACACACGGTCAATCTAAAGTCCGACCGTCCAGAGCGCAGTGATGTACAGCACTTACGACGGGACTAGAAAAAGGAGTTCAATAGCCAGTAGCCAATAGCTTCTGTCTCTTACTTGCTTCAGAGCATGCGTCGTTTTTGGTCCGTCGGAACAGCATACAGACGAGCATTTTTCCCGATAGGAATTGGTTCCGTCAGAAATATTTAGAGCATGTTCTATTTCTGGGTCCGTCAGGATTTTCAAAAAAAGAAGTCCGATGAGGCCTACACACGGTCGGAATAGACGATGAAAAGCTTCCGTCTGACTTTTTCTGTCGGACATTCTGCTCGTGTGTACGCGGCATAAGATTGCCCTGTATTTGGCTCCATCTATCTTCCCATCAACTCTGACCAGCTTCTCTGTCCCTGCTGAAGAATGGTGTGTTCAGGGTGATGTGCAGTGTTAGTTTTCCACCACACATAGCGTTTTACTTTTAGGCCAAAAAATAAAATTTTGGTCTCACCTGACCAGAGCACCTTCTTCCACATGTTTGCTGTGTCCCCCACATGGCTTCTCACAAACTGCAAATTGGACTTCTTATATCTTTCTTTTAACAATGTCTTTCTTCTTGCCACTCTTCCATAAAGGTCAGATTTGTGGAGAACACGACTAATAGTTGTCCTGTGGACAGATTCTCCCACCTGAGCTGTGGATCTCTGCAGCTCCTCCAGAGTTACCATGGGCCTCTTGGCTCTTCTCTGATGAATGCTCTCCTTGCCCGGCCTGTCAGTTTAGGTGGACGGCCATGTCTTGGTAGGTTTGCAGTTGTGCCATACTCTTTCCATTTTCAGATGATGGATTGAACAGAGCTCCGTGAGATGTTCAAAGCTTGCGATAATTTTTTATAACCTAACCCTGCTTTATACTTCTCCACAACTTTATCCTTGACCTGTCTGGTGTGTTCTTTGGTCATCATGATGCTGCTTGTTCACTAAGGTTCTCTAACAAACCTCTGAGGGCTTCAAAAAAGAGCTGTATTTATACTGAGATTAAATTACACAAAGGTGGACTCTATTTACTAATTAGGTGACTTCTGAAGGAAATTGGTTTCTCTAGATTAGGGGTATCAGAGTAAAGGGGGCTGAATACAAATGCACGCCACACTTTTCACATATTTATTTGTAAAAAAATTTGAAAACCATTTATCATTTTCCTTCCACTTCATAATTATGTGCCACTTTGTGTTGGTCTATCACATAAAATCCCAATAAAATACATTACGTTTTTGATCGTAACATGACAAAATGTGGAAAATTTCAAGGTGTATGAATACTTTTTCAAGGCACTGTACACAATAGTTTTTAAATGCTATAACTTTTACACAAACCAATCAATATACACTTATTGGGATTTTCTTACCAAAGACATGTAGCAGAATACATATTGGCCTAATTTGTGAAGAAATTAGATTTATTTTTTTTATTTTATTGGATAAGTTTTGTAGCAGAAAGTGGAAAATATTGGGGGTTTTTTTTCAAAACTTTTTGTCTTTTTTTGTTTATAAAATAAAAATGTAAACCCCAGAGGTGATCAAATACCACCAAAAGAAAGCTCTATTTGTGTGAAAAAAAATTACATAAATTTAATTTGCATACAGTGTTGCATGATCATGCAATTTACCAGTTAAAGCGGAGCTCCACCCAAAAGGGGAAGTTCCTCTTTAAGGCTTCCTCCCCGGGTCCTGTTTGTGAAATGGAGCTTTTGGGGAGGAGGGAGGGAGCAGGGTCCTGATTTTGACAGGTACCCGCTCCCACTTCTGTTCCGGTCACCTTAGGTGATCGGAAGAGGAAGTTCTCCTTCCCAAAGTCTTCTGGGACACCTGACAAGTCCTAGACGACTTCAGGACCAGTCACAGAGTGCAGCGCCCCTCGCGCATGTGCAGTGGGCACCCGGCTGTGAACATACACATACACTTATCCAATAAATAAGCTGATTTTTAATAAATAAGTTGTGCTAATTTTTAACATATATGATTGAATGAGTAAAAAGTAACAACAAATAAAGTCCATCCAATGTAGTGACATCAATGTGAAATGACAAACGATGCACCCAAGGAATGTGATATGAAAGAGAGAGAGATGACTTCCACCACTAGACTCACTGCCGCTTATCGACTTCCTATGATCTCCTATTACGGGAGATCACAAGCGTTTTCGGCTTAATACCCAGCCCGGGCCTTTGTTAACCACTTCAATACCGGGCACTTTTGTCCCTTCCTGCCCAAACCAATTTTTAGCTTTCAGCGCTGTCGCATTTTGAATGACAATTGCGTGGTCATGCTACACTGTACACAAACTAATTTTTTATCATTTTGTTCCCACAAATAGAGCTTTCTTTTGGTGGTATTTGATCACTGCTGCCATTTTTATTTTTTGCGCAACAAATAAAAAAAGACCGAAAATTTTGAAAAAAAAAAAAAGTTTTTCTTTGTATCTGTTATAAAATTTTGTAAATAAATACGTTTTCTCCTTCACTGACGGGCACTGATAAGGCTGCACTAATGGGCACTGATAAGGTGGCACTGATAGGCGGCACTGATGGGCACTGATAGGTGGCACTGGTATGCAGCACTGATGGGCATTGATAGGCGGCACTGATGGGCACTGACAGGCAGCACTGATGGGCACTGATAGGCGGCACTGATGGGTACTTATGGGAGGCACTGATGGGTGGCATGGGTGGGCACTGATTGGTACTGATAGGTGGGCACTGATGGGCATTGATGGACACTGATGTGTGGTACTGATGGACACTGATAGATGGCACTGCTGGGCATCACTGATGAGGAGACATCTGGCAGGCACTGACTGATTGGCACTGACTGGCAATATGTGTAGGCACTGAGTGGCATTGTTTGGGCACTTGCTGGCATCCCTGGTGGTCTAGGGTGGCATCCCTGGTGATCCATCTGTTGTGGAGCTCCTGGTGGTGTCCCTAGTGGTCCAGTGTGGGCATCTGACGGGGGGCTGCGCTGATGAACAATCAGCACAGACCCCCCCCCCGTCAGGAGAGCAGCCGATCGGCTCTTCTCTACTCGCGACTGTCTGACGCGAGTGAGGAAAAGCCGGTCAACGGCTCTTCCTGTTTACATTGTGATCAGCCGTGATTGGACATGGCTGATCACGTGGTAAAGATTCGATTCGATGCGTCCCCCCATGGGCGCGCGGCGGCTGTTATCCTGCTGGACGTCATATGACGCCTAGTCAGGATAACTGAACCACCGCCCGGCCGTCATTCTGCTATAGGCCGGGCGGGAAGTGGTTAAACACAGCAACAGTCACAGCCACAGCGTCTTCATAGGTTTTCACCACTCAAAGGAACATATCGCCACACGATCTCCATGAAGAAAATAAAGGCTTCCATAGTGTAAAATCTTACGGTAATTTTAAAGGAAAAAATGTATTGCACTTGCACTTAAGTAGATAAACAGAGCATAAAAAATCAAGCCGGCCGGCTCTCCAATGCAGCCCATCACTCCGGGACCTGCACGAACGCGGTGACGTCCGCACATCACTCCTCACTACGCGTTTCGTCACAACTGATGTCGTCCAGGGACACGGCAGTTGTGATGAAACGCGTAGGGAGGAGCGACGTGCTGACGTCACCGCATTCGTGCAAGTCCTGGACTGACAGGCTGCATTGGAGAGCCGGCCGGCTTGATTTTTTATGCTTTGTTTATCTACTTAAGTGCAAGTGCAATACATTTTTTACATTAAAATTACCGTAAAATTTTACACTATGGAAGCCTTTTATTTCTTCATGGGGATCGTGTGGCATTAGGATCCTTTGAGTGGTGGAAACCTATGAAGGTGCTGCGGCTGTGACTGTTGCTGTGTTTACCAAAGGCCCTTGCTGGGTATTAAGCCGAAATCGCTTGTAATCTCCCATAATAGGAGATCATAGGAAGTCGATAAGCGGCAGTGAGTCTAGTGGTGGAAGTCATCTCTCTCTCTTTCATATCACATTCCTTGGGCGCATCGTTCGTCGTTTCACATTGATGTCACTAAATTGGATGGACTTTATTTGTTGTTACTTTTTACTCATTCAATCACATATGTTAGAAATTAGCGCAAATTATTAATTAAAATCAGCAGCCACACTTTTTGCAGCTGCTGACTTTTAATAAACACAAAAATGACTGGAACTCCGCTTTAAAGTAGCACAGTGCCAAATAGCAAAACATGGTCTGGTCATGAAGGGGGTAAAACCTTCTGGAACTTAAAACTGATTGTAAACGATCACCTTGTAAAACAACCCATTCAGTTTAAAATAGAAATGAAAGACAAAACATTTTTATATAGATATATATATAAAAAAAAAAAAAAACATTATAAATACCTTTTTTTCCTTTTTTTTTAAGTGATCACATTCCCTCTGTTCTCAGCTGCAAAAAAACTGGGGGGAGGAGAAGCAGCAGCAGCACACTGAGCTTCCCAGCGAATGGCTGTGCAGTGGGGGCACGTCAGGACAAGTCTGATCATTGGAGGAGAGCAGGCTGAGTTCCCAGCATAGCTAGAGAACTGACCACGCTGTGCTCTCCTGCTTAGTGCGGTCAGTTTTTAATAGGAAAGCAGAGAGACTGGCAGGAGCACCAGGGATTTCACACAAAGGAAGCAATACAAAGAGAACAGCAGACTTGCTCATACAAGTACATGGTACAGCAGCCACATATCAGGAATATGAAGTGTTGGGGTAGGCTTTTAGGCTACGCTTCCACTAGTGCGACTCCAAAGTCACGCGGTATAGCCTAGGTTCACGTTGATGCAATTTGGCACCGTCCGAGTTGGTGGCTTTTGCCTGCAATGGCACCGTCCGAGTTGGTTCGGGCCGACTTTGCGACGTCGCACCGATTCCCAAAAAGTAGTTTCTGTACTATTTTTGGCGACTTCGGGTGCGATTTTTATAGACATATGTGCAGGAACCCGCACAGATGTCTCTGAAAGTCGGACTGACAGTGTGAACCTGGGCTTAGCGTGCGACTTTTATGCAACTTTGAGTGCGACCTTGATCTGACTTTACACTCTTTGGGATAAAGTCGCATCGAAAGTCGCATTGAAGTAGGGCAGTTGTAAAGGGGGTTAATACCACTGAAATGCTACAATATAAATGTGTTTTTCTTTTTTTTTTCTTTCCAGATGTTCTATTGGCCGATGGCGCTTCTCATCCCCCCGTCGGTGTTTGCCGTCCATCTTCAGTTTAACCTCCTCTACCAATTCTGGATACACACCGAGGTGAGCCCCATTCCTTATCGTAATGCCGTTCTTCGCCTCGGGCACTGTCCTGGAAATTTTTTTTCGGGGTAGGACCTGATTTATGGCGTACGAGAAATCTTTGTCTGACTCCCTTAAAGAGAAACATCTGTTGGGTTTTGCTCCTTTTACTGAATATATTGCGAAGTTTATAAGGAACAATGAGACCAGTTGGTCTCAATTAGATAACATTCTTTTGTTAAATCTGTCTAATATCAAACTCTTTCCTCCTTGGCGGAACATGTGTCTGTATCTTGTAACCGCTTAGACCCTGATAGGAGAAAACATTTCAGATGGGGTTCCCTGCCAAGAAAAAAAAAAAGAAGCCAGGGCAGGATCGGACTGATAAATGTAACCAATTGATATGTATTATATCTCGCAGGTAATTCCAATTATTTTTTACGTCATTCATAAATAAAAGTAATGGCATTGGGTGCGGTTCATGAAGATTTTTCTTTATTATTTTTCTGCATTCAGATCTCAATTTTATATCTGGATGGCCAAAGATGAACAAATAAGAAATTGTCCTCAAGGGTGCAAAGTGTGTTTAACCTCTTGTTTACTGGCCACTTAAACCCCCTCCTATCCAGACCAATTTTCAGCTTTCAGCGCTGTCGCACTTTGAATGACAATTGCACGGTCATGCTACACTGTACCCATATGAAATTTTTATCATTTTTTCCCCACAAATAGAGCTTTATTTTGGTGGTATTTGATCACCTCTGCGGTTTTTCACACGCCTAAGGGTAAAACAAATGTTAAGGCCTAAGCACAAGTTTGCAACTTTGACATGTGTTAGGCTACTTTCAAACTGAAGGCGTTTTTCAGACGTTTTAGCGCTAAAAATAACGCCTGTAAAGCGCTTGTAAAGCGTCTACCCTGTCACCCCAAGTGCTTTCACACTGGGGCGGTGCGCCTGCGGGACGTTACAAAAAAAGCAGCATCTTTGAGGCGGTTTTTGGAGGGCTGTATACAGCTCTCCTAAACCGCCTCTGCCCAATGGAATGCATGGGCAGTGCTTCCGAAAGCGCCTGAAAAGCGATTCGGAAGTGCCGCAACACGGGCGGGTTTAACCCTTTCTTTGGCTGCTAGCGGGGGGGGGGGGGGGGGGGGGGGTAAAAGTGCCCTGCTAGCGTCCAAAAAGTGCAGCTAAAATACCGCTAATGTGGCGCGGCCCCTATGTAAAAGTAGCTTTAGTAAAACCGCACATATCATCACAACTACTTTGTGCATCCAGGTGGATTAAACCGTGTTTTTTTTAGGACAAATTGGGCTTTCATTTGGTGGTAAATGGCAATGGATATCTCCTGATTTTTTTTTTTTTTTTGTTTTATTATTTATTTTATTTTTTAAATTATGTTATTATTACTATTATCAAAGAAAAACTGGCCCAAAATAATAGTAAAAAAATTAGATGTATATTTCTGGTACTACCATAGTCTACCACCAAAGAACAACCCAAAATAAATTCTCCTGCTCCTGGCAATCGCAGCGATACCACATATATGTATGGTATTTGCTGTTTGGGCTTTCATTTGGTGGTAAATGGCAATGGATATCTCCTGATTTTTTTTGTTTTATTTATTTTATTTTATTTTATTTTTTTAATTATATTATTATTACTATTATCAAAGAAAAACTGTCCCAAAATATTAGTAAAAAAATTAGATGTATTTTTCTGGTACTACCATAATCTACCACCAAAGAACCAGCCAAAATAAATTCTCCTGCTCCTGATGATCGCAGCGATACCACATATGTGTAAGTTATTTGTTGTTTGTACCCATAGTACAGCCCGGAAACAATAGTGCACATTTTGCGTCTTTTTTTTTCTTACCTAAAACACATTGACACTGATATTTATTTATTTATTTTTTTAAACCCTGCCCAAAATATACTGACCCTGACCTTTTTTTTAAAATTTAGCTGTATATTTCTTGTTACTACCATAACCTACCACCAAAGAACAATCCAAAATAAATTCTCCTGCTCCTGACGATCACAGCGATACCACATATATGTATGGTATTTGTTGTTTGGGTTTTCATTTGGTGGTAAATGGCAATGGATATCTCCTGATTTTTTTTATTTTTTTTATTTTATTTTTTTTATTATATTACTATTACTATTATCAAAGAAAAACTGGCCCAAAATAGTAGTAAAAAACTAGCTGTATATTTCTGGTACTACCATAATCTACCACCAAAGAACAACCCAAAATAAATTCTCCTGCTCCTGACGATCACAGCGATACCACATATGTATATGGTATTTATTGTTTGTACCCGTAGTACAGCCCAGAAACCAAAATGTGCATTTTGCTTTTTTTGCTTTTTTTTTCTACCTAAAACACACTGACACTAACTTAAATATTAATAAAAAAAAAATACTACCTGACCTTTGACTATGACCTTGACACAAACACTAACCCTGGCACTCACCTACATCAAACCTTGATCTAGGTATTTTTCTTTATTTTTTATAACATTTTTTTACACACACGTTTTTATTTTTCTCTCTGCAAAAAAAAAAAAAAAAAAAGGTGATACATTGTATCTTTCCTCTCCATTCACAGAGAGAGAAACACAGGGGCGGGCTTCACAGTGACTGATCACTGTGGTAGCCAATCAGAGGCTACCATAGTGATCAGGTCACCCATAATCGGGAGTTCTGGGTCCCAGATCGTTCGTACGGGACCCAGGGCCCTTGGACTCTGTGCTGAAGTTTAATTTGCTTTGTTTTTTCCTCTTTCCCCTCATTAACAATATTTTTATTTTTTTATTTTTATTTTTTTAATAAAAGTGTTCCATTTTCATTAGACATCTAATTTTAGACCAGTTGATGTCATCACAGGGTGTTTGTTATTCCCTATTCAATGCAGGCAGATGCTGGCTGGTGGGAGGAGCCGGCAGGGTGCTGTACATGGCTTCCTGAAAACATCACATTACCCGGCCTCAGTACTCCTCTCAACAGGGCCACTGATAAAGAGATAGCCTCCTGTAGGGAGCACAGACCCCATAAGTTCAATAGGCGGTCCCAGAGACAGGAGGAGTGAGTGCAATTGCTGGCACCAATCCTGCTGTGGCCCTCCCTGTGTTTCCTTTGCTTCAGTTTGTGAATGAACAGGGAGCCTCTGTACAGAGAGCTTCCTGTTCATTCACTTTGCAGCTGAGGCTTTCAAGAAAGGATTGAGGAATCTGTGTCCCAAATCTCTTTCTCTATCTCAAAAGTCAGACATTGGGTGTCTGTGTAAACCCCTGATATTTCACCAGAGCCCGGCCCCCATCCCCCACAGGACTGGTAAAAAAATTAAAAAAACAAAACAAATAAAATTGTAAAAAATAATTAAAAAACACATACAGTACAGTCATGATTAGTGTACAGTAGGCTAATAAATAACTAATCCTAAACTAGGCTAAAGGTTTTTTTTAATTATATTTCTCTTCAATTAAAAACTTTACTTTCTTTAGAAAAAAAAAGCATACACAACTACTACATAGGCCATTTTGAAATGTAAAAATTATTCAAAAAATGCCTTTTCCATTTCAAACTGTAATTTTCTAAAAATTAAAATAAATAAATAAATGCATTTTTATTTTTTTTAAACAGAAAAAGGTGCAAACTTGCAAGAAAGTTTATTAAAATACTCACAATGCACACTGATTACCCAGATGTTGTTTTTCTTTTCTTGAAAAAAATTGGAGCTAAAATTTAGGGGCAAATTTATAAAGCTGTGAATCTAACATTGACCGAACATTCACTGCAGGTGAATCTTTAAAAAAAAAAAAAAAAAAAATTGCATATGAAATTGCTACATAAGCCATTTTGAAATGTAAAAAAATATTTAAAAAAAATACCTTTTCCAATTCAATCTGTAGACACTGTAATTTTCTAAAAAATAAAAAAAATTTAAAATTAATAAAGAAATTTATTTTTTTTAAAACAGAGAAAAGTGCAAATCTGCAAGAAAGTTTATTAATATCCTCACAATGTACACAGAATACCCAGATGTTGTTTTTCTTTTCTTGCAAAAAAAAAAATCTCACATTGCCCGAACATTCACTGCCGGAGAATCTTTAAAAAAAACAAAAAAAAAAAAACATTGGCATGTGAAATTGCTACATAAGCCATTTTGAAATGTAAAAGGTATATTTAAAAAATACCTTTTCCATTTAACCCTGTAGCCGCTGTAATTTTCTAAAAATAAATATAAATTAATATAGAAATGTATTTTTTTTAAAAAAGAAAAAAGGTGCAAATCTGCAAGAAAGTTTAATAATATCCTTGCAGATTACCCAGATTTTGAAATGAGATTCTTGAAAAAAAAAAAATTTGAGTTACAGTTTAGGGGCAAATTTATAAACCAGTAAATCAAATATTCACTGCAGGTGAATATTTCTGATTTGTGCATTCAGTGACAGCATTCACTGAATGTTGTGTTCACTGTTTTAAAAATATGCCCCAAAGGGTCTTTCCCCATGTAAAGTTATGTACTTCCTGTAGCTAATATTAGTACAAGGTATCCCAAAAGTCTTCATACAAAGGAAAAATGTACTTATTTTATATTCTTAATATTTTGAATTATTATTAGTATTTTGTAACATTTTGTAATGAATATATTTATTCTCATATATATATATATATACATATTATAATATACATAATTAGATATATAGTATTAGATATATAGTATTATATATATATATATATATATATATATATATATATATATATATATATATATATATATATATATATATATATATATATATATATATATATATATATGCATATACACATATGTCTCACAAAAGTGAGTACACCCCTCACATTTTTGAAAATATTTTATTATGTCTTTTCATGTGACAACACTGAAGAAATGACACTTTGCTACAATGTAAAGTAGTGAGTGTACAGCTTGTATAACAGTGTAAATTTGCTGTCCCCTCAAAATAACTCAACACACAGCCATTATTGTCTAAACCGCTGGCAACAAAAGTGAGTACACCCCTAAGTGAAAATGTCCAAATTGGGTCCAAAGTGTCAATATTTTGTGTGGCCACCATTATTTTCCAGCACTGCCTTAACCCTCTTGGGCATGGAGTTTACCAGAGCTTCACAGGTTGTCACTGGAGTCCTCTTCCACTTCTCCATGACGACATCACGGAGCTGGTGGATGTTAGAGACCTTGCACTCCTCCACCTTCCGTTTGAGGATGCCCCACAGATGATCAATAGGGTTTAGGTCTGGAGACATGATTGGCCAGTCCATCACCTTTACCCTCAGCTTCTTTAGCAAGGCAGTGGTCATCTTGGAGGTGTGTTTGGGGTCGTTATCATGTTGGAATACTGCCCTGCGGCCCAGTCTCTGAAGGGAGGGGATCATGCTCTGCTTCAGTATGTCACAGTACATGTTGGCATTCATGGTTCCCTCAATGATCTGTAGCTCCCCAGTGCCGGCAGCACTCATGCAGCCCCAGACCATGACACTCCCACCACCATGCTTGACTGTAGGCAAGACACACTTGTCTTTGTACTCCTCACCTGGTTGCCGCCACACACGCTTCACACCATCTGAACCAAATAAGTTTATCTTGGTCTCATCAGATCACAGGACATGGTTCCAGTAATCCATGTCCTTAGTCTGCTTGTCTTCAGCAAACTGTTTGCGGGCTTTCTTGTGCATCATCTTTAGAAGAGGCTTCCTTCTGGGATGACAGCCATGCAGACCAATTTAATGCAGTGTACGGCGTATGGTCTGAGCACTGACAGGCTGACCCCCCCACCCCTACAACCTCTGCAGCACTGCTGGCAGCACTCATACGTCTATTTCCTAAAGACAACCTCTGGATATGACGCTGAGCACGTGACCTCAACTTCTTTGATTGACCATGGAGAGGCCTGTTCTGAGTGGAACCTGTCCTGTTAAACCGCTGTATGGTCTTGGCCACCGTGCTGCAGCTCATTTTCAGGGCCTTGGCAATCTTCTTATAGCCTAGGCCATCTTTATGTAGAGCAACAATTATTTTTTTCAGATCCTCAGAGAGTTCTTTGCCATGAGGTGCCATGTTGAACTTCCAGTGACCAGTATGAGAGAGTGAGAGCGATAACACCAAATTTAACACACCTGCACCCCATTCACACCTGAGACCTTGTAACACTAACAAGTCACATGACACCGGGGAGGGGAAATGGCTAATTGGGCCCAATTTGGACATTTTCACTTAGGGGTGTACTCACTTCTGTTGCCAGCGGTTTAGACATTAATGGCTGCGTGTTGAGTTATTTTGAGGGGACAGCAAATTTACACTGTTATACAAGCTGTACAATCACTACTTTACATTGTAGCAAAGTGTCATTTCTTCAGTGTTATCACATGAAAAGATAGAATAAAATATTTACAAAAATGTGAGGGGTGTACTAACTTTTGTGAGATACTGTGTGTAATATATATATATATATATATATATATATATATATATATACATATATATATATATATATATATATATATATTTTTTTTTTTTTTAGGTACATTTAGCTATGTATGTATGGTGACTTTTGGGACATGCTGTATTTTCACTTTGTTTTGTTTTCCTAAATAAAAATCACAGTTTGGTGGAGTTTATTTATAAAATATTAAATTGAGCTGTTAGTGTCCCTAACATGTTTTGTCTAATAATAAAGTTATCTAAAAAATTTATCGCGCGTCAACAAAGTTGTGAAATGTAGCAGAAAATCCTCTTTGGTGTTGCCATCCCTCCGGCTTCTTGCAGTCTCCCCCCTTCAGAGCTCCGTATTATCCTAACATGGCCGACTCGCTGAGAGTGTTTCATTTCCAATCCCCAAATATTTTCCTTTTTCACCATAGCGTGGAAATTTGGCAAACTGCACGCTACATGCTCACTGAAGTGTGAAACTGCCTCATCACGTAGAAAAACAGTTGGCGTTCAATAATCAGTATTTATCTCCAGCATTGCAGAGCGCAGGGAGAGGACCATTAATCCATGTTTGTTCCTCCAGCTAACTATGCCCCCAATGGAGGCCTTACTGAGCAAACATGGCGGCCATTGTCCATCTGTGTAAATAAGTGGAAATGTCGGATTGTGAGGGCCTTTTAAATATATTAGGATATTCTTATTTATTATAGAAGCGCATTTGTGCGGTCAGGCACTGATGTTGGATGAGAAGGCCTGGCTCGCAGTCTCCGCTCTAATTCATCCCAAAGGTGTTCTATCGGGTTGAGATCAGGCCAGTCAAGTTCCTCCATCCCAAAACTCGCTCATCCATGTCTTTATGGACCTTGCTTTGTGCACTGGTCCAAATCATTTGGTGGAGGGGGGATTATGGTGTGGGGTTGTTTTTCAGGGGTTGGGCTTGGTCCCTTAGTTCCAGTGAAGGGAACACTTAAGGCGTCAGGATAGCAAGACATTTTGGACAATTTCATGCTCCCAACTTTGTGGGAACAGTTTGGGGATGGCCCCTTCCTGTTCCAACATGATAAAGCAAGGTCCATAAAGACATGGGTGAGTGGGTTTGGGGTGGAGGAACTTGACTGGCCTGCGCAGAGTCCTGACCTCAACCCGATAGAACACCTTTGGGATGAATTAGAGCGGAGACTGAGAGCCAGGCCTTCTTGTCCAATATCAGTGCCTGACCTCACAAATGTGCTTCTGGAGGAATAGTGAAACATTGCCATAGACACACTCCTAAACCTTGTGGACGGCCTTCCCAGAAGAGTTGAAGCTGTTACAGCTGCAAAGGGCGGGCCAACTCAATATTGAACCCTACAGACTAAGACTGGGATGCCAACATAGGCTTGTACGCAGGGTGTGTCAGGTATGCCTGACACCCTAATCACCTTGTGCGATGCCTATTCCCCTGCTTCCTGGCACCCCTCCCTTTCCCCCTGCAGTGCTGCTGGCTTTCCTCCTCTCCTCTCCTGCCGGATGATACGAGGGGGATGTTTCAGGATGATAGATAGATAGATAAGATAGATAGATAGATAGATAGATAGATAGATAGATAGATAGATAGATAGATAGATAGATAGATAGATAGATAGATAGATAGATAGATAGATAGATAGATAGATAGATAGAGTGAGTGGTTAATTGTTATATTTTATGCTTAATTCACATTTTAATCTTCTCTACAGATAATAAATAATTTGGGTCCACTGGAACTGATCCTGAACACACCGAGCCACCACAGAGTCCATCACGGTAAGCTTCTCATTTCGGTATGTAGAGTCCAGTGACACCATGACAATCAGCCTGCAAAGGCTTTTCCTGTGGAAGTAGGCTAAACCATGCATTTAAATTACCTAACAATGTAAAAAAAATATATATATATTAAAAAATAAATAAATAAATAAATAAAATAAAATATTTGGGAAAGTGCTGCCTATAAATGCCACCAGTATGTACATAAAAGCTCTTATATTGGTCCTGAGGTTTAGTTATTTACATTCATATATTTTTCATTCTGCATACTGTTATATTTTAGGTAAAATGAGGATTAAAGGGAAACTATTAGTAATTAAAGATACAATCTGGTCAGTACTTAATTTAAAGCGGAACTTCAGTCATTTATTCATCTTTCCATCTATTAAATCTTCTGCCCTTGTTGTTTTAACTTTGGATAGTAAAACATTTTTTTTTCTGCCAGTAAATACCTTATACAGCCCACTTCCTGTTTCCTGTCTGGTCGTTAGCCTAGGCTTATGACATCATGTACAGCTCTCCCTCTCACTCTCATGAGAGCTTACCAGGAATGGAGGGGGGGGGGGGTGAGTCATAAGAGGGCCAACGAGAGCTGCAGAGCTGGAGGTGTGCCTCTGTGTGTCTGTGTAAATCCAGGAAGTGAACAGGCAGCAGCTTCAGCTGCCCACAGTTAAAATGGCTGCAGCCAGACTCAGTGGAGGGAGATTTCTGCAGCATGGGAGGGAATTCAAAGCGGAACCTGGGTGTCATGTGACTGGCCCCTGAAATGACATTGGTCTAAGCTGTAAAAATATCAATTCCTGGAATTCTTCTTATTGCCCTGTACACACGATCGGACTTTCTGCCAACAAAACCGTGGATTTTTTTCCGAAGGATGTTGGCTCAAACTTGTCTTGCATACACACAGTCACACAAATGTTGGCCCAAAATTCCGAACGTGAGAACGCGGTGACGTGCAAGACGTACGACGAGCCGAGAGAAATGAAGTTCAATGGCCAGTGCGGCTCCTTCTGCTTGATTCCGAGCGTGCGTGAACCTTTGTGCGACGGACTTGTGTACACACGATCGGGATTTCCAACAACAAAGTGAAGTTGGCGGAAAGCTTGAGAACCTGCTCTCAAACATTTGTGGCCGGAAATTCAGACAGCAAATGTTCGATGGAGCGTACACGTGGTCGGACTTTCCGACAACAAGCTCACATCCAACATTTCCCGTCGGAAAGTCAGACCGTGTGTACGCGGCATGAGGGCCCATTCACAGTTCACGTAGCGGGAACTCGCATTCGCGATTTTTTGTGGGTGATTTTCACGCAATTCTGCGTCTCGCGCGTAGGGCATCCCATTCACTTCAATGATGCGGGTTGCAGAGGCCAATATTGAGAAAGATCCCGGTATTTATACTAGTTGTGGGTAAAAATATTTTTTTTTAATGAACATATAACTGGAATAAACGATTTTAAATCTGCCTGGTGTTCCGCTTCACCGGAAGGCATGGCAGGGAAGCCATATTTCAAATCTGTGTATAGTTCTGTGAGTGAGGAAGTCCGCCAATTACAGTAGCGAGGGCTTCGTCCAACGTTAGGGAGCGCTGAAAAGAAATATGAATCTGGAGGCTGCCGACAATCACAGCAGGGGAGGTAATAATACATCACAAAATGCCTGGTATAGAAATGATATACGTAATATTAACAAAAGACGCATAGTGAAGAAATCTGTAGCGTGTTTTCAGAGAGTTCGCCCGCATTCTCACTTTGCATTTTGTAAATGTGCGCAAAATCGGTCCATTCATATGCAGTTTTTTGGGGTTTTTTTGCGTTTTTTTGCGACAAACACATAGAGCAGCAGTTCATTTGAATGGGCCGCCCTACGTGCAATAAAATCCCGGCAAAGAAGCTCATACGTCTTTAAAATGTGTGTCTTTTTACCGCATTTTGGGTGCCATTAACAATGAATGGCAACACAAGCGCAAGCTGTGTTTTTCCTGCGTATCATAAACGTGCAACCAAATCAAGTGATTTTTCACACGTTTACAAAATACAAAGCTTAACCGCTTGCCTACCGGGCACTTTCACCCCCTTCCTGCCCAGACCAATTTTCAGCTTTTAGCGCTGTCGCACTTTGAATGACAATTGCGCGGTCATGCAACACAGTACCCATTTTACATTTTTACCATTTTTTTTAAAGACATATAGAGCTTTCTTTTGGTGGTATTTAATCACCACTGGGGTTTTTTATTTATTGCTAAACAAATTAAAAAATACGGAAAATTTGGGGAAAAAAAAAACTTTTTTTATTTTCTGTTATAAAATTTTGCAAATAAGTAATTTTTCCCAATCGCTGATGTGCGCTGACAAGGCTGCACTGATAAGCATTACTAATGGGAACTGATAGGCGGCACTGATGAGGAAGCACTGATAGGCAGCACGGATGGGCACTGATAGGCAGCACTGATGCGAACTGATAGGCAGCACTGATGTGGAGGCACTGTTGGGCAGCACTGATGGGCAGCACTGATGGGCACTGAAAGGCAGCACTGATGGGCACTGATAGGCGGCACTAATGGGAACTGATAGGCAGCACTGATGGGGAGGCACTGATGGGCACTGATAGGCAGCACTGATGTGGAGGCACTGATAGGCAGCACTGATGGGCAGCACTGATCGGCAGCCCTGATAGGCAGCACTGATGGGCAGCACTGATCGGCAGCACTGATGGGTACTGATAGGCAGAACTGATGGGTAGCACTGATGGGCAGCATTGATGGCACTGATGGGCATTGATAGGCTGCACCGATGGGTAGCACTGATGGGCAGCATTGATGGCACTGATGGGCATTGATAGGCTGCACTGATGGGCAGCATTGATGGCACTGATGGGGCTGCACTGACGATCAGAGCCCTGATTATCTGTGGGCACGTCCTCTATCAGGATTGCCGGTTACCAGCTCTCCTCTCCCATCACTGTGACAGCAGGCGAGGAGAGGAATGCCGATAACCGGCAATTCTGTTTAAACTGTGATCAGCTGTGATTGGACACAGCTGATCGCATGGTACAGGGCCACTGTAATTGTGATCTTTACCACTATCTATCTATCTATCTATCTATCTATCTATCTATCTATCTATCTATCTATCTATCTATCTATCTATCTATCTATCTATCTATCTATCTATCTATCTATCTATCTATCACATCTTTTACAGAGCACGCCAGATGCGCGTCCCAGGCGGCGTGCGAGGTGCGTGGTTCTGGGAGGATGTCCTGGAACAACAGAGCCGCGCTGTAGCCGTCTTTCAGCTATGACGCGGTTAGGAAGTGATTAAGCTTTGAAAAAAAAACCCTGGAAGCCGATTGGTTTCTTTGCACAGCTGCACCAAATGTTGCACTCTCCAGTTTTAGTAAATCTCCTCCTATGGGTAAGTCATGCCTACCATTTATCCCTCTACCCTATCAAAGCACTGATGTTGGCTACTGAGGCACTCTCATTGGAAGGGCATTGAGGGGTGGGTGGGGTTTCCTTTAAAAGTCAGGGAAGTCAAGCTTTTAGTAACAAAGGAACTCACAGAGGGTGTTGTGGCTATTAGTGGTAAAAGGTGCCTGATGTGTGCCTTAAAGTGCCTAATGGCTTTTACATTGAAAACCTTACTGAATCCAAACGTATTTAATTTTTTTAGCATTGGAAAGTGTAGGTTAAATGAAATTTGGATAGTGTAGGCCTTTGGTGGCCAACCTGCAGCCTTTTGGTATATGATGTGTGACCCTCGTTGGACCTGAGCAGTCAGTAGTGGGAACATTGACTAGGGTAATGGCATAGATCTCTACTAGCCTCATGTAACATCTTCCCAATTCGGTATTGTCGTCTACAGCATCTCCCCAGCCAGTAAATGTAATGTCCTCACTCTCAGGGTCTATCTAGGACTGAACTAACTAGCATTAAACAGGAGGGCCGCACATAATGCTTAATATATACAGTTGTGCTCATAAGTTTACATACCCTGGCAGAATTTATGATTTCTTGTCCATTTTTCAGAGAATATGAATGATAACACAAAAACTTTTCTTTCACTCATGGTTAGTGTTTGGCTGAAGCCATTTATTATCAATCAACTGTGGTTACTCTTTTTAACCACTTACCCACTGGGCACTTAATCCCCCTTCCTAACCAGACCTTTCGGTGCTCTCACATTTTGAATGACAATTACTCAGTCATGCAACACTGTATCTATATACATTTTTTGGCCTTTTTTCACACAAATAGAGTTTTCTTTTGGTGGTATTTGATCACCTCTGGGTTTTTTTTTTGTGCTATAAAAGAGAAAAGACCGAAAATTCTGTAAAAAAAAAATGCCCTTTTCTTAGTTTCTGTTATAAAATTTTGCAAATTAGTCATTTTTCTTCATAAATTTTGGCCAAAATTTATACTGCTACACATCTTTGGTGTATATTATTTGGTCTGTGTGAAACTTATAGAGTCCACAAGCTATGGTGCCAATCTCTGAAAATTGATCACACCTGATGTACTGACGGCCTATCTCATTTCTTGAGACCCTAACAAGCCAGGAAAGTAAAAATACCCCCCAAAGGACCCCCTTTTGGAAAGTAGACATTCCAAGGTATTTAGTAAGAGGCATGATGAGTTTTGTAATTTTTCCCCACAATTCTTTGCAAAATCAAGATTTTTTTTTTTTGCTTTTTTTCACAAAATTGTTATATTAGCAGGTTATTTCTCACACACAGCATATGTATAGCGCAAATTACACCTCAAAACACATTCTACTACTCCTCTCGAGTACAGCGATACCACATGTGGGAGACTTTTTCACAGCGTTGCCACATACAGAGGCCCACCATGCAGGGAGTACCATCAGGTGTTCTAGGGGCATAAGTTTCAAATCTAATTTGACTACCTATTACACTTTTGTGAGGCACTCTAGTGGCATGGATGAGAACTGATGTGGCATGGATGAGCATGAATGGGCATGGATGAGCCGTAGATGGGGATGGCTGAGTATGGATGGGATGACTGAGCATGAATGAGTATGGCTGAGTACGGCTGGGTACGGCTGGGTATGGATGGGATGACTGGGTACGGCTGAGTATGGCTGAGCATGTCTGGGTATTGCTGAGTATGGCTGGGTATGGCTGAGTATGGCTAAGTATGGATGGGGGTGGATGGGATGGCTGAGCATAGATGGATGGATGAGTATTGCTGAGTATGGATGGATGAGCATGGATGATTATTGCTGATTAGGGATGGATGAGTATTTCTGATTAGGGATGGATGGATGAGCATGGATGAGTATTGCTGATTGGGGATGGATGGCTGAGCGTGGATGAATGGATGAGGCTGGAATGGGCACAAATCAGCGCTGTGGGCTCTACAAATCCAGCCCACAGTGCTGCAGCACACGATCTCTCCCCTCGCACTGTACCGATCGGTACAGAGAGAGGAACCGGACATGACGCTGGTTTGTTTAAAAGTGATTGCTTCGTCATTTGACGGAGCGATCACATGGTAAACGGCAGCTGTCAGCGACCATTTACCGTGATCCGTGATGCCCGGAGGACCCAGCGGTCACAGATTTTCCCAGGTGCGCGCCCCTCCCAGAGTTATCGAGCCGCACTGCAGCCGTCATTCAGCTATGGTGCCGTCGTTAAGTGGTTTAATCATAATGGCAACAGAAACTACCCAAATAACCCTGATCAAAAGTTTACATACCCTGGTGATTTTGGCCTGATAACATGCACACATGTTGACACAAAGGGGTTTGAATGGATATTAAAGGTAACCATCCTCATCTGTGATCTGTTTGCTTGTAATTAGTGTGTGTGTATAAAAGGTCAATGAGTTTCTAGACTCTTGACAGAGACTTGCATCTTTCATCCAGTGCTGCACTGATGTTTCTGGATTCTGAGTCATGGGGCAAGCAAAAGAATTATCAAAGGATCTGCGGAAAAAGGTAGTTGAACTGTATAAAACAGGAAAGGGATATAAAAAGATATCCAAGGAATTGAGAATGCCAATCAGCAGTGTTCAAACTCAAATCAAGAAGTAGAAAATGAGGGGTTCTGTTGAAAACAAACCACGGTCAGGTAGACCAACTAAAATTTCAGCCACAACTGCCAGGAAAATTGTTTGGGATTCAAAGAATACCCCACAAATAACTTCAGGTGAAATACAGGACTCTCTGAAAACATGTGTGGCTATTTCAAGATGCACAGTAAGGAGTCACTTGAAGAAAGATGGGCTGCATGGTTGCCAGAAGAAAGCCATTACTACGCAAATGCCACAAGGTATCCCGCTTACAATACGCCAAACAGCACAGAGACAAACCTCAAACCTTCTGCTACAAAGTCATTTGGAGTGATGAGACCAAAATTGAGCTTTTTTGGCCACAACCATAAACACTACATTTGGAGAGGAGTCAACAAGGCCTATGATGAAAGGTACACCATTCATACTGTGAAACACGGAGGTGGATCGCTGATGTTTTGGGGATGTGTGAGCTACACAGGAAATTTGGTTAAAATTGATCAAAAAATACTGGAGGAACATTTGGATTCATCAGCCAGGAAGCTACGCATGGGACGTACTTGGACAGTCCAACATGACAATGATCCAAAACACAAGGCCAAGTCGACCTGTCATTGGCTACAGCAGAATAAAGTGAAGGTTCTGGAGTGGCCATCTCAGTCTCCTGACCTCAATATCATTGAGCCACTCTGGGGAGATCTCAAACGTGCAGTTCATGCAAGACAGCCCAAGAATTTCCAGGAACTGGAGGCTTTTTGCCAAGAGGAATGGGCAGCTTTACCATCTGAGAAGATAAAGAGCCTCATCCACAAATACCACAAAAGACTTCAAGCTGTCATTGATGTTAAAGGGGGCAATACACAGTATTAAGAACTGGGGTTTGTAAACTTTTGATCAGGGTCATTTGTGTAGTTTTTGTTGTCATTATGATTTAAAAAGAGTAAACACAGTTGATTGATAATAAATGGCTTCAGCCAAACACTAACCATGAGTGAAAGAAAAGTTTTTGTGTTATCATTCATATTCTCTGAAAAATGGACAAGAAATCATAAATTCTGCCAGGGTATGTAAACTTATGAGCACAACTGTATATATTGAGCATTATGTAAGGCCCTCCTGTTTAAAGCTAGTTAGTTCAGTCCTAGATAGACCCTCTCTGTTTCCTCCATGTTCCTTCTGTCAGTGTTAGTACTTCTCAGAGACAGGGCTTAGGAATGTCATTGTCTTCATACACTTCAAAGATTGAATAAACATTCTCTCTACTACAATTATCTGAAGTAAAATTGCATTGTGTGTCTTGTTGAAGAGTTAAGTTGCCTGAGGATTGTGCCAAGTCAGCAGGTGATCATACTGTCCGGAAAGACTGGGTCTAAGGAGATACAGTATGTCAATCCATAATGCGGCATTTGAAACAGAAAATTTGCTAACCCATACTCCAGGCTTGTTTCCATTGGCTAACCATTACTGCCATAAGCTGATTAACTTTCTGTTTATACATATTTTGCAGGCAGAAATCCCTACTGCATTGATTCAAACTACGCGGGGACACTCATCATATGGGACAGGATGTTTGGTAAGTGTTCAGGGCATTACTAAATCCAGTGTATAAGGTGGGTGGTGGCACAAGACATAGGGAAGCTCCCTTGTTTTGAAAACTAGATGCCTGGCTATTATGCTGACTAGGGATGGGTGAACGGTTCGGCCTGAGCATGAGTTCGGGCTGAACATTTGCCGGGTGTTAGCCCTGACCAGCACCTTGTAATGCACTGAGCGCTGCATAGTGCATTCTGCGCCCTGATTGGGCAAAGCTTTGCCTAATCAGGGTGCAGTGTAAGGTGGTTGTTAAGGAGCGGGGCCGGGAAACCAGCCGCGGCATCCTTAACAACTGATGAGTCATCAGCTGTCAATGGGTTTTCCCACTGACAGCTGAATAAAAAAAAAAAGTGCCAGTAAAAAAATAAAGAAAAAAACAGAGGAAAACCCCATGCCAAAAAAAAAAAAAAAAAAAACAACCTGGGGTCCCCCGCAAAATCTGTACCAGACCCTTATCCGAGCATGCAGTCCGGCAGGTCAGGAAAGGGGAGGAGACGAGTGAGTGCCCCACGTCTCTGTACCATACCAGGCCACATGCCCTCAACATGGGGGATTGGGTGCTTTGGGGTGGGGTGGGGGCTCTGCCCCAACAACAAGGACCTCTTCCCGACAACCCTGGGTTGTGGTTGTCAGGGTCTGCGGGCAGGGGGCTTATCGGAATCTGGAAGCCCCCTTTAACTGGACCTGGATCCCATTAGTTCAGCAGGGGTCCCAAAAGCAGAGAGGACTCTTTAATTATCTTTGGGATTGTGGGTCCCAGTGATTAAATAATGGTTTTCTTAGCCTCATCAGTGCAGCTCCCAACAATCCCAACAGGTCCCAGCCTATTCTTCTATATTAATCCACCAGGCTGGAACTTTAATTTAATTGTTGAGTGGGGCTCCTGGCTGTATGAGGTGGGCCCTGTCAAGCAGGCTGTATAGGGCTGGGCCGGCCCTACCTTGGGTCCCGGTGAGTCCTTTGGACCCAGGGGGCACTTTAAGAGGGGTGCACTGCCAGAGGACCCGAGGCTCCCTCCCTCTAGCATGCAGTGTCATCCTTGCATCATGCTCCGCTCCCCAACCTCGCTCCGCTCCCCAGCAGTGCAAGCCGTACTGGTGGGGAGCAGAGCGAGGCAGGGCTGGGGAGTGGGAGGGGGGGTGGAGCAGCTCTCCTGGCCCCGGAACAGCACAGGCTTTAATAGCAGGAGCACCCGCCACCACTGCATTACTGCTGTCGCCTCATGTTACATCTGGGATCGGAGCTTAGTTGGTCAGTGGCGGTGAAGGGGAAGGGGGAGCTTTTGTGGTGCTGCACAATTCATATACCTGGGAGCTGAGCTGATGTTTTTGGGGATGTCTCTTTGCTGGAGGAGGGATGTCTCTTTGCTGGAGGGGGCGTGTCTCTTTGCTGAATATATGGGGATGTCTCCTTGCTGGATTTGGCTGTCTCTTTGCTTTATGGAAATGTTTCTTTTGCTGAATTTATGGAAATGTCTCTTTGCTGAATATATGTGGATGTCCCTGCTGGATTGGGCTGTCTCTTTACTATTTGGAAATGTCTCTTTGCTTTATGAAAATGTCTCTTTGCTGGATGGGCGTGATTTTTTTTGCATTACATTCTTGGACCCAGGCAACACAATGTCTTGGGCCAGCCCTGGTATAGGGCCCTATGATTTCTAATGGGGACCCTGAGGGGAATGCAGCAATAAAATCCTGGCCGAGGTTTTAAAACTTTTCCTAATCTGATCAATGTCTTTTTATTGTCCCTCTTAGAAATACCTCCCCTCACCTCCTGTTCCTCACCCTGGTGGGTTTTACTTCCTCTTTATTTCCCTGCAAAGGTAAAGCATAATGGGCTTTACCTGAAACCGAAACCCACAATGTCACCATTGTCCCCACAAGCAGGGAGCGTCCATCTTCGCCCCTCTTCCTTCCGGGGCCACGAACTCCGGTCTGTGACTGTTCGGGGTCGCGTGACATCACTCCCGCGCGTGGGAGCCGCCAGTCACGGTATGACCCCTAGTAGAAACGGCATGGTGTGCCCTTTCTAAAGTGTGCATGCGCCGTAGTCATCGGCGCTTGTCTTTTTGTAAATATCTCCTAAACCGTGGAGGTTTAGGAGATCTTTCCAGCACCTACAGGTAAGCCTTAATATAGGGTACCTGTAGGTAAAACAGGTTGTACAACCACTTTAAGGCACATGATAAGAAGATCGGAAGAAAAATGTCATATGACGAACGATCTACAGATTTTCTGATCACTAGTATTGTGCTTTCGACAACGGATTCCGACTTTTGGGTCGATAAAACCTGAGGGTGCAGGCTAGAAAAGTTTGATCGTAAGTGAACACAACATCCAATTTGTGTTTAATTAGTACAGTTTTTGTCTGGAAAAAAATCGTAGGAGCAAGACCACACATGCCCAGAAACGAAAGAATACATTGCAAAAAAATGTAACACATTACATCACTTCCGAAGTTATATTCTCTCATGCAAGAATTTCCATAAATTGAGTAACCTCTTCAATTTTACTATGAGACTAGCATGCAAAAAAAATATATTATTCGTCCGATAATCTTATCGTGTGTACCAGGCTTTAGAAAGGTAAGTGGGACTGAGCACAGCACTTACAACATCAATGATAAACCATAACATTGGTGATTTGCCTTTGAAAAAATGTAGCCGTTTTATAAATTTCTTGCACGTTACTGTGTGCTGAATTCCTGATAGATGGACACAATATGCAGCTAAATCCAAACAGAGAATCAATGTAACCCCTTTCTGCCCACAATTTGTATATTAACGTTCCCTGCCCAAGATACCCCTGCCAAGGACACATTAATAAATATTCTCCCCATGAGACACTTTACGCGGCTGCTGGCTTTCAATCCCGGCTGTCACTAATCTGAGTCGTCCTCAATCATGGGATCGCTATACCAAATGGATTGGTGGATGATCATAGGCACCGCATCCCTGATGTAGCACCCTGATGTTTAGGCAGGGTTGCTCCTAAATTTACCTGCCAGGAGTAGCTACCTTGGCTAATTGTTAGAGATCAATTGATTTCTTCCTAAGTCTGGCATTGTTGCACTTCTCTCTTCTGCCGCTAGGTGGCCGGGTACCTGGTGGTATTAGATACGAGAAGGGCAAAGCAAGGTCAGATTATGGGTATATGAAGTGTCTCAGCCAATGGGAAGGGGTTTTCTTGAACCCCTTGGCCTGCTGAGAGAACCTATATATTTGGGTGGAGTCAGGTGATCTGTGTTCTGTGCCACCTGGACGGCTGTCTGGGTGGACGTGTTTTAGTATTGCCCGGACTGCTAGGCCAGAGTTTGGGCCTATCCCGGGTACATCTGGCTGCTAGGCTGACTGAGGGCCTATTCAGAAGCAAGTGAGCAGCGCAGTGTTGGGATTGGGGCTTGCAATCCAACCAGAAGTGATGGTTCTGCCAGCCGAAGAACCTGTCAGTGGTCGGAGGTAGAGGGGAAGCTGTCGCCAGTCAAGGTCTATCCACCTTATTACCAGGGACCACAGTGAGTAACTGAAGCAAGTACCGGAGCAGTATTTTCACCAACCGGGGACGGTGAAGAATCGGGAAACTTCAGCGGGTATCAAGCCAGGGACCCAACCAGCGGAGGTGACGCTTGCAGAGCAGCCTTGTGTGTCAAGCCAGGGACTGAGCAGGTCAGTGGGGTGAAGCTTGAGAAGTATCTGGAGTGCCAAGCTAGGGAACCAGCAGAGAAGCGAGGGTGACGCTTGAGGAAGATACTACAGTGAAGATTGGAGGAGCTCAAGAGATTCAGTGACAGTGAATCATCAAGTCTAGTGAGAGACCAGGAGTTCAGTGGGCTGAAGAACTACAAGAAGTAATTGTAGTGGAAGTGAAAGAACTGTTACACTTTGTGTTAGGAACTGTTAAAGACTGTTGCCATCGGAGACAGCATACCTACACATGCAGATGTGGCGTCTTGCTGGACGACTTTCCCTGCATGGCTGTCCTCCTGTTGAATTCT
This sequence comes from Lithobates septentrionalis, assembly GCA_037952835.1. NCBI lineage: Eukaryota > Metazoa > Chordata > Amphibia > Anura > Ranidae > Lithobates > Lithobates septentrionalis. Next base: position 3,291,290 of record JBBDGP010000123.1, on the reverse strand, counting down.
CGGCGTCCGCCAATTAATCTTGCAACTACCTAAGGGTGTCCTGGCCCTAACCCTCTCTCCCAAAAGTTCTGTCCCTTTTGCATTCAAGAAGTGTCTGGCGCCCAATAACTTTACCTACCTTGCACCCACTATGCCTCACAACTGACCATATTCGGAAGGTTGTCAGCTATTTCTGGCCCTGGAGGTTCTCATTAGAACAAAGGAGGCCTGGGACCTCGCTACATATATAATAGCAAAAAATAAATAATATTAGTTTTAGTCTTAGTCCCTCTAGGATTAATATTGTGCATACATGTAATGAATATGTCAACTCTGCCACATGCAGGCTGAAGGCCCCATTGGCCACCATAGGCACTGTATCCCTTATATTGCCAAAAATTCATATTATTCTTAGCCTTAAGCCTCGTACACACGATCGGATTTTCCGCAGACAAAGTGTCAGACTTTTGTCCAAAGGGCGTGTGCCGTGAACTTGTCTTGCATACAAACGGTACACAATTGTCGGCCAACAAACACAAACGTAGTGACGTACCAGGAATTTCAGCTCTTGAGCGCCCCCCTTTGGGCCCCTTCTGCTAATGTCGTGTTTGGAGACCATTGATTGCGAGCGTGAGTGTTTGTACTTTGGACTTTTGTGTGACGGACTTGTGTACACACGATAGGAAAAATCTGACAACAGACCGTTGTCTGCCGAAAAATTTACTAGCCTGCCATCCAACATTTGTTGGCGGAAAGTTGGCCAACAATTGTCTGATGGAGCGTACTAATGGTCGGATTTTAGGCAAACAGTCTGTCATCACACAATTCCCTGCCGAAAATCCGATCGTGTGTACGAGGCTTTAATCCCACTAAAATTAATATTGTGTATAGTTGCGATCAATATGTCAACTGTGTCACATGCAGACTAGAGACGCCATTGACCAAATAAACACCTCCAGCCTGCAGTTTTAATTTGTAGTGCCATCTTTTTAATACTAAAACTATCAGATACAGTTGTACTATTAAAAATAGTAAATCAGTTAAAAAACAGAAAAAAAAAATATATTTTTTTAAATGTTTGCACATTTGTAGCCTGTAAGAATTTTATTTTTTATTTTTTTATTATTCAGGCTTGCAAATGTTTTGGTACCCCAGCAAGGGGTGCTGGATTTTGGGTCCCCCTATTCCTGTACTGCCAGGCAACAAACATTTTCAACTCTTATTCAGAGACAAAGGAAACAGTCCAGAACTCGTTTTTTTTGTTTTTGTTTTATTGGGGAAAGAAAGTTGAATAGGGTATAGGATTTATGGGATGACCGATTCGACTTAAAGAACAATTATGAGGACAACTTCCTTCTCTATGTGATCCAGAAAGATGAATACACACTTGACTGTATTCCCTTTGAAACAGCAACAGCCTCTATGAACTTGACAAAGAAACCCCCCTTTATGGGAGTTCTGGGTCCCCAGAGTGGAATTTTAGCGAAATCTTCACTGGCAGGAACCAGGAGCGTTTATTAAAAATTACCAGCCCACCTGGCTGCTTAGCGAAATGTCCCAGGACAAGGGAATGGGTCACATCTTGTTCGCACCGTCCCAAAAAGCTTTCTCGGTATTACATCTTGCAACTCCAACCCTTTTTGGCCCAGGGGTTGAAGAGGTACTCTCACTGTCCCAGGAAATCCGGCTGCCTCAGAAGAGACACCTATTTAGGCCTCCTGCTGTACAGGTCCTTCTCTGCAAGCCAGGGATTCTCCCAACCGAGACCATAGGATAGTAGAGATCCCTCTGTCCTTCTTGCTTTCTCAGCTCTCAGCCTGCAGGCAGAGCCCCCCCTCAACCCGAGGTCCCCTCCCAGGCCACACGACACAGCTTCCTCACTCCATCTTCCACGCCACAACCCTGCTGGCTCCACCATATTTAAGGGCTGGTCCAACCACCCTGCCAGGTCTTCTGCCTGGGTAATTGCCAGATTCTCTCAAGTATACAGATCAAGACCTCCTGGCCTCCACACACTAGCTTCTAGAAGCTTCTCTAAGCTTCCAGAACCAGGTTGAGATACCAGAGGCTTGCCCTGTAGAGCTCCCCCAGCCTGACCTACAGTAACCCGACCCATTTAACAGACTCAAACAACTACCATGAGTAGCAAAAACAAATTTACTTACACTAGTCTATCACTAGAGGGTTGTACACAAATTAGTCATAGTTATTTTTAACTCACGCACAGGAACACTGCAGAATGTGGCCTTGGCATCTGGGCATCATTGACCTCTGGTTATGAAAGGGTTTATAAAAATGAAACATTTCCAGAGAGGTACTGACTAGCATAAGAGTGTGGCTCAGTGGTTAGCAGATCTTCTGTGCAGCACTGGGGACCTCAGTTCAATTTTCACCCATGACTCTATCTTCTCTGTGCTTGCAATAGTTTCCTCCCATGCTTCAAAAACATGTCGGTAGGATAGTTGGCTCCTGTCCAAAATAGCCTGAGTATATGTGAGATAGGAACCCTAGACTGTAAGCTCCTTCAGGGCAGGGACTGATATAAATATTCCATATGTAAAGCGGTGCGTGCATTGTCGACATATATGAAGTCCTGTAATAAATAAAAGTCATGAATGATCTGCAGATCTGCAAGTAGACGGGTTGCTAGTTTACAAACATTCCATTCTTTATTCAGTGGAGTTCTCCTTTAAGCATTGCTTTAAAAAAAAAAAAAAAAAAAATATATATATATATATATATATATATATATATATATATATAAAATCTGTTCTGAGAAGGCTGTCCACAAGTTTTAGTGTGTCTATGGGAATGTTTGACCATTCTTCCAGAAGCGCATTTGTGAGGTCAGGCACTGATGTGGACGAGAAGGCCTGGCTCGCAGTCTCCACTCTAATTCACCCCAAAGGTGTTCTATCAGGTTAAGGTCAGGCCAGTCAAGTTCCTCCATCCCAAACTCGCTCATCCTTGTCTTTATGGGCCTTGCTTTGTGCACTGGTGCGCAGTCATGTTGGAACAGGAAGGGGTCATCCCCAAACTGTTCCCACAAAGTTGGAAGCATGAAATTGTCCAAAATGTCTTGGTATGCTGACGCCTTAAGAGTTCCCTTCACTGGAACTAAGGGGCCAACCCCAACCCCTGAAAAACAACCCCACACCATAATCCACCCTCCACCAAATGATTTGGACCAGTGCACAAACCAAGGTCCATAAAGACATGGATGAGTGAGTTTGGGGTGGAGGAACTTGACTGGCCTGCACAGAGCCCTGACCTCAACCCGACAGAGCACCTTTGGGATAAATTAGAGCCGAGAACTGTGAGCCAGGCCTTCTCGTCCACATCAGTGCCTGACCTCACAAATGCGCTTCTGGAAGAATGGTCAAACATTCCCATAGACACACTCCTAAACCTTGTGGACGGCCTTCACAGAAGGATTGAAGCTGTTATAGCTGTAAAGGGTGGGCCAACTCATGAACCCTAGAGACTAAGACTGGGATGCCATTAAAGTTTAGTGCGTGCAGAGGCAGGTGTCCCAATACTTTTGGTAATATGGTGTGTGTATATATATATATATATATATATATATACACACACACAGTATCTCGCAACAGTTAGTACACCCCTTTACATTTGTGTAAATATTTTATTATATTTTTTCATGTGGCAACACTGAAGAAATAACACTTTGCTACAAGTATGTATGTATGTAAGTACAGTATGTCACAGTACATGTTGGCATTCATGGTTCCCTCAATGAACTGTAGCTCCCCAGTGCCGACAGCACTCATGCAACCCCAGACCATGACACTCCCACCACCATGCTTGACTGTAGATAAGACACACTTGTCTTTGTACTCCTCACCTGGTTGCCCCCACACACGCTTCACACCATCTGAACCAAATAAGTTTATCTTGGTCTCATCAGACCACAGGACATGGTTCCAGTAATCCATGTCCTTAGTCTGCTTGTCTTCAGCAAACTGTTTGTGGGCTTTCTTGTGCATCATCTTTAGAAGAGGCTTCCTTCTGGGACGACAGCCATGCAGACCAATTTGATGCAGTGTGCGGCGTATGGTCTGAGCACTGACAGGCTGACCCCCCACCCCTTCAACCTCTGCAGCAATGCTGGCAGCACTCATACGTCTATTTCCCAAAGACAACCTCTGTATATGACGCTGAGCACGTGCACTCAACTTCTTTGGTGTACCATGGCGAGGCCTGTTCTGAGTGGAACCTGTCCTGTTAAACCGCTGTATGGTCTTGACCACCGTGCTGCAGCTCAGTTTCAGGGTCTTGGCAATCTTCTTATAGCCTAGGCCATCTTTATGTAGAGCAGTGGTTCTCAACCTGGGGGCCGGGACCCCTTCGGGGGTCAAATGATGATTTGTCAGGGGTCATTAATCCTGGGCTGTTCCTGAAGCCAGCGCTGCTCTCCCAGCCTTCTTGCGACCACCCAGAAGGGCTGTTCCTGGAGCTCGCGGCTGCCCACTCAGCCTCTTCGCAGCTGCCCATTCAGTTCACGGCATGGCTGGGGGGCAGAGACTAGAGGTCAGCTGACTGGTGAGCAATGTGAAGTGGGAGGGGCTAGAGGAGACCCTATCTCCTGATTTCGGCATAGGTGTCACTGCTACGAGACACCACAAAGTCGGAGACACAGTAAGTGACACTACCTGTGATTAGAGTTGTCATTAAGTCTCCACTACAGTTCTCAGATCAGCAGATGACCTTGATCAAGAGCACCTAAGTTGGCTGATCAGAACTCCCCCCAGCACTGCCACTCATCCCATTCCCCCCACCACGGAGTAAGAGAAGGAATAAAAATAGAGAATACATGGAAGGGAGATGAAAAGAAGGCGAGGAACAAAGAAAAAGGGAGAGAAAGAACAAGAAAGACAGCTAGAGAGAGGTATGGGGATAAAAAACAAACAAGAAATTAGGATAGAGAGAGATAAAAGGGAAAGAAAGAAGAACAAAGAGAAAGAGTGGTACATCCTAAAATGTACCATACGGGGTTTTAATACTGTACGAGTGGAAGGGACTCAGGGAGCACTAAATGTCTGCAAGTTAGGGGTGCAAATTACTTGTCTTGCCTTGAGTGCTGACAACCCACGCTACGAAAATAATTTTACTGTTAGGGGTCCCCACAACTTGGGAAATTTTATCAAGGGGTCACAACACTAGAAAGGTTGAGAACCACTGATGTAGAGCAACAATTCTTTTAATCCTCAGAGAGTTCTTTGCCATGAGGGGCCATGTTGAACTTCCAGTGACCAGAATGATCGAGTGAGAGCGATAACACCAAATTTAACACACCTGCTCAGCATTCACACCTGAGACCTTGTAACACTAACGAGTCACATGACACCGAGGAGGGAAAATGGCTAATTGGGCCCAATTTGGACATTTTCACTTAGGGGTGTACTCACTTTTGTTACCAGAGGTTTAGACATTAATGGCTGTGTGTTGAGTTATTTTGAGGGGACAGCAAATTTACACTGTTATACAAGCTGTACACTCACTACTTTACATTGTAGCAAAGTGTCATTTCTTCAGTGTTGTCACATGAAAAGATAGAATAAAATATTTACAAAAATGTGAGGGGTGTACTCACTTTTGTGAGATATCACCGCCATTGTGACTTTGCCTTCTGGATTTGTCAGTGTTCTCCGAAATATTTAAATACACGGGAAAAGATTTATTTGCGTGCGGAACCGCTGGGCAGTATAAAGTACGACGCTCTGGTAAACATTTCAGTTTAAAGCGGCACAGGCACAACAGATCAGTGTAGCTTAATGAATAACATTATATGAAGCACACTCCCCGTAATTAATCACCAGCTGACAATCGAGCAATAAACACACAAGTACCACTTCGGTATAAAACATCAAAATTTGATTTCCTCCGAGGAGGGACATTTTTCAAAAGGTAGAAAATTGCTGTTTTCAATTATTCACCATTGCAGTAATAAGCCATCTACTGTGTGTATATAATTAAATATTTGTATTTCTATGTGAATACATAATATGTTTGTACGCTTTTTTTTTTCCCTGTTGGTTAAACTTCAGAGGAGTTTTCATCTTACTGTACACTACACAGGAATATACAGCCAATCTAGTGTAGCGCTACCCCTGTAGGACCCGCTGTAATTTACCAGTTTTTTCCCAAAGCAGTGTAAAGGGCAGCCTAAAAAGAAAAACAGTCTAGGGTGGGGCTCAGCAAGCCGCCCCCACCCCGATCTGTCCAATGACTGTGGGCAGCCAACGGGTAGATCGCAACCACGGCCCTGCTTTGACGGTCCTTCCCCTGGCCTCCACTACTCTCACCTTCACTGCAGAGCAGAGAGCGGAACGCAGCACAATACTTATTGGAGGGTGGGAGCGGAAGCTGCTTCAGTTCACTTTTCGAGTTATCCAGCAGGTGATTGGCTGCTAGAATGCCTGGCAATCCTAGCAACCAATCACCAGTTTGTTAATGTAAAAAGTTAACTCCTGTAGCTCCCGCCTCCATCCAGCACTGTGCTGCCTCCCGCTCTCTGCTCTGCAGTACATCTGAGTGATACCTACACATTGATTTGTGTGTGTGTGGGGGGGGGGGTGGTTATGAGAAGGGGAGCAGAGGACATTACTTTTAGTGGGGGTGGGGGGGGGCACAGAACACTACTGAGGGGGTGATGTGAGGGGGAGCAGAAGACATTACTGTTAGTGGGGGGGGGGGGGCACAGAACACTACTGAGGGGGTGATGTGAAGGGGAGCAGAGGACATTACTGTTAGTGGGGGGGGGGGGGGGGGGCACAGAACACTACTGAGGGAGTGATGTGAAGGGGAGCAGAGGACATTACTGTTAGTGGGGGGGGGGGGCACAGAACACTACTGAGGGAGTGATGTGAAGGGGAGCAGAGGACATTACTGTTAGTGGGGGGGGGCACAGAACACTATTGGGGGGGTGATGTGAAGGGGAGCAGAGGACATTACTGTTAGTGGGGGGGGGGGCACAGAACACTACTGTGGGGGTGATGTGAAGAGGAGCAGAAGACATTACTGTTAGTGGGGGGGGGGGGCACAGAACACTACTGAGGGGATGATGTGAAGGGGAGCAGAGGACATTACTGTTAGTGGGGGGCACAGAACACTATTGGGGGGGTGATGTGAAGGGGAGCAGAAGACATTACTGTTAGTGGGGGGGGGGGGGCACAGAACACTACTGAGGGGGTGATGTGAAGGGGAGCAGAAGACATTACTGTTAGTGGGGGGGGCACAGAAAATTACTGAGGGGGTGATGTGAAGGGGAGCAGAGGACATTACTGTTAGTGGGGGGCACAGAACACTACTGAGGTGAAGGGGAGCAGAGAACATTACTGTTAGTGGGGGGGGGGGGGCACAGAACACTACTGAGGGGGTGATGTGAGGGGGAGCAGAAGACATTACTGTTAGTGGGGGGGGGCACAGAACACTACTGAGGGGATGATGTGAAGGGGAGCAGAGGACATTACTGTTAGTGGGGGGGGGGGCACAGAACACTATTGGGGGGGTGATGTGAAGGGGAGCAGAAGACATTACTGTTAGTGGGGGGGGGGGCACAGAACACTACTGAGGGGGTGATGTGAGGGGGAGCAGAAGACATTACTGTTAGTGGGGGGGGGCACAGAACACTACTGAGGGGGTGATGTGAAGGGGAGCAGAGAACATTACTGTTAGTGGGGGGGGGGGGGCACAGAACACTACTGAGGGGGTGATGTGAGGGGGAGCAGAAGACATTACTGTTAGTGGGGGGGGGGGCACAGAACACTACTGAGGGGATGATGTGAAGGGGAGCAGAGGACATTACTGTTAGTGGGGGGGGGGGCACAGAACACTATTGGGGGGGTGATGTGAAGGGGAGCAGAAGACATTACTGTTAGTGGGGGGGGGGGCACAGAACACTACTGAGGGGGTGATGTGAAGGGGAGCAGAGGACATTACTGTTAGTGGGGGGGGGTGCACAGAACACTACTGAGGGGGTGATGTGAAGGGGAGCAGAGGACATTACTGTTAGTGGGGGGGGGGCACAGAACACTATTGGGGGGGTGATGTGAAGGGGAGCAGAAGACATTACTGTTAGTGGGGGGGGCACAGAACACTACTGTGGGGGTGATGTGAAGAGGAGCAGAAGACATTACTGTTAGTGGGGGGGCACAGAACACTACTGAGGGGGTGATGTGAAGGGGAGCAGAGGACATTACTGTTAGTGGGTGGGAGGGCACGGAACACTACTGAAGGGGTGATGTGAAGGGGAGCAGAAGACATTACTGTTAGTGGGGGGGGGGGGCACAGAACACTACTGAGGGGATGATGTGAAAGGGAGCAGAGGACATTACTGTTAGTGGGGGGTACAGAACACTACTGGGGGGGGAGGGTGATGTGAAGTGATGTGTTCTTCATGCTGTGTTTTAATTGGATGCTGCCCCCCCCCCCACCCAGGGATCTTTGATTTCCACCACATTGTCCAGGTAAATCTCAACTTCCGAAAGGTTGCCTACCCCTGGTTTAGGGGATGTCTTTTTTTTGTATATCTAGGGCAGGGGTCTCCAAACTATGTCTTCCAGTTGTTCAGGAACTACAGTTGCCATCATGCCCAGTCATGTCTGTGAATGTCAGAGTTTTACAATGCCTCTTGGGACCTGGTTTTCCGCAACAGCTGGAGGGCCATAGTTTGAAGATCCCTGATCTAGGGGATGTCTTTTTTGTATTTATTGCTGAATAATGTTGAAGAAAGTGTAGGGTGGTATTTCTATGTTAACGTATAATATGTTTGCATGCTTTTTAATATTTTTTTACCTTTTGGGCTTATTGTACTCTACACAGGAAGATACAGACCAGATCCTTAGCTCCAAATAGATTTAAAAAGAGGCCCCCAAGCTAAGTCACAGCTGGGACCTCGATGAACATCGGCTTGAACCAAACCAGTAGAACTGCCCCGGAGGGGGGGGGGTTAGGGGGGAGGGTTCTGGCGCCGGGAAGACCCCGCTGTTCCAAAACTCAGACTATTCATATGCCTTTACAGCCACCTACTGGGCATACCTCCTCAGGGGTTGGCTGAAGGGCAATTAATATTGAGGCTGCTCATATGACTTTCCTGCCCACTATGTTCCAGAAGCTTAGAGAATGCAAGAAAACGCAATCAAATCTGCAGCGCGTGAGATCCGGAGCAGCCAAATCAATCAATAGCTGCTCGGCCGATTACAGAAGAGCCAGGAAGGACTAAATTTACTCAACATCCTAGCAACCTATCTATGAGGGTGCTAGACTAAGACAACCTGGGTCGAGTTCCATAGCCAAATGGGGGGGGGGGGGTGCCATTTGGCATCTCTGCACTGGGCAATAGATGACCTTGTCCCGGCACTGGCTAGGAGCACTCAGTGAGCGTGCTCTCTGCACACAATCTTGTACCACCGTGGATGCATATGTGTACCGGCTATGTAGCGTTGCAACCTAATCCCTTTAAACCAAAACACATATGGATTACACAGGTTCTGAGGCTAATTTAATGCAGATAAGGCACTAAGTGAGTTTAATTACCACAGTAATCAGCCACAGAACCTGTGTAATTAATATGTGTCCAGGTTTAAAGGGATGAGGTGGCAACCCTCACAGTACAGGAACCCCACCACATAGTGTAGAGTCCCCCCACAGTACAGAGCCCCCTTACAGTACAGGAACCCCACCATATAGTGTAGAGTCCCCCCACAGTAGAGGAGCCCCCTTACAGTATAGGAACCCCACCACATAGTGTAGAGTTCCACCACAGTACAGAGCCCCCTTACATTACAGGAACCCCACCACATAGTGTAGAGTCCCCCCACAGTACAGGAACCCCACCACATAGTGTAGAGTCCCCCCACAGTACAGGAAACCCACCACATAGTGTAGAGTCCCCCCACAGTACTGGAACCCCACCACATAGTGTAGAGTCCCCCCACAGTACAGGAAACCCACCATATAGTGTAGAGTCCCCCCCACAGTACAGAGCCCCCTTACAGTACAGGAACCCCACCACATAGTGTAGAGTCCCCCCACAGTACAGAGCTCCCTTACAGTACAGGGACCCCACCACATAGTGTAGAGTCCCCCCACAGAGCAGAGCCCCCCACACAATACAGAGACCCCCCCCCCCCCACAGTACAGGAACCCCACCACATAGTGTAGAGTCCCCACAGTACAGGAATTAATATATGTTCGGTTTTAAAGGGATGAGGTGGCAACCCTAGTGCTAAGGCCCATTCTACCTGCTACTGCATAAAAAGGTAGAAAGAAAAGAAAAAAGAAAAGAAGAAAAAGAAAGAAAATAGAGATCGAGTTTGATAGATAGACATAGATAGAGATCCCCGATCCATCCATCCTGCAGGTGTGACCTTGCTGTGAGGCTTTGCTGTAATTACATATGATTGCTCACGTAAGAGCTCATCAATATTCTGCCCACAAACAGCCGACATTTGTTAAGCCCGGCGGATTATGATACTTGGCAAGTGCCAGCTCAAGCTGGAGAATTTCCCCCTGGCTCCCGGCTGACTGGGCTGCAATCAACAACGTGATATGATATATACAAGTGATAGATTACTTCATCCTATAAATACATTTTAAAGCCTCTAATTATACGCATTTGTTTACTTAACAACCCCCCGACACAGCATGAACCAAACTCAGCAAATTAGGCGCTGAAGGTAAATGATGTGGATGGGGAGGGAGGACGGATTCGCACTCAGCTGAATAATTGTCGGCTATTAGTGGGCCTGATTTTTTTTTTTTTTTTCTCTTTCTTAAAGGGACTTTCGTGGCGGAGAAAGACAAAGTGGTGTACGGCCTGACCCATCCCATCAACACATTTGAGCCATTTACAGTTCAGGTAAGGAAAGGATTGACATATAAGGGGTTGATTTGCTAAAGGCAAAGGAAGCTCTGCTGATTTCATCCAATCATGTGCAAGAAAAATGCTGTTTTTTTTTATTATTTTCCTTGCACATGATTGGCTATTCTTTGCAAAGTGAAGCTTCACCTCATTTACTAAGCTTTGGCGCGAGTGAACTTGAACGTACAAAGTCTATTTGCCTTTAGTAAATCAACCCCATAGTGCAAGACCAGATTTACTCTTTTGGATACCAGATGGATGACGATTAAAGCGGAACTTCAGCATACCTCCCAACTTTTTGAGATGGGAATGAGGGACACCTATCAGCAAAAGTATGCACGCCCCTTGCCATGCCCCCTTAAAGGAGAATTGTACAAAAAAAAAACCAAGATTGGTTAAACACACAAGTGCTTTTTTTTTTACCTCTACTAGTCCTTTATATTGGTTTTTGGAATTTACAAATGCAGCAATTTAGAAATCAGATGAAAGGTTAAGCACTGGAAAACACTGTCCCTGATTTGGAGCAATGTCCCTCTGTCCCTCTTTCATCCTCATTTGTCCCTCATTTTGGCCTGATCTATATAGTTGTCTCCCAGCGCTAAACCTTTCATCCAAATCCTAAATTGCCGCATTTTTCAATTTTAAAAGCCAATATAAATGAATAATATCGGTAAAAACATTTTTTTTTTGGTTATTTTTTTTGGGTGTGGCAGGGGGCGTGTCCTATGCCTACATACGTTTTCGAGTAGGTGTCCCTCATTCCCATCTCAAAATGTTGGGAGGTATGGTATATATAAAATAATATGCAAAGTGGTTGGAAAGAAGCTTCAGAATGGCAAAGGTGTTTTTATTACAAATTATGTGAGCAGACTACCCCGGGAAGGTATAAAAATGTCAAATTGATACAACTCTCTATGCATTAAAGTGGAACTTTACTCTCTCAATCAACAAAAAAATATTTGTAATCCTTATGCTGATCGCATTGGTAAGTAGATAGGAAGGTATATTTACTTGTTTTAATTTTTTTTATTTATTTTTTTTACATTTCTTCAGTTGCTTCCTGGTTTCTGGCCTAGGCCAAAACGATGTCAGACATCCTCTGAGTCTTCATAGGAGGAGGGTCTTTCTCTGCTGAGAACACCCTCCGGCAGGCATACCTGAGCTAAGGGCAGGATGATTCCAGAAAGTAAATGTTTCATGAATCGTCTGCCCTTACTCAAGATGGCCGCAGATAGAAATGCTACGGGCAGGTTTTTCAAAGTTATTTCTCAACAGGTTGCAGCAGGTTATATGGACCAGCCAGTCCCTTTTGGCTGGGTTGGAGCACATGATCCCAATCTTAGCAAGTCCAAATGTGCCCTGACTTTTACAGGCCAGGTCCATATATAATTGTTGAGCTGGTCCCTATGTGGTTCTGTAAGGCCAGGACAGATCACTTTGTATCTGCCTTCAGCTCATTGTCCGTACTATCAAAATAAATAGCTTTCATCTCTCCAAGACTAAAGCTTCCTTATAGTATGCTTCCAGACACTTTGGTGCCTCTGTATGAAATGACCTCTCTATTTCTTCAGATTTTTCAGTTGTCGGGTCTGGAGAAGTCTGGAAGGTTTTGTGAGGTGATAGCTTGATTATTCTTATCTATAGCCACAAGCCTACAGGGTCCTGCAAGAGACTCTTTAGGTCCCTGGAGCCCAATCTGCAGCTTGACAGTCAAATGCGGCCCTTGGGCCCCAGCAGTCAGTAGAGGGAGCATTGCTTTGTAAAGAGGTCCTCATAGTAGTAAAGTCTAGTGGTCTCCTGCAACATCTCCCTAGTCTCTAATTGTCTCCTATGGCATTAATTCAGTCTCCAACCACTTCTGTAGAAGGATCTCTGACCATTTTCTCCAGCAAGTCTTCCATCTCTGACAGTTTTCTGTAGTGATACATGTAATAAATACTATATAGGGCCCTCAGAGACATTGGGGGGCCACATTTGAAAGTGGACAACTACTGCTTGAGGTGTTCGTTTAGGTTTGCAGGACTATTTAGCTTTGCAACCATGTGCATTTGTCCACTTGATTGACTTAGGACAGGGGTAGGCAACCTTGGCCCTCCAGTTGTTTTGAAACTATAAGTCCCATGAGACATTGCAAGACCCTGACCATCACAGGCATGACTCCTAGAGGCAGAGGCATGATGGGATTTGTAGTTTCACCACATCTGGAGGGCCGAGGTTGCCTACCCCTGTCCTAAGTCAATCGAGTGGACAAATGCACATGGTTGCAAAGCTAAATAGTCCTGCAAACCTAAACTAATACTGCAGTGGTTGTCCACTTTCAAATGTGGCCCCCCAATGTCTCTAAGGGCCATTTATAGTATTTACTTAGGACCATCACAACAAAAGAAGGTTCCATACAGCACTACATCCAAAATATAATCGAGATAAAAAAAAAATTAAATGAAATAAACTTTAACCATTTCAGCCCTGGAAGATTTGGCTGCTCAATGACCAGAGCATTTTTTGCGATTCGGCACTGCGTTGCTTGAACTGACAATTGCATGGTCGTGCGGCGTTGTACCCAAACAAAATTGACATCCTTTTTTTCCCACAAATGGAACTTTCTTTTGGTGGTATTTGACCATCTCTGCGGTTTTTATTTTTTGCGCTATAAACAAAAAAAGAGCGACAATTTTGAAAAAAACTCAATATTTTGTACTTTATACTATAATAAATATCCCCATTTTTTTTAAAACAAGCTCATTTTTTCTCAGTTTAGGCCGATAAGTATTATTCTATTTATTTTTGGTAATACAAAATAGGGGATAGATTTATGGCATTTGTATTACTATTTTTTTTTTTTACTAGTAATGGCGGTGACCTGCGATTTTTATCGTGACTGCGACGTTATGGCGGACACATCGGACACTTTTGTCATATTTTTGGGATGATTGACAATTATACAGCGATCAGTGCTATTAAAATTCACTGATTAATGTATAAATGTCACTGGCAGGGAAGGGGTTAGCACTAGGGGGCGATCAAGGGGTTAACTGTGTTCCCTGACTGTGTGTTCTAACTGTAGGGGAATGGGACTGACTAGAGGAGATGACAGATTGTTGTTCCTAGCTATTAGGAACTCACAATCTCTCTCCTCTCCTCATAGAACAGGGATTTGTGTGTTTACACACACACGTTCCTGTTCTGCATCTCGTGCCCGCGATCGCTCGTGGCCAGAAGTCATTGCGATCGTTGGCCACGAGCAGCGGCACCTCCGGCGGTGCGCGTGTGCCTACTATCTCACTTAAAGGAGCCGACGTATAGCTACGACGGTTCGCGGGATTGCGACGACCTGCCACAGTATAATGACGGCGGCTGGTCGGCAAGCGGTTAAAGTGATTGTAAAGTCAGAAGATTTTTTTTATCTTAATGCATTCTATACATTAACATACAAAGTCTTCTGTGTGCAGTAGCCCCCCCCCCCTCAGCCTGTCTAATACTTACCTGAGCCCCATCTCTCTCCAGTGATGTCCGCGAGTCCCTCGGCTGTCCCAGGACCTTCCCTCCTGATTGGCTGAGACACATCAGCAGAGCCATTGGCTCCCACTGCTGTCAATCAAAGTCAGTCAGCCAATGAGTAGAGAAAGGGGACGGGCCAAACCGCAGCTCCATGTCTGAATGGACACAGGGAGCTGAGACTCGGCTCCGGTGCCCCCATAGCAAGCTTCTTGCTGTGGGGGCACTGAACAGGAGGGAGGAGCCAGGATACCCAAAGAGGGACCCAAAAAGAGGAGGATCTGGGCTGCTCTGTGCAAATCCACTTCACAGAGGAGGTAAGTATAACATGTTTGTTTGTTTTTTTTCATTTAAAAAAAAAAAGACGAGTCTTTACAATCACTTTGATGGTACCAATTGGAGACAATAAATAAAACCAACAAAATGTTATAGCTATCAATATAGCAGATTAAAAGCCTCAATGCGTTTCACAGACTTAGTCCACTTCTTCAGGACAGGAATGGTAGTGACGTGGTCAGGGGTTCAGACTCGGAGACCCGTAGCTATAGCAGTAGAGAGGCTACCGCCGAGGAACAGGCCAAAGGTCGGTAACGAGTAGTAGCGAAGATACGGACAGCAGCAGAAGTGAGAAGAGCGAGCTATTGGGTGGGGAGAGCACAATAATCTGGCAAACAGAAAGCACAGAATCGTGACTAAAATAGGAAATTCATGGGAGGAGCAAAGGGTTCAAAGTTCAAGAGAAACAAGGTTCAAGGCAGGATCATTCAAAGACTTGTCCAGAGAGCTGTCCAGCATCCCAAGTGGCTCAGTAAGAAGAGACACTGCCAAACACAGCAGGGGTCGCAGGTTTTCCCCGGGCTGGCCCGGGTTCTCCGTTTTGTTTTTTGCCATCTGTGTCCTATTGGGGAGATTTACCTTCACTTCCTGCCCCATTGCCAAACAGGAAGTGAAAGTAAACCCCTGCAAATTAAGTGAAGCCTTGGGGGCTCTAGGTCCCCATTGGAAGCTTTCCCCTCTATTAATTTTCTGGGGGACAACCCAAAATTTAGGATTTTCTTTTACTTTCACTTTTAATGATAATGGCGAACAAGACATATAGAGAGGGTGAATCTCCCTAACGGGAGGGCAGAGGAGAACATAAAAACCTTACAGGTGTTCTAATTCCTCTCCAATCTATCCAAAACGGCCTTTAGTTATACTTTAAGGAGGGACAGAAATGCTCCAGGTGTGGTGGCTATAACATATCTGCAGAACTATAGAGGAGAGATGGAAGCATTGCAAATATGACAGAAAGGCTCCACCCCCTTCCAAACCACACCCATTAATGCATTTCACCCATCATAGTTACAAAGTTAGTCAGGTTGAAAAAAAAACACAAGTTGAGTTTGATCCTCACACGGGTCACCAAAAAAAAAAAAAAAAAAAAGGAGAAGAAAAAAGTCCATAAGTCCATCTAGTTCAACCAAAAAAAAAAAAAAAAACATGGGCATAATGGTATCTACAATTAGGCTTGTGATGGGTGAAACGCGTATGTGTGGTTCGGGAGGGAAGCCTTCCTGTCATTTTTGCAATAGAGCAACTTTCGTTGTGCACTTCCAACTCTCCCCTGTATGCTTCAGAGTATCTGGTACATGTTTGATTGGGGTTCATATCTGTAGAATTATACAGGAGACAGATGGATGTGCACATCTCTCTCTCCTGTACGCCTCTTAATATCAGGCACAAGGAGCTGTGTGGGAGCTGCACCCAACAGGGATTGAATCACAGAGTGATTGTATTGAATGGAGCCTGGAGAGGTGCTACGTGTTTGATTGGGGTTCATATCGGCAGAGTTATTATACTGTTTTCACTATTCAATGTCACATGAAAAAAATAAAGCAGACAGCGTCTTTTCTGTGTGGCAGAGCTGTGTAAATCTCAGGAATGTATGGACAGAAATATAAATCCTTTGCAAGTAAAACAGTATCTATCTATCTATCTATCTATCTATCTATCTATCTATCTATCTATCTATCTATCTATCTATCTATCTATCTATCTATCTATCTATCTATCTAGATATACCGGTATATAGATACAGTAGATATCTATATATATCTATATAGATCTCTATCTATATCTATATAAAATATATATTTTTTTCTTTTCAAATGTGTATTTAGCTGTTTGACTGGAGTTTAGCTATAAATGTCCTTTTGGCTGAAGTGAAGGCTATTTAGGAATTTAGCCTTTTGTACTTGGCGAATGACTGCCTCCCATCGCGCACCGCCCTTGCCAGTTTGAAATTGGCATTTTTTTTTCTCAGGGAACGCCTGCGCACGGGCTCCTTTTCTACAAAATCTTCCCAACCTCTCTCAGGCTACATTCACACCTGAGCGTTTTGTAGCTTGAAGCTTAAAGCTCAAAAAACGCTGGAGGAGAAAAAAATCAATTATTCTCTATGGAGATGGTTCACATCTCCACTCCATGTTCCCTGAGGCCAAACGCCTGAAGCTCAAACAAGTTCTGGAGCTTTTTTTTTTTGTCGCTCAAATTGGGCAGATTTGGAGCACTTTTGGCGCGTTTCTATTCTCATGGAAATTAACAGAAACGCGCCATTCGCACGTTTTTGTGCGTATTCGTGCTTTTGGACATGCGATTTTCTGCTCAAATGAAAAGTGTCAAAAATAAAATAGTAATGATATATAAATAAATGTAAAATAAATACATAAATAACTAAAAATCATCATAGATAAGTAAAATAAGTTAATATGTAATAATACATTAATAAATAATAATTAACCTCTAACCTAAATTTTTTTTAAATACATTATTATTAATAATAATAATAATAATAATAATAATAAAATAACAATAAACACCCAAACTCAAACGAAAAAAAAATTAATTAATAATAATAATAATAATTTATTTTGTGTTAGGGTTATGGTGTTTAGTTATGTATTATTATTTTATTTTTTAAGGGTTAAAGATAAGGGTTAATTATTTATTTATTGATACTTAGTATTAATTTATTGAATTTATTTATTTTTTATTTAAGATTTTTATTTGTGTATTTATTTTACATTTATTTGCACTCTCGTCTAGCAGTAAAAAGGGGTCGCTGGTTTGAATCCCAACCACGACACTACCTGCCTGGAGTTTGCATGTTCTCCCTGTGCCTGCGTGGGTTTCCTCCGGGTACTCCGGTTTCCTCCCACACTCCAAAGACATGCCGGTTCGTTAATTGGCTTCTGTCTAAATTGGCCCTAGTATATGAATGTGAGTTAGGGACCTTAGATTGTAAGCTCCTTGAGGGTAGGGACTGATGTGAATATACAATGTATATGTAAAGTGCTGCGTAAATTGACGGTGCTATATACAGTAAGTACCTTAAATAAATAAAAATAAATATAATAAATAATAATAAATATAAATATAATATATAATATAATAAATAAAATAAAACAAAATAAAAATAAACAAAATAATAATAAATAACACTAACCCCAACTCCAGATTCTAACCCTAACCTAAACAGCTCTCGAATTCCTTACCCTAACGAAAAAACATTATAATAAATGATAAAAAGAATAATGATAAAAGAAGGAAAAAAAGCTAATGGAAAACCTAAAAGAAAAAAGCTGAATTATTAAGCAACAAATGATGCAACAGATAATAGTTTTTCTCTATTGGCTAATAAAAAAAAATGGCAAAACCCAAAAAACGCTGCACACAAATGCGCAAGTCATGGAAAAAATGCTGGAAAAGCGCTCAAAGACGCTACGCTCAGGTGTAAATGCAGCCTCAGAGCAGCTCAGATACTTTTTAGCATCTTTACCGACCACCTCGAGTCACATGACCAGACGCCATTAATCAGCATCTACAGAACATACTTAGCGGGTACAAGTGCTCGCGCTCTGTGTATATAACACGCCGGCCGATCTTAATTATCCGTTACAGCCTCTCAGATGATCTTACGTTTGTCTCCATTCATCACCTTCCCCAATGATTGGAGATCTGGTTGAAAAACGGGGTCATTGCCTTGTAAATTGGCTCATTACGTTCGGGGAATGTGATGAATCGCACCTCATGTTCACTTTCTGTTCCATATGGCGGCTGTTTATACACAGCACTGGCCTTACATAACTCAGCTGCTGGGTTTTTTAATGTGTTTTTCTTCAATTTTCCCCTGGAAGACCTGAACATAGGACATGGCCTCATTCACACCTGAGGCTGGAGTCGCACCCAATGTCGCGTCAACGCACCTTTTTTTTTTTTTTTCCTGCTGCACACATAGGGCAGGCCATTCATTTGAATGGGATGTGTCACACGAGAAAGAAAAAAAAAAAACACAACAAAGAAACTCCTGCACCTTTTTGGGCATTGAGCTTTGTGCTTTTTTTTTTTTTACCACCTCAATACCGGGCACTTTAACCCCCTTCCTGCCCAGGCCAATATTCAGCTTTCAGCGCTGTCACACTTTGAGTGACAATTGTGCCTTCATGCAACACTGTAACCATATGGAATTTTTTTTTATCATTTTCTTTTCACAAAAGGAGCTTTCTTTTGATGGTATTTAATCAGTGCTGGGTTTTTTATTTTTTGCTAAAAAAAAGAGAAAAAAGACAGAAAATTAAAAAAAAAAAAAAAAGTTTTCTTAGTTTCTATCAGAAAATTTTGTAAAACAGTAATTTTTCTCCTTCACTGTTGGGCACTGATAAGGCGACACTGATGAGGAGGCACTAGTATGCAGCACTGCCGGGCACTGATAGGTGGCACTGATAAGGCGACACTGATGAGGAGGCACGAGTATGCAGCACTGCCGGGCACTGATAGGTGGCACTGATGGGCACTGATAAGGCGACACTGATGAGGAGGCACTAGTATGCAGCACTGACGGGCGCTGATAGGTGCCACTGATAAGGCAACACTGATGAGGAGGCACTAGTATGCAGCACTGCCGGGCACTGATAGGTGGCACTGATAAGGCGACACTGATGAGGAGGCACTAGTATGCAGCACTGCTGGGCACTGATAGGTGGCACTGATAAGGCGACACTGATGAGGAGGCACTAGTATGCAGCACTGCCGGGCACTGATAGGTGGCACTGATGGGCACTGATAAGGCGACACTGATGAGGAGGCACTAGTATGCAGCACTGACGGGCGCTGATAGGTGGCACTGATGGGCACTGATAAGGTGACGCTGATGAGGAGGCAATTTTTAGCAGACTAAAATTTAGCAGAATTTAGCAGACTAAAATTTACTGGTAACAGACGCCTGGTTGCAAAGGGCAATGAGCCGTGGAACTCCCTTCCAGCATCTCTAAAGTCCTTACCCTCCCCCCTGAGTTTCAGGAAGGGTTTAAAAACCTTCCTCTTTATCCAGGCCTATGGATAATCTGATGAAGAATAGAAATCATACAAAAACATGGATTTGGTATTATTATTATTATTCAGGATTTATATAGCGCCAACAGATTACGCAGCGCTTTACAATATAAAAGGGAGACAATACAGTTATAATACAATAAAATACAAGAGGATTAAGAGGACCTTGCTCAGAAGAGCTTACAATCTAATAGGGTGGGGCAGGTGGTACAAAAGGTTGTAACTGTGGGGAATGAGCTGATGGAAGTGGTAAGAGATTAGTTGGAGACGTGATAGGCTTTCCTGAAGAGATGAGTTTTCAGGGATCGCCTGAAGGTAGCAAGAGTAAGGGATAGCCGGATAGATGGAGGTAGCGAGTTCCAGAGGATGGGAGAGGCTCTGGAGAAATCCTGGAGACAAGCATGGGAGGAGGAGACGAGAGAGCTTGAAAGCAGGAGGTCTTGAGAGGAGCGGAGAGGTCGATTTGGGTGATATTTGGAGACAAGATTAGTGATGTAGCTCGGGGCAGAGTTGTGAATGGCTTTGTATGTTGTGGTTAGTATTTTGAATTTAATTCGCTGGGTGATCGAAAGCCAGTGTAGGGATTGGAGGAGAGGGTTGGCAGACACTGAGCGGTTGGTAAGGTGGATAAGTCTGGCAGCAGCATTCATGATAGACTGAAGAGGGGATAGCCTATGGAGAGGCAGGTCAATGAGAATGGAGTTGCAGTAGTCAAGGCAAGAGATAACAAGGGTGTGAATGAGGAGCTTGGTGGTTTCATTTGTTAAACTGGGGCGAATTTTAGAGATGTTACGGAGGTGAATTCTACAAACTTTTGACAACGATTGGATTTGAGGCTGAAATGACTAGGATTACACCTAGTACCCTGGCATGAGGGGAGGGACTGATGGTTGCATTCTTGATTTTGATGGAAAAGTCATGGAGGGGGGCACGGGCGGGGGGGAATATTAATAGCTCAGTTTTAGAGAGATTTAGTTGAAGGAAGTGGTGGGACATCCATGCTGATATGTCAGTTAGTAAGTTAGTAATGCGAGAGGAGACTGAAGGAGTGAGGTGAGGAGTAGACAGATAGATTTGGGTGTCATCAGCATATAAGTGGTATTGGAAGCCGTGGGCAGTTATTAAGTGACCAAGGGAGGAGGTGTAGATAGAGAAGAGAAGGGGTCCAAGAACCGAGCCTTGGGGGACCCCCACAGAAAGGGGAAATGGAGAGGAGGAGACAGAGTTGTAGGTGACACTGAAGGAGCGCTGTGATAAATAGGCAGAGAACCAGGATAGAGTAGAATCTCGGAGGCCAAGGGAATGTAGTTTATTGAGAAGGAGCGGGTGGTCAACAGTATCAAAGGCCGCAGAGAGGTCAAGTAGTAGGAGTATGGAGTACTGGCTGTTGGTTTTAGCAGTTAGTAAATCGTTAGTGAGTTTTAGTAAGGCAGTTTCCGTGGAGTGCTGCCAGCGAAAGCCAGATTGTAAGGGGTCAAGAAAGTTATTTTCATTGAGGTAGGAGCTAAGACGGTTGTAGACTAAGCGTTCTAGAAGTTTAGAGGTGAATGGGAGCAATGAGATGGGTCTTAAGTTGTTCAGGTTGGTAGGGTCCAGTGAGGGCTTTTTAAGAATGGGAGTGATCTGCGCATGTTTTAGAGGGGAGGGGAAGATGCCACTAGAGAGGGAGAGATTGAAGATGTGGGTGAGGGAGCATAAGATAGAAGAAGAGGGTGACCGTAGTAGTTGTGAGGGAACAGGATCCAAGGGACAATTGGTTACGTGGGCATCCGAGAAAATTTTTGTAACCTCTTCCGTAGTAGCCAATTCAAAAGAGGAGAGTGTTGAATGTGCTGCTAGGCAAGGTATGTTGGGTGGGGAAGACGTACGCACAGTGGAGATGTCCTCATGAATTGCATCGATCTTGTCTTTGAAGTGATTGGCAATCTCTTGGGCAGTGAGTGAGTTAGTGGGTAGAGGGGGTGCTGGACGGAGCAGAGAGTTAAAGGTTGAGAAGAGCCGACGGGGACTGGATGACAAGGAATTAATAAGAGAGACAAAGTAGGCTTGTTTGGCAGCATGGAGGCATGAATTGTATTTTAGAAGGGAAGATTTATATAGGGTGAAGTCTTGCAGGCATTTGTTTTTTCGCCACAGTCGTTCAAGAGCACGGCAATGTCTCTTGAGATTTCTAGTGTTGTCAGTTTGCCAGGGTTGTAACGGTCGGGCCTGATTCTGCGTGTGGTTAGAGGAGCAAGTGCATCTAGTGATGATGAGAGTGAACTGTTGTAGACAGAGGTGGCCAGGTCAGGACAGGGGAGAGATTATGTCATATAGGTGGTCAGTAGCAGAATAGAGAAGAGAAGGGTTAAAGTGGCGAAGGTTTCTACACGTAAAAGTATTTGGTATGCTCATTTTTCCTCCCCCATCTGGAGGGTTAGCCCCCCACCCCCCGGTTCTTCTCTGTTTTTACTCTACCTCTTTCCTATTGGGCACCGTAGGCTCCTTTTTGTAACGTTCTTTTGGAAATCTCACTTGATTTTAGGGTCTTGGTGCGCCTAGATGCGCTCCTAACGGAGCGTATTCGGCGCAATACAAATCCCATATCAAATCAAATCAGTATGCAGCACTGACGGGCACTGATAGGTGGCACTGATGGGCACTGATAAGGTGACACTGATGAGGAGGCACTAGTATGCAGCACTGACGGTCACTGACAGGTGGCACTGATGTGCACTGAAAAGGTGACACTGATCAGGAGGCACTAGTATGCAGCACTGATGGGGATGGATAGGTGGCACTGATAGATGGCACTGATAGGTGACACTGATGGGCACTGATAAGGTGACACTGATGAGGAGGCACTAGTATGCAGCACTGATGGGCACTGATAGGTGACATTGATGAGGAGGCGCTAGTATGCAGCACTGATAGGTGGCACTGATGGGCACTGATAAGGTGACACTGATGAGGAGGCACTGATATGCAACAATGATAGGCTGCACTGATGGGCACGGATAAGGTGGCACTGATAAAGAAGCACTAGTATGCAGTACAGATGGGCACTGATAGGTGGCACTTATGGGCACTGATAGATGGCACTGATAGGTGGCACTGATGAGGAGGCACTAGTATGCAGCACTGATGGGCACTGATAGGTGGCACCGATGGGCACTGATAGGCAGGACTTATGGGCAATGATGGGTGGCACAGATAGACAGCACTGATGGGCACTAATGGGGGGCACTGATGGGTGGCACTGATGGGCACGCTGTCAATCACAGACAGTGAGCCAATCAGGAGAGAGCAGGGAGCGGGACGGGGCCGAGCCGCGTTCTGTGTGTGAATGGACAATGTCCATTCAAAAGAGCGTGGCTCGGGAGCAAGCCTGCTTGAGTGCCCCCACAGAAAGAGGCTTGCTATTGGGGTCACTCGGTAGGGAGGAGGACCTAAAAAGAGGAGGATTAGGGCCGCTCTGTGCAAAACCATTGCACAGAACAGGTAAGTGTGACATGTGCGGGTTTTTTTTGTAAACGTACAACCTTTAGAATCATGCATTTTGACACATTTGTCATGCGTTTCGACACGTGTAAAAACGTGCGTCTGCGTCATTTGAGATGCAATTAACAATCAAAGGCACCAGATGAGCGACACGCTTTTTTTTCACATGTTCTCTAAATACACACGAAAAACGCATGCTTTTGTGCACATTCACGGAATGCTTAGATGTGAATGGAGCCTGAGGGTTAAGTGAACGTTTGTGGAATTGCACATTTTTGTGTGCGTTTATGAAAGGTGCAAAAAAAAAGGATGTTACACTTGCGGTGAAAGTCATTGTTATGGGGCACCCCAAACATATAAATGTGTGACAAACGCATCAAAATGCGGGGTCAGAAAACAGGCAATTCTCCACGCTGAAAAAAGCTACATGAGCTGCTTTGGCATGTTTGTCACTTGTAGGGAAGCCCCAGGACGACGTCCGACTTGTGACGAAACGCGTTGGGAGGAGTGCTGTTCACGTCCCGATTGAAAGGGAGTTAGTATTGTTGCCGGTTGGCTACATTTTTGCTTGAATTTTTTACTAGTTTGGAAGCGATTTTGCTTTTTATTAATAAAACACCATCTGGTTTTACATTTTATGGCAATTTTCCCTGCTTTTTTTCTGGGCTGACACTACCTGCAGCATTGAGTGTGGAATTTTATGCTGTGCTTCTGATCGTCTTCATGATCAACGGTCCACAGCGTCTTCTGGCTCGATTGGACATCTGAGGTCCCTGGAGAAAAAGACCCTGGCTGGGTATTGGCCACAAGCATCAAAGCTTGTGCAGCTGGTAAGCACGCACTCTCTGTGGTGGTGGATTCACTCTGTCTGTCCTTAAAGTCACATGATTTTCATCAATTCTTGCTTGCAAATATGCAGCTGTGGACTGCTTGCAGATGTTATCATTTTTTTTAGTAGTTGCATCTCTTTTGGAAATGATCTTTGTTGGTTGGGTGCGGCGTGGTGCGGCGGCAGTAAACGCACAGAGACCCAGAGTTCTATAGCCATTGTACTCAAGAACTTGCAAACGGTACAACCCGACGGGGTAGCTCACCTGACCGGGAGCTTCGAGTAGACATGTACAGAACGAAAAAAATGTGTTTCATTTTGTTTTGTTTCGATTCGTTATCTACATAAATTTGTTTAGTTAAATTTGTTTCATTCGTTCTTAATTCGTTTTCGGAATTCGTTTTGTTTATTCGTTTTCAATTCGCATTTTTCGAATATCGAACTTGGATTGATGCGATAAGTTTTCGCATCAATTTTGAATAGTTTTCCAATTCGAAAAATGTTTTCGAATTCGAAAAGTTTACGAATTCGAATAGTTTTCAAATTCGAAAAGTTCTTGAATTTGAATAGTTTTTGAATTCGAATCGTTTTCCACTTTCCAAAGAGAATAAAATAGAATAGAACATAAAGAAGTAGAATAGAAAAAATAGAATAGAAAATAATATAACAGAAAAGAAAAGAAAAGAATATAATAGAGTAAAACAGAAAAAAATAGGATAGAAAATAAAATAACAGAATAGAATGGAATAGAAGAGAATAGAATAGAAAGGGATAGAATGTATTCTATTTGAAATTTGAATTTCGGAAGATGGTCATTTTCTTTCTATTTTGTTCTATTCAGTTTTTTTCTATTTCATTCAAATTGATTCTATTTGAACTTTGGGAATTGGTTATATTCTTTCTATTTTCTTTTCTTTTTTTAATTCTATTCTTTTCTATTCTATTTTAGTCTATTCTATTCTATTTTCTTTCTATTCTATTCTTTTTTATTCTATTATTTTCTTATGTATTCAAATTCAAATTTATTCTATTTAAATTTTTAATTTCAGAATATGGTTATATTCTATTTTATTCTATTCTATTTGTTGCTATTATATTCTAGTCTATTCTATTCTGTTCTTTTATTTTCTATTCTATTTTGTTACACTTTATTATATTCTATTCTTTTTTTTTCTGTTACATTTTTTTCTAGTCTTTTTTTTCTATTCTATTGCTTTAATTTCTATTCAATTTTATTCTCTTTGGAAACTTAAAAAAACATTAAAATTCCAAAACTTTTCGAATTCGAATTTAAAAACTATTCGAATTCGAAAAGTATTCGAAAACGATTTGAACTCGAATTTTGGGCAAATTTTTTTTATTATTATTTCAGATTAGTTTAATTTCGGTACTATTGTAATTCGGAAATTTGGATACATCCAACCGGAATGCTGCTCCAGGGGTACCGAGGGAAGCATAGAGAAACTTCCCCTCCAGCTGCAGTACCACTCCAGATGAGCGCCACCTACAGTGGAGAAATCAGACTAAGCTTTAGTAGTGTTCTGCCACGCTTCCTACTAAGTGCAATATTGTTAAAAATGAAGTACTAATGCGCCATATCACTTGATAATGCATAAATCAACATGTGCAAAAATCATCATCATCATCAATATACAAAGATAAATAAATAAAACTCATCAGTGTAAACACTGATGTAAAAATTATGCGCAGTCCATAAATTAAAAATAAATAAATAAATAAGCATGTAGCCTGTGAAAAACTCCAGATCATAGAAGGGAAAACAATCACAAAGCGGACATAGTGTAATCCTGTTTATTAAAAACAATCTTTAAAACAATTGGAATGTAACTCACTTATTTTCGTGCCCTAACACGGGCACTAGGAATGATCTGCCAGCTGTATAATGGGTATGCGTCGCTGCTCCGTGGGTCCTAGAACCAGCGTGCATTCCAATTGGTGGAAGTGATGACCAAATGTGTCCAAAGTGCCCACCCCTGCGCGTTTCGTCATCTAGATGTCATCAGAAGGAAATTAGACTGCCTACATCTTTTTATTGGAATGTTTTTTGAAATCCACCTTTTTCTATCTGGTCATGTCTGGTGCCAGTTGGTGGGTCATTTATGTTGCAGATAAAGTCACTGCATAATGACGTGGACCCTGTTCCGTGCATACATCACCAATGAGCCCAGGCCAATGCGATGGCGAGCTCCCAGGTGGCATGTGCTTGATGTCCTAAGCACACAGGAAGTGTGTCGAATGACAGTTGGGTTGATTTATCAAGACTGGGGAGTGCAAAATCTGGTGCAGCTCTGCATAGCAACCAATCAGCTTCCATTTTTTTTGCCAAAGCTTAACTGAACAAGTTGGAGTTAGAAGCTGATTTGCTACCATGCACAGCTGCACCAGATTTTGCACTCTCCAGTTTTAGTAACTCAATCTCAGTGGGTATCAGATGATATCAGAGCATCTCTCTGCGTCATTACATTATGATTGCAGGGCACAGTGGTGAAGCCCCCTAGGGGGTTGGAACCCTTGATGACACCCTGCACTTACAGGATGTCCTCAGTCTTCCACTGGGTGTCGATTTACGCCCAGAAGACTGAGGACATCTAGTGGCTGAAAGCTATACTGCAAAAGACAGAAGTACAAGATCATTTTTTTTTTTTTTACAACACTTGGACTTTCAAAGTAAACCTGTTGTTTTTTCCTACAAGGTCAAAGCACAGGTTACTTCTTAGTGTATATATATATATATATATATATATATATATATATATATATATATATATATATATATATATATATATATATATATATATATATATATACTAAGGATCATATAGGCTAGCATCAGTGTTATAAGTGTGATACGTCATCGTAATAGAGTGTCCAGTGTTTTTTGCTTGGACCGAATGCTGAGATTTACCTATGCAGAAGAACTTGCTAAGCTGTGCAGCCAGCGCCCTCCACTGTCACTGTGATCTGAACTGTATTTATTTCTTTAGTAAATCAACCCCATTGGTGGATGGTATAAAGAAAAAAAAATTAATTTATTCAAAAATTTATGTGCCAAAAGGTGCAACAAGTGATGAACTGTTCTCCCAGGAAAATATAAAAAGTATTAAAAAATGTATTTTGCTTTCACTTAAAAAATATATTAATCATGAATAAAAATATTCAACTAGATTCATTAAACTACTTAAATAAAAGAGATTAAACTTGTATTTGTTTGTCCCACTGCTAAACCACCTTCTCATCCCTCCCACCACTGTACCTCCTGCACATCTGCCCCACCACTGTAACCCCCCCTGCTCATCTGCCCCATCAATGTACCCCTTTTGCCATCTACCCCACCACTGTACCTCCTTGCACATCTGCTCCACCACCGTGCTCTTCTGTCTCACCACTGAATCACCTTCTCACTGCCTCAACACTGTAACCCGCTTTCTTATCTGCCTTACCAATGTACCCCCTGCACAACTGTCTCACCTCTGTACCCCCTGCTCATCTGTCCCACCAATACACCTCCTTTCACATCTGCCCCACTGCTCTACTCCCCTGCTTTTCTGTCCCACCATTGAACCCCCTTCTTATCTGGCCCAACACTGAACCCCCTTCTCATCTGTCATACCACTGTACCTCCGTGCACATCTGCCCCACTGCTGTACCCTCCTGCTCAACCGCTGTACCCTCTTCTTATCTATGATATGTGTGATATGCAGAGTGGTGAAAGGAAGCAGAGATGAGACACGTCTACCTGTCCTGGCACACTCATCCTGCTGATCCACCTCTCACATCCAACCCACGTGCTTGTATGTGATGTATGTGATGTATGTGATGTATGTAATGTATGGGATGTATGTAATGTATGGGATGTATGTGATGTATGATATGTCCCATACAAACACATGGAGAGGGGTTCATGCCGAGGGGTTCAGTAGTAAATGACCCTAGCAGGACTGTGATTGGCTTTAGCAGTGGCCAATGACAGTCCTCCTCCTGGAAACAGGGACCGCCACCCCCCTAGCAGAACTGCACCCAATCTCCTCCCCATCACAAAAGCTGAAGATCACTGAAAGTTAGAGAACCAAACAATGTTTCCCATCTTTTACAATGTTTTGGGGGTGCAGTCCCCCCCCCTCAGCACAGGTACAGCGTGGGGAATTCTAAAATTGGAATGCATTAGTGTCTCACCGACACAATTTCCCTTGCTGATGGGGAGGGATTTGAGTGCCGGCAAAAGAGTCTTTGCGTGCCGGGGGTTGCCTACCCCTGCTCTAGGGTCTCTGCTAAAAAAATGATATATACAATGGAACCTCAGATTACGAGCATAATCCGTTCCAGGAGAATGCTCGTAATAGTACTCGCAAAACAAAGCGAGTTTCCCCATTGAAGTCAATGGAAACGAAAATAATTTGTTCCGCCTTGACTTCAATGGCATGCAATACTGTATGCGGCCAGAGGCGGGGGGGCACTGGAGAGCCTCAGAAACGGCCGAAAAGGCCCGAGGCCACCTCGGCTGACCCCGGCAAAACTTGGAAAGACTTCGTTCCCGAGATTTGCCAAGGTCAGCCGAGCTGTCCTCGGGCCTTTCCCTGCATTTCCGAATGGCGCCGATCGGCTGAGATCGGCGACTTTCGGCTCTGCTTGGCTCCGGCGCCCCCCCACCTCAGGCCAAACGCGGTACTGCACACCGCTTTGGCCTGAATCGTGCTCGTTTTGCGGACAACACTCGCAAACCGAGTTACGATTTTTAAAAATACAGTGCTCGTATTGCGAAACGCTCGTTAACCGCGTTGCTCGCAATCCGAGGTTCCACTGTAATGTTTGGGGATTCCAAGTAATTTTTCTAGCAAAAAACACAGGTTTTAACTTGTAAGCAACAAGTGTCAGAAATAGGCCCGGTCCTTAAAGTGGTTGTAAACCCTTCCAGCACACTTTTTGCTACAGGTAACCTTACCTGTAGCTACCCCGGATATCTCCTAAACCTGAATGGTTTAGGAGATATCCCCTGTATTTGCATGTGCCGGCGTCTAGTCATTAGCCTAGGCTTATGACATCATGCACAGCTCTCTCTCTCACTCTCCTGAGAGTTTGCCAGGAAGAGAGGGGGATGAGTCATAAGAGGACCAATGAGAGCTGCAGAGCAGGAGGTGTGTCTGTGTAAATCCAGGAAGCGAACAGGCAGCAGCTTCAGCTGCCCACAGTCAAAATGGTTGCAGCCAGACTCAGTGGAGGGAGATTTCTGCAGCCTATTTGGCAAGTACAGAATCCCAGTATATCTAAAATAATATGCAAAGTGGTTGGAGGGAAGCTTCAGAATGACAAAGATGTTTTTATTACAAATTATATGAGCAGACTGCAGCTCCTCGTTAAGTGGGTAATTTACTATAACGATCGTCATCTCCAGCGATCGGGTCCTCATTTTCAGCCCTTACTGCTGACAGCTAACAATGGCGGAGATAAACCGTTATCATTGAGTGAGCTGAGCCAAATGTAACTATGAATTAATACTGAAGTGTATCTTAGAAAGGAGTTGGACATGTTTGTAAATGCTCGTGAGTCTAAATTAAAATCAAACTTAGATTAATTAGAAATGATAAACGACTTCTTTCAATGAAGTCATTGTGCCTGGTAATCAGAAAAAGATCCATTTCTGTTTAGAAGAATACATAGAAATCATGTTCAGCCGTACATTAAATAATCAGAACTGATTATATGAATAGTAACAGATGAAATTAAAAATGCATCAAACTGTCATTTGTTAAAATCTCGCTGTACTATAGAAGTGAGGAGATAAATGAGGAGACGGTTTCCAGAGATTGTTTATACACAGAAGGGAAAACATTCGATCAACAGGATACATTGTAACCAACCTGAGGGACTAAACAAGATACAATGAGCTTTTCATATAAAACTGACACTATCAACAACATGCCTAAGCCAACAAATCAGCTTCCAACTGTCAATTCTACATTCCAGAGTTCAAGCCGAAATACGGGATGGAGATTTAAAGGCTCCGCGCACACTAGCGTTTTTTTTAACCACCTTCGTGTTTTTTTCACCCAAATGCATCCTATGCATTAAGGTGAAAAACCACCTTGTAGTCACCCCCCCCCCCCCCCCCCCCGTTTTACTTACCTGAGCCCTGGAACTTCATCTGGCGGGGACGCGCTGTCTCTCTGCCTGGGGTTCTCGGTAGGCTTGTGCAATTCGTTTCGTAACTAATCTAAATTCGGCCGAATTTTGCATCTTTCGGACATTCGGATGCATCCGAATAAAAAAATAACGAATTTCAACGAATACGAAAGAAATTATAGCGGATATAACGAATGAATTTGACATGATTTGGTAATTCGTTAAAGATCTTATGAAACTAAAGGTCAACTCAGTGGTGTAGTGGGTAGCACTCTCACCTAGCAGTAAAAGGGTTGCTGGTTCGAATCCCAACCACTACACTACCTGCCTGGAGTTTGCATGCTCTCCCTGTGCCTGTGTGGGTTTCCTCTGGGTACTCCGCTTTCCTCCCACATTCCAAAGACATGCTGGTAGGTTTATTGGCTTCTGTCTAAATTGGCCCCTAGTATATGAATGTGAGTTAGAGACCTTAGATTGTAAGCTCCTTGAGGGTAGGGACTGATGTGAACGTAAAATGTACAATGTATGTAAAGCACTGCGTAAATTGACAGTTCTATATACACTACCGTTCAAAAGTTTGGGGTCACCCAAACAATTTTGTGTTTTCCATGAAAAGTCACACTTATTCACCACCATACGTTGTGAAATGAATAGAAAATAGAGTCAAGACATTGACAAGGTTAGAAATAATGATTTGTATTTGAAATAACATTGTTTTTACATCAAACTTTGCTTTCATCAAAGAATCCTCCTTTTGCAGCAATTACAGCATTGCACACCTTTGGCATTCTAGCTGTTAATTTATTGAGGTAAGCTGGAGAAATTGCACCCCACGCTTCTAGAAGCAGCTCCCACAAGTTGGATTGGTTGGATGGGCACTTCTGGCGTACCATACGGTCAAGCTGCTCCCACAACAGCTCAATGGGGTTCAGATCTGGTGACTGTGCTGGCCACTCCATTACCGATAGAATACCAGCTGCCTGCTTCTGCTGTAAATAGTTCTTGCACAATTTGGAGGTGTGTTTAGGGTCATTGTCCTGTTGTAGGATGAAATTGGCTCCAATCAAGCGCTGTCCACTGGGTATGGCATGGCGTTGCAAAATGGAGTGATAGCCTTCCTTATTCAGAATCCCTTTTACCCTGTACAAAGCTCCCACCTTACCAGCACCAAAGCAACCCCAGACCATCACATTACCTCCACCATGCTTAACAGATGGCGTCAGGCATTCTTCCAGCATCTTTTCATTTGTTCTGCGTCTCACAAACGTTCTTCTTTGTGATCCAAACACCTCAAACTTGGATTCATCCGTCCACAACACTTTTTTCCAGTCTTCCTCTGTCCAATGTCTGTGTTCTTTTGCCCACCTTAATCTTTTTCTTTTATTGGCCAGTCTCAGATATGGCTTTTTCTTTGCCACTCTGCCCTGAAGCCCAAAATCCCGCAGCCGCCTCTTCACTGTAGATGTTGACACTGGTGTTTTGCGGGTACTATTTAATGAAGATGCCAGTTGGGGACCTGTGAGGCGTCTGTTTCTCAAACTAGAGACTCTAATGTGCTTATCTTCTTGCTTAGTTGTGCAACACGGCCTCCCACTTCTTTTTCTACTCTGGTTAGAGCCTGTTTGTGCTGTCCTCTGAAGGGAGTAGTACACACCGTTGTAGGAAATCTTCAATTTCTTTGCAATTTCTCGCATGGAATAGCCTTCATTTCTAAGAACAAGAATAGACTGTCGAGTTTCAGATAAAAGTTCTCTTTTTCTGGCCATTTTGAGCGTTTAATTGACCCCACAAATGTGATGCTCCAGAAACTCAATCTGCTCACAGGAAGGTCAGTTTTGTAGCTTCTGGAAGGAGCTAGACTGTTTTTAGATGTGTGAACATGATTGCACAAGGGTTTTCTAATCATCAATTAGCCTTCTGAGCCAATGAGCAAACACATTGTACCATTAGAACACTGGAGTGATAGTTGCTGGAAATGGGCCTCTATACACCTATGTAGATATTGCACCAAAAACTAGACATTTGCAGTTAGAATAGTCATTTACCACATTAGCAATGTATAGAGTATATTTGTTTAAAGTTAGGACTAGTTTAAAGTTAGCTTCATTTAAAAGTACAGTGCTTTTCCTTCAAAAATAAGGACATTTCAATGTGACCCCAAACTTTTGAACGGTAGTGTAAGTACCTTACATAAAAATAATAATAACTCAAAGTCAATCTTACAGTCCAATCAGCTGATTAATTTTGTGCTGGAGGTTGGATTACTGGCAAAGAGCATTCCTGAGAACTGAGTGAGAAGGGTGTTGTATTGTATTTGAGCAGAGGAGAAGAGATATTGTCATTGTGTGTGGTAATAGATTCAATAAACAAACAACTTTCCAAACTACAAATAGTTATCACAAATCAATATACATACATAAATATCAAATTTCAACTAACACAAAAGAAATTATAGCGGATACGAATGAATTCGTCATGACTCGGTAATTCGTTAAAGATCTAATGAAACAAAAGGTCAACTCAAAGTAAATCTTACAGTCCAATCAGCTGAATAATTTTGTGCTGGAGGTTGGATTACTGGCAAAGTGCATTCCTGAGAACTGAGTGAGAAGGGTGTTGTATTGTATTTGAGCAGAGGAGAAGAGATATTGTCATTGTGTGTGTTAATAGATTCAATAAACAAACGACTTCCCAAACCACGAATCGTTAACTGTGTATGTAAAGCACTGCGCAAATTGACAGTTCTATATAAGTAACTTAAATAAAAATAATAATAACTCAAAGTAAATCTTACAGTCCAATCAGCTAATTAATTTTGTGCTGGAGGTTGGATTACTGGCAAAGAGCATTCCTGAGAACTGAGTGAGAAGGGTGTTGTATTGTATTTGAGCAGATGAGAAGAGATATAGTCATTGTGAGTGTTAATAGATTCAATAAACAAACAACTTTCCAAACTACAAATCATTATCACGAATATATATACATACATAAATATCGAATTTCAACAAATACGAACGAAATTATAGCGCATATAACGCATGAATTCGACATGATTCGAGATTCAGAATAACGAATATCGACACTCTACAGAAATAACGAATTATCCGAAAACGTATTAACGTAACATAACGAATATAACAGAAGGAAATTATGTATTTTACGAATGACAACAAACCGAAATTAAACAAAATTTTCCGTTGTGCACAAGTCTAGTTCTCGGCTCTTGATTGGATAGATTGATAGCAGCGCAGCCATTGGCTCCCGCTGCTGTCAATCAAATCCAATGATGCGGGTGCCGGGGGGTGGGGCCGAGTCATACATTCGGCGGCTATGGACGCCGAATGCTGGACTCGGGAGCGCGCCCGCAAGGTAACCCCCTCTCGGGAGAATGCTTCTCCTCGTGATGTGGGGAGGAGCCGCAAGAGCCGCCGGGGGACCCCAGAAGACTAGGATCGGGGCCACTTTGTGCAAAACAAACTGCACAGTGGAGGTAAATATATGTTTGTTATTTAACCACTTCAGCCCCGGAAGATTTTACCCCCTTCCTGACCACTTTTTGCGATACGGCACTGCGTCGCTTTAACTGACAATTGCGCAGCCGTCCGACTCTGTACCCAAACAAAATTGACATCCTTTCTTTCCCACAAATAGAGCTTTCTTTTGGTGGTATTTGATCACCTCTACGGTTTTTATTTTTTTGCGCTATAAACAAAAAAGAGCGACAATTTTGAAAAAAAAGCAAAATTTTACTTTTTGCTATAATAAATATCCGCAAAAAATATATAAAAAAACTAATTTCTTCCTCAGTTTAGGCTGATATGTACTCTTCTACATATTTTTGGTAAAAAAAATCGCAATAAGCATATATTGATTGGTTTGCTACAAAATAGAGGATAGATTTATGACATTTTTATTATTAATTTTTTTTTTACTAGTAATGGCGACATTCTGCGATTTTTATCGTGACTGCAACATTATGGCGGACACATCGGACCCTTTTGACACTATTTTGGGACCATTGTCATTTATACAGTGATCAGTGCTATAAAAATTCACTGATTACTGTGTAAATGACACTGGCAGGGAAGGGGTTAACACTAGGGGGCGATCAAGGGGTTAAATGTGTCCTAGGGAGTGATTCTAACTGTGGGGGGGGTGGGCTACCTAGGACATGACAGCGATCACTGCTCCCGATGACAGGGAGCAGTAGATCTCTGCCTAGTCATTAGGCAGAACGGGGAAATGCCTTGTTTACATCTCCCCGTTCTGCCGCTCCGTGACACGATTGCGGGACACCGGCGGACATCGAGTCCGCGGGTCCTGCGGGCACAGTCACGGAGCACGCGGCGCCCACAATGACGCTTCTTAAAGGGGACGTACCTGTACACCCATTTGCGCAGCTGTGCCCCATGTGCCAACGTATATCATCGTGCACTGGTGGGCAAGCGGTTTTAAAAAAAAACAAAAACCCTTACAATCACTTTAAGGACCGATCCTCTTTTTGACACTTGTTGTTTACAAGTCAAAATCTTTTTTTTTTTTTCTTGCTAGAAAATTACATAGAGCCCCCAAACATTATATATATTTTTTTCAGACACCCTAGAGAATAAAATGGCAGTTGTTTTAATACTTTATGTCATACCGTATTTGCGCAGCGGTCTTACAAGCGCAATTTTTTTGGGGGAAAAAATACACTTTTTTGACTTAAAAAATAAGACAACAGTAAAGTTAGCCCAATGTTACGCCAAGTAAATTGATACCCAACATGTCACGCTTCAAAATTGTGTCCGCTCGTGGAATGGCGACAAGCTTTGACCCTTAAAAATCTCCATAGGCGACATTTAAAAATTTCTACAGGTTACCAGTTTTGAGCTACAGAGAAGATCGAGTGCTAGAATTATTGCTCTCGCTCTAACGTACGTGGCGATACCTCACATGTGTGGCTTGAACACTGTTTTCATATGCGGGTGCGACGCTTACGTATGTGTTCGCTTCTGCGTGCAAGCTCGGTGGGATGGGACGCTTTAAATTTATTTTTCTATTATTTATTTTCCTTTTTTTTTTTTTTTTTTTTTTTTACACTGCTGTTTAAGAAAAAAAAAGTGTCACTTTTATCCCTACTACAAGGAATGTAAAAATCCCTTGTAATAGAAAAAAGCATGACAGGACCTCTTAAATATGAGATCTGGGGTCAAAAAGACCTCAGATCTCATATTTACACTTAAATGCAATTTTAAAAAAATAAAATAAAATGTATTTTTTTCTTTCAGAAAAAAAGAAAATTCCCATTTAAGACCATTGGGCAGAAGTGACGTTTGATGTCGCTTCCGTCATCCAATGTCATGGAGCCGGGTGGGGGCCATCTTTCCTTCACTTGCCTCCGGGCCTGTCAGGGGAGAGGACTCGATCATCTCCGCGGCTACCGTCAGCTCCGGTAAGCGGCGGAGACGGCCAGAGCGCGACAGGAGGCGGTCTCCCGCCGCCCCCGATAAAAATGATCTTGCAGCGAATCCGCCGCAGAGACCACTTTTATCCTACAAAAAAGAAGTACTACAGGGAATAGACAAGTGCAATTCGTTTCTTTACAAATTCGTTTTTTTAATTAATTTCGACAAATTTGTAAATTCGCAAATATCCAAATTAACGAAAACCCGTTTTTTGGAATATTCGTAAATTCGAACATTCCAAAATTCGTTATTTTCGAAAATCCGGAAACTCGAAAATTCGTAAATTCGAAAAATCTAAAATTCTAAAATCCGAAAATGTGAAAATCCAAAAATAAACGAAAAAATTCAAAAGAGCGAAAATCCCAAATTTCAAAATCTGCAATAATAACTAACTAATAATAACTTAACTATTACTTTTATAATTATTATATAATTATAGGTATTGGAATTTCTTTTCAAATTTGGCAGTTAGTGAATGTAACGAATACGAATTTATCCGAAGTTACGAATTTTCCGAAATAACGAATGCCGTATCTAAACAAATGGATCGTAACAAATAATTATAATAAATATCAATAATAATAAAACCTCTTTATTATTATTTTTTTTATTTATTAATTTGTTCCGTTCCATTTGTTTAGATGTGACATTTGTTATTTCAGATAAATTTGTATTTGTTACATTCACTAACTGCCAAATTTGAAAGGAAATTCCAACACTTATAATTTAATAGTTAGTTATTATTTCGAAATTCCAGATTTCGGATTTTCGAATTTCCAAATTTTCAAATTTTTAAATTTACGGATTTTCGATTTTCGAATTTTCGAATTTCCGGATTTTCAGATTTTCAAATTTACGAAATTTCGAACGTACAGATTTCGGATTTTCGGATTTACAAATTTATGGATTTTCGAATTTCAGAAATTTTGAATTTTCGGATTTGCGGATTTTCGAATTTTCAAATTTAAGAATTCACAAATTTTCTAATTTACAAATTTACGAATTTCGACCATAACGAATTACCCGAAAAACAAAAAAAAATAAAAAACGAATGATATGAAAACGAACACATTTTTTGCCAGTGCATGTGTCTAACAGAGGACAGCTGTGAACTAAAGGCAAGTATTGCAGCAATTTTTTTTCAATGTTAACTTTTAAATAATTTTTATTTTTCCTAACTGGAATTCTGCTTTAATTATTTTTGTCTCTTGTCATCCTTACCAAGTGATCTGTATGTGTATATTAGCCCCAATCTGATATCTGGGTATTTTGCTTTTCTAGCTACAGCACCTCATCTACATTTGGAAGACTTTCTGGAGCACT
Organism: Lithobates septentrionalis; assembly: GCA_037952835.1. Taxonomy (NCBI): domain Eukaryota; kingdom Metazoa; phylum Chordata; class Amphibia; order Anura; family Ranidae; genus Lithobates; species Lithobates septentrionalis. Next base: position 3,254,344 of record JBBDGP010000123.1, on the reverse strand, counting down.
CCGGGCTTCTCCAACAAGCTGTCTGTGATATTTAAAGGTCCAGGATGGGGACCTGGAAAACCTCGCCTCGGCCTTCCTGAGGAACTTCCAAAGGTAAACCATACAACGCCTAAATCACGCCGGTGGTGACAGATGAAAGCAGATGAGGTGTTTTAGGAAGTCCAAAAACCATATATTTTGTGGGGCAGCTGACAGATTTGCTGCCAAGTCGTAGCTTCCCTCTGCCACCTTAAATGACAAGGTTGTCCGCTTAAATACCAAGTATTTCAGTTTCATGCCAGTTTTTTTATTAATTCATTTATTTTAATAGTTACAAGACCATAAAATGATATTAATATCATGAAAATATTCTTATAAATTCTTAATTAAAAAATAAACTTTTAAATGGGAAGATTCCATGATACTTTTTTTGCAAAAGCAAGTTGCCTGCATGCTTGGAACAATTTGCATTACTATTTTATTTTATTTTATTTTTTTTGTATTACTGTCTATTTTAGAGAATGTTGTCTCTGCTAGGGGGGAAAATATGTTCCATCTCTGAGTCCATAAGCAATCTGTGTAATCTGATCTCTCATGCTATTGAGAAATATTTCCACATATCAGCTGTTAAGAGCCTCAAAAATGTCGGCATGGAGTTTGCCCTTTGCTGACTACAGAGGGCAATTTTTTTTAGCCCTAAACTTTATAAATACACTATATTACCAAAAGTATTGGGACACCTTCCTTTACACGCACATGAACCTTAATGGCATCCCAGTCTTAGTCCGTAGGGTTCAATATTGAGTAGGGATGAGCCGAACACCCCCCCTCCCCGCTGGTTTGGTTCGCACCAGAACTTGCAAACAGGCAAAAAATTGGTGCGAACACCATTAAAATCTATGGGACACGAACATGAAAAATCAAAAGTGCTAATTTTAAAGGCTTATATGATGCAAGTTATTGCCATAAAAAGTGTTTGGGGACCCGGGTCCTGATGTATGTAAATTAAAGTTTTTTCGGAAGCAGTGATTTTAATAACGCTTAAAGTGAAACAATAAAAATGACATATTCCTTTAAATATCGTGCCTGGGAGTGTCCTTAGTATGCCTGTAAAGTAGCGCATCTTTCCCGTGTTTATAAAAGTACCACAGCAAAATTACATTTCTAAAGGAAAAAATGTAATTTAAAACTACTCACAACTGTAATGTATTGTCGGGTCTCGGCAATATAGATTTTGTCATTGACAAAAACGGCATGGGGTCGTTCCCCCCCAGTCCATTACCAGGCCCTTTGGGTCTGGTATGGACATTAAGGGGAACGCCGCACCCAAATAAAAATAATGCGTGGAGGTCGTTCCAAAATCCATATCAGGTCTGGCATGGATATTAAGGGGAACCCTGCGCCAAATTATTTTTTTAAAAATGGCGTAGGGGTCCCCTCCCCTAAATCCATACCAGGCCCTTCAGGTCTGGTATGGATTTTAGGGGAACCCCAAGCCAAAATGTAAAAAAAATGGTGTAGGAGTCGCCCCCAAAATCCATACCAGACCCTTATCCAAGCACGCAACCTGGCAGGCTACAGGAAAAGAGGGGGGGACAAGAGAGCGCCCATCCCCCTGAATCGTACCAGCCCACATGCCTTCAACATGGGGAGGATGCTTTGGGGTCCCCCCAAAAGCACCTTGTCCCCATGTTGATGGGGACAAGGGCCTCACCCCCACATAGCTGAGGGCGGGGCCACCCAGTAACGTAAACGGGTGACCCTGCCTCTTCTGATGTTACTTAACGTCAGAGGTGGGCGGGGTCACCAGTTTACACTACTGGGTGGCCCCACCCTCAGCTTTATAACAGGTGTCATCGCCAGGAGGCTTCAGTCAGCGGGAGCCTCCCATGGAGTTGTGGGGATGAGGCCCTTGTCCCCATCAACATGGGGACAAGGTGCTCTTTTCCTGCGGCCTGCCAGGTTATTTGGTTGCAGGGTACCCACGCCGTTTTTTTCAATGATTTTTATCTATATTGCCGGGACCCGACAATACATTACAGCCGCGAGTAGTTTTAAATGACATTTTTTCCTTTAGAAATGTCATTTTGATGTGGTATGGGAAAACATGGGAAAATGCGCTACTTTACAGGCATACTATAGACACCCCCCCAGGCACGATATTTAAAGGAATATTCCAGTCTTCGGAAAGATTTGAAACATGTTTTATTTCTAGGACCGTTGGACTTTTGGGAAGAAAAAGTCCGCTGGAGCCCACACACGGTCGAATTGTCCGGCGGAGTCCGGTCCGCCGGACCTAGTCTGTCGAAAAGTCCGCTTGTGTGTACCCGGCATTAGAGTATTCTAGGTATCAGCTACTCAGGGGTAGTTTTAAACCACATTTAAGAAGATGAAAGTCACAGATATTAGATATGTGGATTGGGTTCAACTACATATGCATGTCCACCTGGTCGTTTGTAAGGTAATCCACTAATTAGGAGAATCAGGATCAGTATTAGTAGACAGGTCCTCTACCCAAATGTCCCAACCTTGTGGGATTTTTTAGGGCATCCTCTCACTAAATAGGTGGCCTTGTACAGCAGGAAAATGGACATTAATTAACTTTTCACAAGGTTAGGGTTGGAGCAGATGGGGATTTCCATTGGAGAAGAATACATTTCCTTGCATAGAACAATAGTAATCCTATCAGCGTCCTGAAGGCCTGAAGATGAGCCAGGGTGTCCACCAAACCCAGCAAACAAACCTCCACTGTCCGGGGTACATGAATATTGGTCACAGATTGTATGACCGAGACCACCGCTTCCCAGAAAATGTAGGGCATGGCCAAAATATGTTGATAAAGTCTGCTGAGTCCGCTGCACACCGCCAACACTCCGCTGGAACGGAGGGATATATTCTGTGTAAACATGCAGGTGTGAGGTAGATCCTATGTAGGATTTTGTACTGAATCAATCTGTCCCTTGCAGAAACCAGCCGTAGAAAGGCACATTCCCATATTTCCTCCAAACATTCATCATCCAAGCTAGGGATGTTCAGTGCCCATTTAGATTTAAGAGCTTCTAACCCTGGACAGAGGGAGACATGGCCTTATATATAGTAGGATTTAGTGAGGGTGTCATCTCTGAGTACATCCTCTAGTGTTGAGTTATAGAAAGCTACTGGTTCCTGTTTAAATTGCATGTGAAAGGCGTGTCTCAATTGTAGATATCTAAAAAAGTATACATTAGGTAGGTCAAAGTGTAATTTTAAGGCGTCGAAAGGCTTTAGTTCTCCAGCTAAACATATCTGCTCTAAATATTTAATGCCCTTCATTGCCCAAACCTGTGGATCAGGTATAGAGACGAATTCCAGTAATAATGGATTGAGCCATAAGGGGGTATGTTGTGAGATATGATCAGGGGGGCTAGGATGTAGAGCTTGGGCCAGCAACCAGGCTTTCAATCTGGCTTTCATGGCTGCAGTCAGAAGAAGGGGAGCAGAGGCTCCTCTGTATAAGAGGTTTTTAAGGGCCTCAAAGGAGCCTACACAGGAAGCCTCTAAAACTACCGCCGCATTGATCCCATTCAGCATGAGCCAGTTATGGGCATGTGTGAGCATGGCAGCCAGAAAATACTTGTGGAGATCCGGGCATGCCAAGCCTCCCTGTAATCATGGCCGTTGCAAAACTGTTAACTTAAACCTCGGTTGTTGTGAGCCCCAAATAAAGGCAGTTAGACTAGAATTAATTATTTTAAAATATTTTTTGGGAATCCACACTGGCGCATGTCAGAGCACATAGAGAAAAACAGGTAATAACTTCATTTTAAACAGATTTATGCGCCCTATTAAAGACAATTGAAGATTGGCCCATGCCCTCAGTTTAGATTTCATATTGTCAAGAAGTGGAACTAAATTTAAGACACAATATTCCGAAGTATCCGGGGAAATCTCAACACCTAAGTATCTGTCTGATACTGGATGACCATAATAGAGGCAGGGTAGAGTCAGCTCCATCTCGGGCCTCTCTATCAATAGGTAAAATTTGTGATTTTCCCCAATTAATTTGTAGTCCTGAAGAAATTGAAAATTCAGACAGTATACGTAACGCCATTCATTCAGTCATTTAGAAACAATATGAGATCTTCTGCATACATGGCAATCTTTTCCTCCAAGGTTCCCACACAGATGCCAACAACAGCAGAGGCCCTCTTTATGACCACTGCCACTGGCTCCATCACAATAGCAAACCAAGCCGGAGACAATGGGCAACCCTGTCTCGTACCCCTCCTAACTGGAAAAGGCTCTGAGAGCTCGCCCCCTAGCTTAACCTGGGCTGAAGGGCAGGAGTAAAGTAACTGCACCCATTTCAAAAACCCGGGCCTGAACCCCATAGCCTCCAGCACTGAGAGCATATAAGGCCAGGCCATGGGCGTCCCCACATAGGGGCAAGGCAGGGCGATTGCCCCCCCCTGGAATCATCAGGTTGTTGTTGGCTTGCAGACTGTGTGTTGAAATGTCCGCCGCAGCCGCAATCGCGGCCGCCGCTGACTTTTTTCCTACGTCTGTTTCTCTGCTGGCTGCTCTGAGCTCTCTCTGATCACCCCCCGCGCTGCAGCAGCAATGGTCTGGTCTATGTTTTCCTCCTCGCTCCTCCCATCACTGCTGCTCTGCCGAGCCAGGCCTGTTACTATTCTCGGCCCGAGCGGCGCAGCTGCTACCGCACACTGTGTCTTCCGGAGCTGGTGTACCTGAGGCTGAACCAGCTGCCCTCCCTGCCAGTGTCCTCCGAGGTGAGCTTGTGATAAGGGGGTGTGGGTTGGCATGGTGTTCGTTGCCCTAAGTTGGTGTGCTGTGAGAAGAGGATGGGGTGTTTGTTTCTGCCTCCCTGACTTGGTCTGATAAGGGGGGAGGCTGCTGTGTCCACCACCACCCACTAATGTACTAACTCACTGCGTTTAAAGGGTGATTCAGTGATTTGGAGTGTAATCATTTTCAATAAAATTTTACCTGGCAGTCATTTTTTGATTTGACTTTACTTGCTTGCTGTTCCATATTTTGCTTGTTGTTTTTCCAATGCAGCTTTGAAAATGCCTGCTGGATTCCTGTGCAACTCCATGCGGTGCAATTTTCAGCTCATTCATTTAACTGGGATGAAATCACATTGGATCGCACAAAAATTTAATGCACACACTACTTTTTCAAAAGCGTACTGCACCAAATTGCAATGGTACTATGGTACCATGAGATCTGGGGCAGGTAAAAGCACTGCAATTGTGATCTGTGTTTGAGGTGTCCTTAGAAAAATGTATATACACCTGCAGGAGATCACATACCCAGTGCGTTTTGAACGTAGTGTGGGAAACGCACACGGAACATGGATTTCCTGCACCACCTTCTGGTATAAACAAGCCCTTAAAGTGATACTAAAGGTTTGTTTAAAAAATAACAAACATATCATATTTGCCTCCACTGTGCAGCTTGTTTTGCACAGAGTGACCCAGAACCTCCTCTTCTGGGGTCCCTCGCATTAGATAACCCCCTAGGAGAAGCGCTCTCCCAAGGGGGTTACCTTGTGGGCGCGCTCCTGATTCATTCATTCGGCGTCCATAGACGCCAAGTGTATGAATTGGCCCCGCCCCCCCAGCACCATTGTCGAAAAGGGACCGAGCATGGGTGTTCATAAAATTATGCCCCCCCCTGAAAAAAGTTCTGCGGACGCCCATGGGCCAGGCCACAGAGTCAAAGGCCGTCTCAATGTTGAGTGCTGCCATAACTTGGCGGATATTGATATCCGTGGATTTCCCAGGTATAAACCCTATTTGATCTATGCTAAGTAGGTCAGGAATAATTTTCATCAATCTAGTGGCCAAAATTTTTGTTAAAATCTTTAGATCGTAATTTAACAAAGAAATGGGCCTGTAGGAAGCACATTTGGAGTGATCCTTTCCTGGTTTGGGGATTAAGACTATATGGGCCGATACATAGAGGAGGTAGCGTCATCTTTTCCAAAGATTCAGAATACAAACTGTGCAGTTTGGGTGCCAGGGTGGAGGTATACATCCTATACCACTCCCCCGGGATACCATCTGGACCCAGAGTTTTCTTACTGGGAAAGGAATGTATAGCTGCTTCAATTTCATCTAATGAAATAGGTTTGTCAAGAAGCTCTACATCTTCTGGTGAAAGTGTGGGGAGGTCTAGGGTACTGAGTAATTCCTGGATAGTGGTTTTGGATGGACCCGGACTGCTGAATACAACTGACTAAAATAATCGGTGAATTTGTGTAGAATGATAGCTGGATCAGCACTTTAGATACACTTTAAAGTGTACCTATGCTTTACCCATATAGGTCAAAGCAACAGTTTCACTTTCAGGCCCTCCTCCCCAGTAGCACATATTTACCATCCCTTTACCCCCACAAACTTGTTAGCCTCCGTGCATGAAAACTGGCTGCTCAGGCATCTATATTTTCACATGAGGGCAGGGAGAGAGCCCACACTCCAGGACAGGTCATGACTTCCAAAAAATGGTGACCAACTTAATTTTATTGAAATGGTAAAGAAACATAAAGACTTATTTTTCAGTTCAATAAAAAATGAATTGGCTAGACATGAAAATTGCAAATATTTCCTAATACTCCAATGAATCCGCCTAATATGCTGTAAATCTTGGTTGGGCAAGTCAGTACAATCATCTTTACCTACAGCCCTAAAATAAATATTTGTTAGGTTAATGTATGTATGGAGGAGTGTCTATTTATATGGTGGGTGGGGACTTTGATTGTAACCTCCTCTGGAGTAGGAAGTGGTGTAAATACACTATATGACCGAAGGTTTGTGGACACCTGACCATCACACCAACAGTATAAAACCTTGTTGGACATCTGAGCCAAAACATGGGCATTAATCTAGAGTCCCCCTTCCCCCATTGGCAACTGTAACAGCAAAAAAGAGAGGCGCCTCTGGGTGCAGACTAAAAACAAGGTTTATTTCATAAAAAAGTAATGATCATCAAACTCACATTTAGAAGGTCGTCAGTAGGCATAAAGTAGTGATCAATACTGAGGAGGACATCATCCATCAAAGGTACAAGACAGTCAAAAGACAACTCCTAGCAGGGGGCTCTGCCTGTGTGTGAGGAGAGGTACCGCTGAGATGTGAGGCCGGCCGCAGCGGTGACAGGTCACAGTACTAGGCCGAGAGCATGGAAGACTGTAAACATCCGACGAGGAGTGATGACGTCATGTGTCGAGCGACGCGTTGCAGGGCGTACGGGCTGTGATGACGTGACAGCCGCGCCCCTTCATCAGGGGCCTGTCACCGCTGCGGCCGGCCTCACATCTCAGCGGTACCTCTCCTCACACACAGGCAGAGCCCCCTGCTAGGAGTTGTCTTTTGACTGTCTTGTACCTTTGATGGATGATGTCCTCCTCAGTATTGATCACTACTTTATGCCTACTGACGACCTTCTAAATGTGAGTTTGATGATCATTACTTTTTTATGAAATAAACCTTGTTTTTAGTCTGCACCCAGAGGCGCCTCTCTTTTTTGCTTTTCCTTAGGACTGGAATGTGGTTTCACTTCTTGATGAAGGCAGCCCTGCTCGTGGACCTATTATGATTAACTGGACCCTTGAAATCCTTATGTTCACATGACAGTGAGACCTTACCCTATATATGTTAATGAGATATTCAATTTCTCCACTTTGGACATATACATGTGGACATTATCTATCCATTTAATGTAATGTGAGACTGGAAATATTTCAGTTTGTTCCCTATCCCTCTGTTCTTACTATTGTTGTTATTGTTGTTATCACCAGTTTTTTGCGCCTTCACTTGCATATTGCAACTGTAACAGCCTTCCCTCTTTTATGAAGCCTTTCTGTATTAGTTCTCAATCATTCAAAAGAGTATTTTTGGGGTCAAGTACTGGTCAACCTAACATTGAAGTTTAGGAGTGTTGAGCTCAGACCTTTGTGCAGGCCACTCCTCCACATCAAACTGGTCAATCCATGTGTTGTGATACTGGAATAGAAACGGGCCTTCACCAAATTGTTACCACAAGATACTTGTGTGTTCACGTACTGATGTTGGACAAGAAATCAGAATTCCACTTCATCCAAACGTTGAAGTTTAGTAGAGTTGAGGTCAGACCTCTGTGAAGGCCACTCAAGTTCCTCCACACCAAACTGGTCAAACCATGTCTCATCATGCTGGAATAGAAACAGGCCTTCACCAAACTGTTACCACAAGGTTTTAGTGCAGTCAAATACTGATGTTGGACAAGAAGTCAGAGTTCAAATTCATTCTAAAGTTGAAATTAGTTGGGTTGAGGTCAAATCTCTGTGCAGGCCACTCAGGTTCCTCCATACCACTGGTCAAACCATGTCTCATCATGCTGGAATAGAAACAGACTTTTACAAACAGTTACCACAAGGTTTTTGTGGGCTCAAATATTGATGTTGGACAAGAAGTCAGAGTTCAAATTCATTCTAAAGTTGAATTTAGTTGGGTTGAGTTCAAATCTCTGCGCAGGCCACTCAAGTTACTCCACACCAAACTGATGAAACCATGTCTCATCATGCTGGAAGAGAAGGAAGCCGTCAACAAACTGTTACTATGAGGTTTTTGTGGGGTCCAGTACTGATTTTGGACAAGACAATTCATCCTAAAGTTGAAGGTTAGTAGGGTTGATGTCGATCTCTGTGCAGGCCACTTGAATTCCTCCACACCAGACTGGTCAAACCATGTTTCATCATGTTGGATTAGAAACAGGCCTTCATCAAACTGTTATCACAAGGTTGGACAAGCACAATTGTCTAAAATGATTTTGTATGCTGTCATATTAACCACTTCCGGACCAGCCGGCACAGTTTTACTGTGGCAGGTTGGCACCCCTGCGCGAAACCATGTAACTGTACGTTGTCTCGCGGGGTCTGGATGCCGGGGGTGCCGATGCTTGTGGCCGACGGTCACGATGACCGCCGGCCACGAGCGATCGTGACCAGGAGAGACAGAACAGGGAGGAGTGTGTGTAAACACACTTTTCCCTGTTCTGTTCTGACAGGTGTGACAGATCGTGTGTTCCTATTAGCTAAGAACCATGATTCACTTCCTCTAGTTAGTCCCCTCCCCATTCGGTTAGAATCACCTCCCAGGGAACACAGTTAACCCCTTCACAGCCCCCTAGTGTTAACCCCTTCACTGCCAGTGACATTTTTACAGTAATCAATACACTGATCGCTGTATTAATGCCAATGGTTCCAAAAATGTGTCAAAATTGTCCGTTGTGTCCACCATAATGTCCCAGTTGTGTCCACCATAATGTCCCAGTAATGATAAAAATCGCAGATCACCGCCATTACTAGTAAAAAAAAAAATAATAATAAAAATGCTATAAATCTATCCCCTATTTTGTAGACGCTATAACTTTTGCACAAACCAATCAATATACGCTTATTGCGATTTTTTTTTTTTTAACCAAAAATATGTAGAAGAATACACATCGGTCTAAACTGAGGGAAAAAATAGTTTTTCTATATATTTTTGGGGGATATTTATTATAGCAAATAGTAAAAAATAATGCGGTTTTTTTTCAAAATTGTCGCTATTTTTTTGTTTAAAATAAAAACCGCAGAGGTGATCAAATACCACCAAAAGAAAGCTCTATTTGTGGGGGAAAAAAGGACGTCAATTTTGTCTGGGTACAACGTCGCACGACCGCGCAATTGTCAGTTAAAGCGACGCAGTGGCGAATCGCAAAAAAAGTGCTCTGGTCAGGAAGGGGGTAAATTCTTCCGGGGCTGAAGTGGTTAACAATACCCTTCACTGCAATAATTTGGAGGGGGCTTCACATACTTTTGCCCATACAGTGTAGGCGTGATGGATGATCAGGTCTCCACATACGTTTTTTTCCATGTAGTGTATTTCTGTGTACTCTGTACACTTCAGAATTTGTCAATGCTTTTGGAATAAAAAATGATGATGATGAATATGATGATGATTGATATGTTTTCAGGTTACTGGAGATGAAAAGCCTTATGATCCCGAACAATCCAAAGCTGTACAAATCTACTCATGCATACACTTTATTCTCCTGCTCGCCATCTATCAACACATGTTTGCAGCTAAGCATGTAAGTCCTTTCTTTTCACTGTAACTATGCCACAAATGTAAAGCTTTTCAAACTGATATATATATATATGTCTCCTGGAAAGTCATTACCATTAAACATTAAACTTCAGTCATTAAATATTAATAATATAGCGATGGATATTATAAGTAGAGACAAGCAGTGATTTTGGTAAAACTGATAACTACAAAAGTTACTGATGTTGAAGTTTCAGCCGAATTGGTTCTTAAATTTTGCAATGTGGACTGCTTAGGCAATTTTTTTTTTCAAAGTACACTCTATTAAATTATAGGTATTCCTTTCAAATTTGGCTGTTGGAACGGAATGAATTAATAATAATAGTAATAACAATAAAAAGTTTTTATTATTATTGTTGTTTATTATTATTAATTTGTTACATTCCATTCATTTAGATACCGCATTCATTATTTCGGATAATTTATAACTTTGGATAAATTCGTATTCATTATGTTTACTAACAGCCAAATTTGAAAGGAAATTCCTAAATTAAGTTATTTTTAGTTAGTTATTATTTCAGATTTTCGAACTTTTGGGTTTTCGAATAATTTGGATTTTCGTTCTTTTGAATTTTCGTTCTTTTTTTCGGACTTTCAAATTTCTGGAAGTCCGAATTCCCAAAATTTCTGATTTTTTAATTTCCGAATATTCGAATTTCCAAATTTTCGAATATTCGACTTTCCGAATTTACAAATTTATTAATTGTCGTCTCGAGTATTCGCATTTACGAATATTCGGAAAAATTTGTTAAACGGGTTTTCGTTAATTCAGTTTTTTTTAATTTTCGGGTTTTCTAATTTTCGAATTTTCATTCGGGTTTTCGTTCTTTTAAATTTTCGTTCTTATTTTTGGATTTTTGAAATCTAGAATTTCCGAATTTTCGACTATTCGCATTTAATATAATTTGTAAACATTTAAAAAAAAATGAATTTGGAACAAAAAAAATTGCACATATCTAGTTGACAGGGCTGTGTAAACTTTAGGACTGGATGGACAAGAATAGAAATACTTTGACAGGTAAAACAGCCCCTATAAATTCATTTGATTGGTGTATTTAGTTGTTTGTCTAGAGTCCAACTTTAAGATTAGCATTTATATTGCAGAGACGGTAAAACATTAATATAAGGAAGGATTTTTTTTTTCCTGTGGTTTGAACTGGATGGACTAACTATGTAACTATATCATTACATACATGTAACATTGTGGAAAAACAACTGTATCCATTTTGTATTAGACATCAAAGTTTCATTTCAGCATCTGCCTTGAGGTTATATAAAGAGCCACGTGACCCCATAATGGAATTTTTGCCTGGGGCAAACGCTTCTACTTAAAGGCATGACTTTGCTTGAGAGCTGATCAGACAATACATGGAGGACTCTGAGTGCGTACTGAACGTTCATCTGCATTAAACATTGGCTACCGAGTGAAGACAGAATTTTGTGTCCTCGCATGCAGCAGACTCACACCTGATTTTCATGCCAAATGCTTTGTAAATTAATGGACAGACACTCTTTTTTTTTTACAGAAAAAAGTTATTTTTAGCTCAGTTAAATGGGATTAGCGATTTGTTGTCAACCTCTTGTGTCTAGTGTAGAGATAAAGTAATAATGAGGGGCAGTGGTGGTCAGAACTTGACATCTCCAGAAGTATGTATGTAATGCTACAGAAGTCTGTAAGAGACTGCAGGCTTAGTAATCGTACAGGAGATGGTCAAAGACTGCAGGCTTAAATCAGGAGGTGGAGGGGGGATGCCAACCTAATAAAGAAGCTGGTCAGAGATTGTGGACATACTACAGGAGATGGTCAGAGACTGTGGACATGGTACAGGAGATGGTCAGAGACTGTAGATATAACACTGGAGATGGTCAGAGATTGTGGACATAGTACAGGAGATGGTCAGAGATTGTGGACATAATACAGGAGATGGTCAGAGATTGTGGACATAGTACAGGAGATGGTCAGAGATTGTGGACATAGTACAGGAGATGGTCAGAGACTGTGGACATAGTACAGGAGATGGTCAGAGATTGTGGACATACTACAGGAGATGGTCAGAGATTGTGGACATAGTACAGGAGATGGTCAGAGATTGTGGACATAGTACAGTACTACAGGAGATGGTCAGAGACTGCAGACATAGTACAGGAGATGGTCAGAGACTGTGGACATAGTACAGGAGATGGTCAGAGATTGTGGACATAGTACAGGAGATGGTCAGAGATTGTGGACATAGTACAGGAGATGGTCAGAGATTGTGGACATACTACAGGAGATGGTCAGAGACTGTGGACATGGTACAGGAGATGGTCAGAGACTGTAGATATAACACTGGAGATGGTCAGAGATTGTGGACATAGTACAGGAGATGGTCAGAGATTGTGGACATAGTACAGGAGATGGTCAGAGATTGTGGACATAGTACAGGAGATGGTCAGAGATTGTGGACATAGTACAGGAGATGGTCAGAGATTGTGGACATAGTACAGTACTACAGGAGATGGTCAGAGACTGCAGACATAGTACAGGAGATGGTCAGAGACTGTGGACATAGTACAGGAGATGGTCAGAGACTGTAGACATAATACAGGAGATGGTCAGAGATTGTGGACATAGTACAGGAGATGGTCAGAGATTGTGGACATAGTACAGGAGATGGTCAGAGACTGTAGACATAACACTGGAGATGGTCAGAGATTGTGGACATAGTACAGGAGATGGTCAGAGATTGTGGACATAGTACAGGAGATGGTCAGAGATTGTGGACATAGTACAGGAGATGGTCAGAGACTGCAGACATAGTACAGGAGATGGTCAGAGACTGTAGACATAACACTGGAGATGGTCAGAGATTGTGGACATAGTACAGGAGATGGTCAGAGATTGTGGACATAGTACAGGAGATGGTCAGAGACTGTGGACATACTACTGGAAATGGTCAGAGTTTCTGGACATAGTACAGGAGGTGGTTAGAGGAATGCGGACATGGTACAGAAGATGGTCAGAGACTGTAGACATAACACTGCAGATGGTCAGAGATTGTGGACATAGTACAGGAGATGGTCAGAGATTGTGGACATAGTACAGGAGATGGTCAGAGATTGTGGACATAGTACAGGAGATGGTCAGAGATTGTGGACATAGTACAGGAGATGGTCAGAGATTGTGGACATACTACATTAAATGGTCAGAGACTGCAGACTTAATCATACAGGAGATGGTCAGAAACTGCAGGCCTAAATCAGGAGGCAGTGGGGAAAAGCAGACCTAATAAAAAAGCTGGTCATAGCCTGTGGACATACTACAGGAGATGGTCAGAGAATGTGGACATATAAAAGGAGATGGTCAGAGACTGTGGACGTAATACAGGAGATGGTCAATGACTGTGATATAGTACAGGAGATGGTTAGAGACTGTGGACATAGTACAGGAGGTGGTTATAGGATGCAGACATGGTACAAGAGATGGTCAGAGACTGTGGACATAGTACAGCAGATGGTCAGAGACTGTAGACATAACACTGGAGATGGTCAGAGATTGTGGACATAGTACAGGAGATGGTCAGAGACTGTGGACATAGTACAGGAGATGGTCAGAGACTGTGGACATAGTACAGGAGATGGTCAGAGACTGTGGACATACTACAGGAAATGGTCAGAGTTTCTGGACATAGTATAGGAGGTGGTTATAGGATGCGGACATGGTACAGGAGATGGTCAGAGACTGTGGACATGGTGCAAGAGATGGTCGGGGACTGCAGACATAGTACACATAATTGTTCAGCTGACCATAGAAGGGTAGAATTGTTAACAAAATCCTTAGGAAAAGAAGGTTCTAAGAAAGTTTATTTTTCGCACCATTAGTGAGATCAAATCAGTTTGTTTTCAATCTCAGTGATAAGAAAATTTAAAGGAGCCTGATGGAAAATGTTTCTCAAACAAACAAATTTCTAACAGTGCAAGTGGTTTTCGTTTGATCAAGTCCATTTATTCAAGCTGGCCATAGATGAGTCGTGTTTTTTTTTTTTCTTCTTCTTCTTTGTTCATCCAGTGGGTTGAACAAAAAAAAAAATGACTTGATTCCTGGAAGCTGATTGGTTTCTATGCACAGCTGCACCGGATTTTGCACTCTCCAGTTTTAGTAAATCAACCCCAATACCTTTCCTGAGCCGTGTCACTGTGAATAACTAATACCGACTGAGGCAACATGGAAGAAGAAGTGGGGCGGGTCTAGCTGGGACCGAACTAACTAGCCGTGTTAATTTTGCTGCTGAAAATATTTTTTTTTTTTCGACAGCGGCCTTTTTCCAGTTACGACAACTAAACGAAAAGGACTCCGAATTTTCTTTAATTGACAAAAACTATGATGAAAATCAATTCCAATGTTCGTCAATGAAGGAAAACTGAACCAAAATAGCGACCTTAACCCCTTCACGCCGACTATACGCAAACATTTGCGTTCATGGCTTGAAGGGGTTATACTGTGGTGATGCCGGCAGCTGCAGGCATCACTGTGGTACCATTTTTTAGAGTAGGCGGTTGGCTCTTTAGTGATAACAACCAAAGCAGCTAAAAGCCCCTCGGCTGTTATCCTAATGGAGCGGGAGGGGACGTCCCCCCCTCCTCGCGCTCTTCCCGGGCCTCCCGTCCCACAGGATCCGGCGAATCCGTCGGCTAGGCTGAGACCCGCACGAAGCCGGAAGTGAAGTCACAACATCACTTCCGGTTTACTCGGCTGCCAATGGCGCTGATTTAAAAAAAAAATGAAAGTATTCAGAATTGACGTTTTTGGCGATCTCAATACTTTTAAGTACAAAGAAGGGATTTGGGGTCTTTTAGACCCCCCGATCCCTCCATAAAGAGTACCTGTCACCACCTATTACTGTCACAAGGGATGTTTACATTCATATCACAGCAATAAAAGTGATTAGATTTATTTTTTTTATTAAAGTGACAATTAACCACTTGCCGACCGCCACACACAGATATACGTTGGCAGAATGGCACAGGCAGGCAAATGGGTGTACAGGTACGTCCTTCTAAATTTGCAGCTTATCGGGCGCGCGCGCCGCACGAGCGTGCCCGCGGGTCCCGGGAACTCGATGTTCGCCGGCGGCCCGCGATTGCAGTGTGCAGAGGTACAATGGGGAGATGTAAACAAGGCATTTCTGTTATTCTCGTAATAATAATAATAATAATTAATAATAATTCTCTTATTATTAAAATCGCTGATCGCCGCCATAACTAATAAAAAAAATAAATAATAAAAACGCCATAAAACTATCCCCTATTTTGTAGACGCTATAACTTTTGCACAAACCAATCAATATACGCTTATTGCGTTTTTTATTACCACAAATATGTAGAAGAATACATATCGGCCTAAACTGAGGAAAAAAATATTTTTTTATATATATTTTTTGGGGGTATTTATTACAGCAAAAAGTAAAAAATATTGCTTTTTTTTTTCAAAATTGTTGCTATTTTTTTGTTTATAGCGCAAAAAATAAAAACCGCAGAGGTGATCAAATTCCACCAAAAGAAAGCTCTATGTGTGGGGAAAAGAAGGACGTCAATTTTGTTTGGGCACAGCGTCGCACGACCGCACAATTGTCAGTTAAAGCGACGCAGTGCCCGAATCGCAAAAAAATGCTCTGGTCAGAAAGGGGGTAAAATCTTCCAGGGCTAAAGCGGTTAAAGTAGTAGGATACCGCGTCTTTAAAAAAAAAAATCCCCCCGCAAGGCAATGGCATAATGTGCTAGTATGCATTACATACAAGCACATTATGAAATACTTATCTTAGAATGAAGCCCAACAGCGGTACGCTGTCCCCGCTGACAGGGCTTCCATCTCCCCGGACTTCCTTCTGGGTTTGCGTGCTCCGGCTGAACGAGCCGTCACTCCCGCGGATGCGCGAGAGAGCCCCCCGGCTACGTCACAGAGCTCTGAAGGTCCAGCACGATGACGTCACCGGCTTTATTCAGTGTGAATATCTTCTAAACACCGCAAGTTTAGGAGATATTCACTGTACCTACTGGTAAGCCCTATTATATTACCTGTACTTCCACTTTAAATAAGGCATTACAATCTAAATAAACCCATTCGATTTAATCTAAAATTATTTTAATCGACTAAAATGTCAATTAATCTAAAATTGTTGATAATCTAAAATCATTTTAATCGACTAAAATGTACTGGGGATTTTAGTCGATTAAAACTAAAAGAAAAAAAATTCAGATGACTAAAATACGACCAAAACTAAAATGCCATTTTAGTCAAAAGACCATGACTAAAACTAAATTGAAATTTGATGTCAAAATGAAAATGTTTGTAAGTGATCACCTTGCAAAACAAGACATTCCGTTTAAAATTGAAATAAAAGGCAAAACATTTTTGTATAGATATTAAAAAAAAAAACAAAAAACATTATAAATACCTTTTTCCCCGTTTTTATAAGTGTACACATTCCCTCTGTTCTCGGCTGGGGGGAGGAGAAGCAGCAGCAGCAGCATACTGAGCTTCCCAGTGAATGGCTGTGCAGCGGGGGGGCGTGTCAGGACAAGTCTGATCATTCGAGGAAAGCACACTGAGTTCCCAGCATAGCTAGAGAACTGACCACGCTGTGTTCTCCTGCTTAGTGTGGTCAGTTTGTAATAGGAAAGCAAGAGGGCTAGCAGGAACACCAGGGATTTTACATAAAGTAAGCAATACAAGGAGAACAGGAGACTTCCTCATACAAGTACATGGTACAGCAGACACTTATCAGGAATATGAAGTGTTGGGGTAACAAATGCTTTAACGTAATAAATGTTTTTCCTTGTGGGGGGGGGGGGGGGTGACCATACACAATGGATAGGTAGCCCTCAGTCTAACAGGGAAGAAGGACTTTATATGTGCCTTCTGTTTCGTGTGGTCCTCCCTGGTTAATGGTTATGTCATGGATTTTCTTTATCTTCCTAATTGCCATCTACAAGCATAAATCCTGATGAAGAAAATATAGTGAAACGCGTTGATTTATATGCTTGGAGTATCTATATCTATAAGTGTCTATCCTGACCATACTACCTCATTTTGCTCTTGTGGTTTTAAATAGATGGCAATTTTAATACGCAATAATAAAAATGTATTGATTTTACATGAGTGAGTGTTCTGTATCTTTTTCTCATCTGTTTGGCACATACAGTGCCTTGAAAAAGTATTCATACCCCGTGAAATTTTCCACATTTTGTCATGTTACAACCAAAAACGTAAATGTATTTTATTGGGATTTTTTGTGATAGACCAACACAAAGTGGCACATAATTTGTGAAGTGGAAGGAAAATGATAAATGGTTTTCAACCTTTTTTTTATAAATAAATATGTGACAAAAATGTGGAAAATGTCAAGGGGTATGAATACTTTTTCAAGGCACTGTGTAAAGTTCCTCTTCCCTCTTCCCTGTTAGACTGAGGGCTACCTATCCATTGGGTATGGTCCCCTCCTCTACAAGGAAAACATTTTTTTTTTGCATTCTACTGATACAGGATGGTGCCACAATGAGAAGGCAATTCTGCCGGGTTCACAGTTTTCTATTGGTTGACATAACAAACAGTTTAAAGTGTTACTAAACCCACAACAGTATAATCAGTCTGTATATGCAGTAAAACACGCTTGTTATACTCACTGTGGAACCTAAGGGGTTAATCCTCTTCTTTGTGTATAAAGGCTGTTTGATCCTGTCTTCTCTGATCCTCTCTTTTTTTTACTGTCCCCAAACCAGACAGAACAGAGTCTAATGCCGCGTACACACGGTCCTACTTTTCGTCTACAAAAGTCCAACAGACGCTGATGGACTAAAGCTGGCTGGTAATCCGATCGTGTGTGGGCTTCTCCGGACTTTCAACTGACTTTTTTAGCCTCAAATACGACGTACTTTAGATTTGAAACATGCTTCAAAACTTTTACTTCGTACCTACGACGGACCCCGAAATCCGCTCGTCTGTGTGCTAGTCCGACGGACAAAAAGCCACGCTAGGGCAGCTATTGGCTACTGGCTATGAACTTCCTTATTTTAGTCCGGTGTACGTCATCACGTACGAATCCGACCGACTTTTGTGTGGTCGTGTGTAGGCAAGTCCGGTCGTTAGAAAGTAGGCCGCAAGTCCGCGGCAAGTCCACCGAAAGTCTGCCGGAAGTCTGTCCGACAGGCTGTCCGACTTTTGTAGACGAAAAGTACGACCGTGTGTACGCGGCATTAGGGGCACTCTGCACATGCTCAGTTTGGTGTGTATTGCTAGAGAGGGTTTTATGTCCTTGGTAGGGTACATGTGATCATCACAGGACCAATCCACACTGTCCAGATAGAGGGTCCAGAATGAAAACTCCTCCTACAAGTTTTAACCAAGTTTTAACCAGACACTGATAGAAGTCACAAAATTGCTATATACTGCTGATGAGAAAAGGTATTTAGCAGTTTATATTTACTAAAACGATCGCATTTCCATGTTCTGTGTACTGTGGGAGACCAGATATAGTGAATGCAGGCTCCTGGGTTTAGTAACACTTTAACACTGTTAACTATCACTATAACAGGAGAGGGGAGGACAGAGGAGGATACCAATACCCCATAATACACATGTTGCAGTGGTCCAAAACTGCCACTAGATGTCAGCATACTACAAAACAAATGATAACATCAATCAGCTCAATATAAGACATAATGGTGCAAGAAAATGGGGGAAGGAGATTTTCTAACTTGTATTTTGGCTGCTAGTGAACATGACTGCCCCGGTGACCCCCCCCCCCCCCAATCTCTGAGTTCTGTACCTTCCGTAACCTCATCCAAGCTCCTCCTCCTCCCATCCGTCAACTAACAAAGCAGCGGCTCCCACCGCAAGCCTCATTTCCGCGGTGCTGCAATCTGGAGCAGACAGAAAACATTATACAGTGGAACCTTGGATTACGAGCATAATCCGTTCCAGGAGAATGCTTGTAATCGAAAGCACTCGCATATCAAAGCGAGTTTCCCCATAGAAGTCAATGGAAACGAAGATGATTCATTCCGCATTGACTTCTATTACATGCAATATCGCATGTGGCCAGAGGTGGGGGGTGGGGCACCGGAGAGCCTCGGAAATACTCGGGGACAGCTCGGCTGAACTCGGAAAGCCTCGGAAAAACTCGGGAACTAAGTATTTCCGAGTGTTTCCGAGTATTTCTGAACGGCTCCGAACCGTTCTGAGTTTCCCCGGCGCCCCCGCACCTCTGGCCAAATGCGGTACTGCACACCCCATTAGCTTGAATTCTGCTCGCTTTGCGAGACAACACTCGCAAACCGAGTCAGGATTTAAAAAAAAAAAGTTGCTCGTCTTTCAAAGCGCTCGTTAACCGCGTTACTCGTAAACCAAGGTTCCACTGTATGGGGTTTAATAACTTGTGAATAAATACATAATGTAATCTGAAAGAGGCGCTTTCGGGATATTTGCCTGCAGCTGTTATTTTAACACCGGGATGGCGAGAGATGCCGCCCTACTTTCCAGCATCTCTCTAATGAAACAAATTGTAACATTGTCATTGTGTGTGTGTGCGCAGATCTTATCACCGATAACCATCCTAGGGAGGATCCTCTACATACTCCTCATGTTAACGTCTCTGGGATTCCTGCTGGAGAACAGGCAAGTCCTTCATTTGTTACCTTGCAGCTGTCTCCCTTTCATAATTTGTTTCCTTCTCACATCTCTGTGTAATTAGTTGTTCTTCCTAATAAATGAATAAATGATCTAAGCATGGGTAACCTTGCCTCTTTCCTCAATGCCGCCCCAAAAAAAGAAAAACGCAGTAGCGATATAGCGAATGATACGGCGGGGAATAATTACACAGCAGGATCTTCGCCGCGTGAGAGAATAATTACGGTTGCAATTTGTCCTGATGGCAAAGCAATAATAATCAAATTACTTTTAAAGTATAGTCGATATAATTAAAAAGGTCGTCGGGGATTTCGCTTTGGCAGGTGACGTCAGCCGCGACGCTAACGCGTTCTTATTTGAAAAAACTTCCTTAAAGAGGTATTAAAACCCCAAATCAAATATTTAATATATTTGCAGCTTAACGATTCTTAGATTATGTTTTTTTTGTGTGGATACTTCACTATGATTTACAGCACCTCATCCCGTTATTTGCTATCCAAGAAGCAAGAAACTGAGTGGGATTATAACGGTGCAGATATATAACCCAAACCAAAGATTATGGTTAAAATGTAAATATTTATTACTAGCATTTTAAAACAATATCGCCATTAAAAACATTTTTTGTAATTGTAGACATAGTGGTCCTTAGTCTGTATAAAGTGGTATAGATGGATGTCCCGACATGTTTCGCCTTTTAATTAGGCTTCCTCAGGGGATTTTATCTGCTGTAAGGTTGTCCACTTTCCTAATTTTCATAGACTTAATGCAGAGTATGATCATAAGTATATTCAATGAATAATCAGGTCAGTTTCCACCATAGGACTGGGGGTGGCTACAGGAGGCAGACAAGGACTAGACTACAGATTAAATGTATGCTAAAAAAACACCCGGTGTTTAACATACTGCCAATCTGTAGTCTAGTCTTTGTCTGCCTCCTGTAGCCACCCCCAGTCCTATGGTGGAAACTGACCTGATTATTCATTGAATATACTTATGATCATACTCTGCATTAAGTCTATGAAAATTAGGAAAGTGGATAACCTTACAGCGGATAACATCCCCTGAGGAAGCCTAATTAAAAGGCGAAACATGTCGGGACATCCATATCTTCCGCTTTATGCATACTAAGGACCACTATGTCTATGGGTTACAGAAATGTTTTTAATGCTGATATTGTTTTAAAATGCTAGTAATAAATATTTACATTTTAACCATAATCTTTGGTTTGAGTTATATATCTGCACCGTTATAATCCCACTCAATTTCTTGCTTCTTGGATGCCGATTCTTAGATGTGATGGCTGCATTCATTTTCTCTTTTTAGGCTTTCGTTCTTCTAGTTTCATCTGGTGATCCAGCCAGCAAGTCTGTTGTTTTTTCAAAAGCTCTCCAGCAAAATGTATCAGTTTACATGGATAAGACCATGAACTATTTAATGCTAACGCTGTTTGCTGTAACTGCTTATAAAGTGTAAGCGGGAGTTTGGCTTCAATTTGTTTAATTCAGGGGTGTCCAAACTTTCTAAACAAGGTGCTAGTTTGCTGTCCTTCTGGCATTAAGGGGGGGGGGGGTGGACTGTGGTCAGTGGGAGTAAACCATAAAAGAGGAATAGTGTCCCATCATTGGTGTCAGTGGGAGGAGTAGTGCCCCATCATTGGTATCAGTGGGAGGAATAGTGCCCCATCATTGGTGTCAGTGGGAGGAATAGTGCCCCATCATTGGTGTCAGTGGGAGGAATAGTGCCCCATCATTGGTATCAGTGGAAAGTATAGTGCCCCATCATTGGTATCAGTGGGAGGAATGGTGCCCCATCATTGGTGTCAGTGGGAGTTATAGTGCCCCATCATTGGTGTCAGTGGGAGGAATAGTGCCCCATCATTGGTATCCGTGTGAGAAATAGTGCCCCATCAATGGTATCAGTGGGAGGAATAGTGCCCCATCATTGGTATCAGCATGAGAAATAGTGCCCCTTCATTGGCATCAGTGGGAGGAATAGTGCCCCATCATTGGTATCAGTGGGGGAAATAGTGCCCCATCATTGGTATCAGTGGGAGGAATAGTGCCCCATCATTGGTATCAGTGGGAGGAATAGTGCCCCATCATTGGTATCAGTGGGAGGAATAGTGCCCCATCGTTGGTATCAGTGGGAGGAATAGTGCCCCATCATTGGTGTCAGTGAGAGGAATAGTGCCCCATCATTGGTGTCAGTGAGAGGAATAGTGCCCCATCATTGGTATCAGTGGGAGGAATAGTGCCCCATCATTGGTATCAGTGGGAGGAATAGTGCCCCATCATTGGTGTCAGTGAGAGGAATAGTGCCCCATCATTGGTGTCAGTGAGAGGAATAGTGCCCCATCATTGGTATCAGTGGGGGGAATAGTGCCCCATCATTGGTGTCAGTGAGAGGAATAGTGCCCCATCATTGGTATCAGTGGAACAGTAGGAGGAATGGCGCCCCAAGGGCCAGATAAAGGCAAACAAAGGGCCACATCTGGCCCCCAGGCCTCAGTTTGGAGACCACTGGTGTAATTAAATCTGCTAATACATTTAACACCCCCCCCCCCAGACTGACAATGATGCTGTCTGTCGTGCCTCTTGTTCTCCTTCATCCAGAGTGGGCGGGGGGGGGGGGGGGGAACTCTAATACAGGAGAAGTGTTACTGGCCAGATCACCAGGTGAGAACAGAAGGGAAAAAGAAAAGAAAAGTGTGTGAATCTTCGGTAAAACATTAATATACGGACCTCTAAGGCTCCTTTCAGACGTGTGCGACTTGTCATGTAACTTTGGACATGATAACTCACAGCCCATTCTTTTCAATGGCACCCGTGCAGATCAGTGCGACTTTAAAATCGCAGCAATTTTGAAAAGGTGCCTGCACGACTTTGATGCGACTTCGCTCCAGAGAGTGTAAAGTGGTACTCAAAGTCGCATCAAACTAGCAGTGGAAAATTGCGTGACTTTGGAGGCACACAAGTGTAAATGGAGCCTAAATATCCAGTATCATTTTTATGCTTACATTCATACCTTTTTATGCTTCTTTTTTTTCCTGTAATGTTTTTTTAATAATAAAAAAAAAAAAACCTTAGGTAAATTTTATTTGCATTGCACTATTTCTTCAGAGCGGGAGCCGCTGTATTGGAAATGTTCCGATGTTTCGCCTTTCTGCTGCTTCAGAAATACGGATTCCTGGCCACAGACATTCCTGTACTGACAAGTATTTGTGAGGTAAATATTTTTATTATCACATCGTTATTTTACTTTAATTCTGAGGAAGTGACTAAAGTCCAATGAGAAGAATTTCCCAACCCTTTAAGATGAAGGGACCCTTGAAATAACTTTCTTTTCTAATAATGCTTATTAACCCCTTCAGCTCCGGAAGGTTTTACCCCCCACCCCCATCCCTTCATGACCAGCGCATTTTTGCTATTCAGCACTGGGCTACTTTATTTGGAATACTGTACCCAAACAAAATTTAAATAATTTTTTTTTCACAAAAATAGAGCTTTCTTTTGATGGTATTTGATTACCTCTGTTTTTTTTTTTATTATATAAACAAAAAAAATACTGAATATTTAGAAGAAAAAAAAAACAATATTTTTTTTCTTTCTGCTATAAAACATGTCCAATAAAAATAAATAAATACATTTTGGCCAAAATGTATTCTGCTACATGCCTTTTTTTAAAAAAAGAAAAAAAAATCCCTAATAAATGTATATTTATTTGGTTTGCGTGAAAGTTATAGCATCTACAAACTATGGGATATATACCAATTGTTTTTTTTTTTCTTGTTCAATTTTTTTATTAGGTAAAAAGGAAAAGGATAAGAATATCCAAACATACACAGACTATATATATATATATATATATATTTTATACTACAAATGGCGGTGATCAGCAACCTATAATGGGACTGCGATAGTGCAGCGGACAATCTGACACTAACTGACACTGAGGGGAACTGACTGGTTGACACTGACATCACTAGTGACACTAATACAGTGATTAGTGCTAATACTATACACCATGGGTTCTCAACTTGTGGCCCTCCAGCTGCTGCAGAACTACAAGTCCCATCATGCCTCTGGGAGCAATTGTAACTGTCAGCCTTGCAATGCCTCATGGGAAATGTAGTTCCACAACAGCTGGAGGGCCCCAGGATGCCTACCCTTGCTATACACCGTGGGTGTTTAACCTGTGGCCCTCCAGCTGTTGCGGAACTACAGGTCCCATGAGGCATTGCAAGGCTAACAGTTACAAGCATGACTCCCAAAGGCAGAGTCATGACGGGACTTGTAGTTCCACAACAGCTGGAGGGCCACAGGTTAAGCACCCATGCTATACACTGTCACTGTACTGATGACACTGGCTGGGAAGGGGTTAACATCTAGGTCAATCAAGGGGTTAAATGTGAGCCTAACAATGTGTATTATGTGCTAATATTTTCCGAATATCTATTTGTTTTTTATCCCTTTGCAGGGATAAGAAACAAAGATCGGCTGTGTCCAATCACAGCCCAGAGGCCTGTGTTGACAGTCAACATATGGATCTCTAAGGAGGGAACCATTTTCTCTGTTTCTTATCCCTTTGCAGGGATAAGAAACAGAGAGATTGTTCCCTCCTTAGAGAGCCCTGTGTTGACTGTCAACACAGGGCTCTGGGCTGTGATTGGACACAGCCGATCTTTGTTTCTTATCCCTGCAAAGGGATAAGAAACAAATAGATATTCGGAAAATATTAACACAGGGCTCTGGGCTGTGATTGGACACAGCCGATCAGCAGGTCTCGGCTGTGAATTATTGGCCCGGATCTGCTGACAGCGGGTGTAGATGGAGGGGGGGGGAGCAGACAGCGACATATGCTTTGCCTGCACAGGCGTCCCATCTGCAGTACATTGCGGTCTGCAAGTGGTAAAGAAGAAATTTTTCGAAAATAAGCAGAGAAAACGAATGCTGTCACCAGGATCGTCTTTGATATTGATTGGACCCTGGGCAAACATTTTCTTGGGCCCTCCTGAATCCACTTATCAACTATTTTTGGGCAGTGTGGGCTCAATGGGCAGCTGCTTTGGGCCCCTCAACAATAACTGGGCCCGGGGCAGCTGCCCCTTTTGCCCTATGGTAAAGACAGCCCAGCTTGGGGCTTCCTGTGGTGATGGGCGATGTACCCCACAATCCTCGTCGTCCTTTCCACATATGCTTCTCAAGGAGTCATCCCAGAGCATCAGAGGAAAAACTGAAAGGAAGAAAAAAGAAGGGAAAGAGACAAGGGGAAAGAAGGTAGTGGTATATAGCTCCTCTGATGCAAAACTGCACTGTCACTAGCGTATTCGGTGGTTCCAGTCTAGTGGTTGATCCAGGGGTCCCACACACTCTCATAAGGTCATTTTGTCATGTAAAATTGCCGAAAGACGTTCGACCATGATCCACCACAGTTCTGTTTTCAGTTTCATTTTCACCAGTTCAAAAGGGATAACTGCAGTGGCGGCCCGTCCATTAGGGGCACCCAGGCGCCGCCCCCTCTCTCCACCCCCACCCCCTATATGAATAATGAATAATTGATAGATTCATGCATAGCATGATTCCCTTCAATAAATTAATGAATAAATTCGATTGTTTTTTTTAAATTGGACGTGTTTTATAGCAGAAAGTTTTCAAAATTGTCAGTCTTTTCTTGTTTAGACCGCAAAAATAAACAAACAAACGCAAAGGTGATCAAATACCACCAAAAGAAAGCTCTATTTGTGGGGAAAAAAGGACATCAATTTTATTTGGGTACAGCGTCGCACGACCGTGCAATTGTCAGTAAAAGTAACGCAGTGCCGTATCGCAAAACATGGCCTGGTCATGAAGGGGGTTAGGTAAACCTTCCAGGGCTGAAGTAGTTAAGGTGGTAATTAAACTCACTTAGTGCCTTATTTGCAATTATATTAGCCTCAGAACCCGTGTAATTAATATATGTTTGGTTTTAAAGGGATGAGGTGGCAACCCTAGGGGGCACACTGGACACCTTTGCTGCCATTGTGCTGGTTGTCCAGTGCGCCCCTGTGCCTATAAGGAGGGGTGGGTTCCCTCCAGGCTCACCTGCCCTCTACCTATCCATTATAATACATGTGCTTCTATGGAGGTTCTTATAAATTTACAAGAGTTGGGACTAAAGATAATACTGGGGTGCCTTGGAGAAGCTCTGCAGCTTACACATGTATTTGCAAATGTGTGCAAACTAAACCCCCTGTTTTTGACGCAAACTGTTATGGGGCGTACACACGGTCGGACTTTTTAGAAAGCTAGGTCCGACGTACTTGCCGCCAGACTTCCGGCGGACTACCGCCGGACTTTCTGAACGGCCGGACTTGCCTACACACGGCCGGACTTTCCGGAATCCGGTCTTCCCGAATGAACTGACTTTCCCACACACGGACAAGTCCATTCATTTTGAACGGGACTCGGGTACGACGGGACTAGAAAAGGAATTCAATCTCGCCGCTTTTTTTGGCGAGATTGAAACCTTGCGAGCCCCGTCGCAGGCACCCCAGAAGACAAGAAGCCCAGAAGCCCAGAAGCCCAGAAGTCCGGACCTCCGCTGGCAATAGAGCTACCTGAAGACAGCGGAGGGGCCGGCCGAAAACCTGGGACACCGGGAGAAGAGGCCGGAGAGCGGAGAAGAACCAACCGGACGCCGGGAGAAGATGAACCGGAGGGACCCCCGAAGACGGAAGAAGACCCCCCCCCCCCGGAGCTGTTTAATAAATTATTTTAAAAACCTGTGTTGTGTTTTATTATTGACACTTTTTACCTAGGTGAATGGGTAGGGGTACCATGTACCCCATACTCATTCACATAGGGTGGGGGGGCCGGGATCTGGGGGCCCTCTTATTATAGGGGGCTCCCGGATTCCGATAAGCCCCCCGCCCGCAGACCCCGACAACCAACGGCCAGGGTTGTCGGGAGGAGGCCCTTGTCCTCATCAACATGGGGACAAGGTTCTTTGTGGTGGGGGGGCACCGCAAGGCGCCCCCTCCCCCAAAGCACCCCCCCATGTTGAGGGCATGCGGCCTGGTACGGTTCAGGAGGGGGGGGGGGCGCTCGCTCGTCCCCACCCCCTTTCCTGACCGGCCGGGCTGCGTGCTCGGATCGGGGTCTGGTATGGATTTTGGGGGGACCCCCACGCCGGGTTTTCGGCATAGGGGGGTTCCCCTTAAAGTTCCATGCCAGACCTAAGGGCCTGGGATGCCCCCCGCGCTCGCCGCAATGGGAAAATTTGTTTTTCCTATTGCAGCGAGCGCGAGATGCAGTAACCTGCTCCTCCGTCGTATCTGGTCCGTCGGACCAGCATACAGACGAACGGGCTTTCCGTCAGGAACTGAGTCCGGCGGAGTTACGACGTAAAGATTTGAAGCAGGCTTCAAATCTAAAGTACGTCGGATTTCCGACCGAAACGGTCCGTCGGAGGTCCGATGGAGACCAAACACGGTCGGATTGTCCGCCGGACTTGGTCCGGCGGCGTCCGTCGGACTTTTGCAGGTGAAAAGTCCGACCGTGTGTACGCCCCATTAGACAGGAGAATTCTGTTTGTTGCAGGCTGGTTGGTAAGTTGAGCTGGGAATTTTTTGGGGTTTATTTTGCACTCTAGCTGGAACCATATACTACCAAAGTACTTTATAATTGGCTTCTATTATGGAAGTGCTGAAGTCTGTCCTAAGCCTCGTACACACGATCTGATTTTCGGCAGGGAATTGGGTGATGACAGACCGTTTGCCTCATATCCAACCGTTTGTACGCTCCGTCAGACAATTGTTGTCCAACTTTCGGCCAACAAATGTTGGATGGCAGGCTAATACATTTTTGGCGGAAAATGGTCCTCTGTCAGATTTACATATCGTCTGTACACAAGTCCGTCACACAAAAGTCCAAAGTACAAACACGCGTGCTCGGCAGCAAGCACGAGCCGGAAGCGGTCGGTCTTGTAAACTAGCGTTCGTAATGGAGAATTAACATTCGTGACGCGGCAAATTATGAAATGTCGAAATGCAGCGCACAATTCTCTTCTTCTTTAATGGGATAATAATGAAGCTGCTTTTCTGGTGATACTGATGGAGTTATGGCAAACGTATTTGAAAAGGCTTTTATTTTTTAGTGATATCAAGAATAATATTATTATGCTTGTTTTATTTTTTGGGCAAGTTACCACAACACCATTATCCCGTAGTTTTTACTATGTTGGTGTCCCTTGTTAATTTTACATTGTGTGTTTTTGAAAATGGAACAGCCGACTCCAAAACTGTCATTTGAAGTAAAACACATAGCCAAGTATTATTCTACACAAAGTTTTTATTGTGCATTAAAAAAAGAAAACAAATTAAAGCGGAAGTAAACCCATCCATAAAACAGTTACCTTTCCGGCACGTGCCGGAAATGTAACACTCCCATTGGTTGTGCTCTCAACCAAACTGTCAAACCATCCAATGGCTGGTGTCATAACGGATCACATGTGCAGCATCATGGCAGTTGTAGATTAAACAGAGGCCAAGATGGCGGCTTCCTTGGCTGAAAACGATAGGAGGGTTTACTTCCACTTTAAATTAGAGATGCTATCTGCCATCCAAATATGAAGAACTTAACCAAAAAGTGCATTCTATCTATGCATACAAAAATATAGAAAATATAACAAATAAAATCATTATTCAACAAAACAAACAAAAAAAAAATTAGTAAAGGGGGTAGGGGTACAAATCCCCAGACCAGTGGCCTTGTTGGGGGTCTTGTGGCTGGTAATGCCACTGACCGCCATGCTGCTGTGGTAGGTGGGGTGGCTGTGGTGGGTGGGGTGGCTATGGAGGTGGTGGATGCGGGGCCACAAAATCACACAGGTGTGTGTTTTTGGCAATTTGGCCCCTCACCCCCTTGTTGGGGAGCTGCAGGATGAGTTTCTCATACCTGCTCCTTTGCTCACCGTCCATCTGCCTTAATGTATTGGCAGTCAGCATGGCAAATCCCTCAGCCTCATTTGGGTCTGTCCGGATGGAAATAGTGGCCTGGCTGAGGAAGGCAGCTGTGGCCTCCTCCAGATTCCAGCTCTTCTTGGCCCTTTTAGCAGGAGGGCTTAGGTGAGGGATCTGTGACTCCGTCTGGCTGCTAACTGCTGGCTCCTCCAGACTGACACTTTCCTGTGTATGAAAATGGGACATAGTTAGAATCTTTTTTAGGGTTTGGTCATCAGTCACACACAATTTTGATCTCCTCACTGTTGCAAATTGAATGTGGAGAAATAGATTGATTCTTCGTGAAATAATTTTTGGTCACTGCTTTCTATTGATATGGAACCCACTTTGTTAAGGCAGAAATATTTGAACAATAATGTCTAGTTATCATCATTGTGTTTTTGGATACAAATATGTTCAACAATGCTATACCTGGGTCAAGCTGGTCTCCTCCACATCTTCATCCTGTGCAGCAGGACCTGTGTGGACCTCAGGAGCTGTGGCCTCAGCAGATGTCGAAGGGAGCATAGACAGCGATGGCCTGGGTTCTCTCTGGTTGGTCAAAAACCGCAAGCTGTGGTAATACCACAGCCTGGGGACATATAGGTCATCTGCTGCTGCTCCAGATCTCTCTGAGTCAAGGACCTTGTTGAGCTCCCTTTGAAAAGTACTCCTCAGGTAGGAGTACTGGAAATTTTGTTCTTGACATAGTTGATGTCTGCCCTGGGGTACAAAGGCTTCACCAACTCGAGCAGTTTCTCCAACGCTGCCTACCTCAATATTTTATTGGAGTAATCTCGACTCTTGACCTTCCAGAGACAGGGCAGCTCCCGGTACAGGTCAATGAATTGTGGTAAAAAAATTAGGCGCTGTAAATGTATCCGTCATGATAAATGATATGCTGCCTGCAAGACAGAACACAAGACAAACCATAATGTCTGGCTTAACTCATAAGCTGGTCCCAATATAGGCCTCAATCTAAGCAGTATAGGCCACTACCCATCTATGCCCCACATTCCAATTGTCCCTTCGTTTTATGGCTCCTTTCATGTGTTGGCGATCGTTCGTCCTCCACTCCAAGATCGTTCTTACGGCCGTTCCATCGACCGTGCGTTCTGGCTTTATATACACTGCGCATGCGTGAAACTCTGCTCTCAGTGCGTCATGATGCTGGGGCATGACCGTCTCTCTTCTGCATGCGGCACACACGGTGGAACATTCGGGAGGGACAACATGGCGGATTCCAGGCAGCCCTGCGGTGGTGAAGGTCATAGGAGGCACAAAGCAACCCCCATGAGCGAGGGTGAGATGGTGGAGATGGTGGGAATCCTAGAGAAGCACGATTACGACTGTAAGCTGCGCAATTACGAAAGGCCCAACAGTCGAAAGGACCTCGTTTTGGAGAAGGTCGTCGCCATTTTGCATTGCGAATTTTCAATGGAACGATCAAAGGACCAAAGGACCGTCATCACGCCCACGGACTGCCGAGCTGCAGCCTCTTCAGCTGGGCCTGCCACTGCAGGGTCCGCGTCAGTTGGCACTGAGGCAAGGTAGCTGCTAGCATTCCTCCTTAAAAAATGATGGAGTATACAGCAGCACAGTACCACATGGTTTATTTTGTACAGTGCCAGGTTAATTGGTGTTAAAAACAGCCTACATCAACTGGAGAGACATTAATGGCTGTGTGTTGAGTTATTTTGAGGGGGGCAGCAAATTTACACTGTTATACAAGCTGTACACTCACTACTTTACATTGTAGCAAAGTGTCATTTCTTCAGTGTTTCAAATGTATATACAAGTGTAGCGCTGTGGGTTTAAAAAAACCTTATAAAAATATAGATAAAGGAAAAACGTCTATGTCAAACAGCAGAAGTTCCAAATTATGTTAGCTTGACAAATAAACAAAATAAAATAAAGTCTTCTGATGTTTCTTCAGATGTTTTAAAAGCTGAAAGGGACTGATGTTAGTCCAAAGGTATGTATAGTTCCTTATTCACCACGTGGATAACACATGCAAAAGTGTGATGGACCCTCCACATAAGGACAAAATGAAGGCTTACCAGATGGATTGAACTCATAAGAACATACGTTCAATGAGTCAATCAAGCTTGTAACCCCAACGGGTAATCAAAAGGAGGAACCTCACGGCTGGATGGTGGTAAAGCTTCAATACATGTCCACACTTCTGACGAAACTTAGAGTGAATGGCAAACCTTCCCACGGGTCATCTCAGATGGATAGTCCATATAAGAATAAAGAAGGGGGCCACATAGCATAATACCGTTTGGAAAACAGATTTATTAAAATAAGTAAACAACTTACTTTTCGGTAGTAAGAAAAGCGCTTCAAATAAAAATTATGGCAGGCAGTGGAGTCTCCCGACGCGTTTCGTCTTAAAAGACTTCTTCTGGCAATTTAGTAATTTTTCTTCATATATTTTGGCCAAAATTTATACCGCTACATATCTTTGGTAAAAATAACCCAAATTGGTGGATGTTATTTGGTCTTTGTGAAAGTTATAGAGTCCAAAAGCTATGGTGCCAATATCTGAAAATTGATCACACCTGATGTCTTGAGACCCTAACATGCCAGAAAAGTACAAATACCCCGCAAATGACCCCTTTTTGGAAAGAAGACATTCCAAGGTATTTAGAAAGATGCATGGTGAGTTTTTTGAAGTTGTCATTTTTTCCCACAATTCTTTGCAAAATCAAGGTTTTTTTTTTTACTTTTTTTTTTCACAAAATTGTCATATTAGCAGGTTATTTCTCACACACAGCATATGCATACCACAAATTACACCCCAAAACACATTCTGCTATTACTCCCGAGTACAGGGATAGCACATGTGTGAGACTTTTACACAGCGTGGCCACATACAGAGACCCAACATGCAGGGAGCACCTTCAGGCGTTCTGGAGCACCCAGGCCAATTCTGACATTTCTCTCCTACATGTAAAAATCATCATTTATTAGCTAGAAAATTACATAGAACCCCAAAACATTATATATGTTTTTTTAGCAAAGACCCTAGAGAATACAATAGTTGTCATTGCAACTTTTTATCTCGCACGGTATTTGCGCAGCAATTTTTTTAACGCTTTTTTTTGGAAAAAAAAACAGTTTTGTGCTTTGAAAAAAACCAAAACAGTAAAGTTAGCCCAATGTTTTGGCATAATGTGAAAGATGAAGTTACGCTGAGTAAATAGATACCCAACATGTCACCTTTCAAATTTGCACGCGCTTGTGGAATGGCGCCAAACTTCGCTACTCAAAAATCCCCATAGGCGACAATTAAAATTTTTTACTGGTTACATGTTTTGAGTTACAGAGGAGGTCTAGGGCCAAAATTATTGCTCTCACTCTACCGATCGCAGCGATACCTCACATGTGTAGTTTGAACACCTTTTTCATATGTGGGAGGGACTTACGTATGCGTTCGCTTCTGCATGCGAGCACACAGGGACAGGGGCGCTTAAAAAAATTTTTTTTTTTATTGTTCATTTTACTTTATTTATTTTAGTTTGATGCTTTTTTCCCCAATTTTTTTTTTTGACCACTTTTATTCCTATTACAAGGAATGTAAACATCCCTTGTAATAGGAATATGGCATGACAGGTCCTCTTTACAGTGAGATATGGGGTCATTAAGACCCCACATCTCACCTCTAGGCTGAGAAGCCTGAAATAATAATTAAAAAAAAAAAAGATCCTGGCTTCGATCGTAGCGGTGAGTCGGTAGAAGCACCGGAGGGCGGCGGGAGGGGGGGACGTCCCCTCTCGCCTCCCATAAGAACGATCAAGCAGTGGAACAGCCGCTATGATCATTCTTATGGTGTAGGGAATCGCCGGCTGAAAAAGCTGATATCTGAATGATGCCTGTAGCTGCACTCATCAATTCAGATATCCCTGCACAAAGTCAAGGACGTTGTATGACAGCCGGCGGGCGGGAAGTGGTTAAAACACATTTTTTTCTTTTAACACAAAGTTGTCAATTTATACAATATTTCTAACACATAGCATGTACATACCAAAAATGAAACCCTGAAATAGATTCTCCTACTCCTCCTGAGTACGGCGATACCACATGTGTGAGACTTCCACAGCCTGGCCACATACAGAGGCCGAGTATGGCAGAGTATGGCTGAGCATGGCTGGGTATGGCTGAGTATGGCTGGGTATGGCTGAGTATGGCTGGGTATGGCTGAGTATGGCTGGGTATGGCGGGGTATTGCAGGGTATGGCGGGGTATTGCAGAGTATGGCGGGGTATTGCAAAGTATGGCTGAGCATGACTGGGTATGGCTGAGTATGGCAGGGTATCGCCGAATATGACTGGGTATGGCTGGGTATCACCGAGTATTGCAGAGTATGGATGGGTATGGCAGAGTATTGCGGGGTATTGCAGAGTACTGTGGGGTATTGCAGAGTACTGTGGGGTATTGCAGGGTATTGCGGGGTATTGCGGGGTATTGCACAGTATTGTGGGGTATTGTAGAGTATTGTGGGGTATTGCAGAATATTGCGGGGTATTGCAGGGTACTGTGGGGTATTGCAGAGTATTGCGGGATATTGCAGCGTATTGCGGGGTATTGCAGAGTACTGCGGGGTATTGCAGAGTACTGTGGGGGTATTGCGGGGTATTGCAGAGTATTGTGGGGGTATTGCAGAGTATTGTGAGGTATTGCAGAGTATTGTGGGGGTATTGCAGATTATTGCACAGTATTCTGGGGCATTGCAGAGCATTAGGAATGGCTGAGCATGGATGGATGGATGGCTGGATGTCACTGTGCAGCGCTGTGGGCACTACACATCCAGCCCACAGCGCTGCAGCCATCCATCCATCCCCTGATCGGTACACAGGAGGGGAGGAGAGGAACCGGCGTCATCTCATGACGCCGGTTTGTTTACATGTGATCGCTCCGTCATTTGACAGAGCAATCACATGGTAAACGGCCGCGATCCAGAGGACCCGGCGGTCACGGATGTGTTCGGGTGCGCGCCCCAGGGGGCGCACGAGAGGGGAATTCTGGGAGGACGTCATAGTACACCCTCCCAGAGTTAAGCAACCTCCCTGCAGCCGTCATTCGGCTATGGCCCGGTTGTTAAGTGGTTAATGTACACACAGCACCCCATATTGACAGAAAAACACAGAATTGTTGACATTTTTGCAGATTTATTAAAAAAGAAAAACTGAAATATCACATGGTCCTAAGTATTCAGACCCTTTGCTGTGACACTCATATATTTAACTCAGGTGCTGTCCATTTCTTCTGATCATGCTTGAGATGGTTCTACACCTTCATTTGATTATACTGATTGGACTTGATTAGGAAAGCCACACACCTGTCTATGTAAGGCCTTACAGCTCACAGTGCATGTCAGAGCAAATGAGAATCATGAGGTCAAAGGAACTGCCTGAAGAGCTCAGAGACAGAATTGTGGCAAGGCACAGATCTGGCCAAGGTTACAAAAAAATGTCTGCTGCACTTAAGGTTCCTAAGAGCACAGTGGCCTCCACAATCCCTAAATGGAAGACGTTTGGGACGACCAGAACCCTTCCTAGAGCTGGCTGGGGAGAAGAGCCTTGGTGAGAGAGGTAAATAAGAACCCAAAGATCACTGTGGTTGAGCTCCAGAGATGCAGTCGGGAGATGGGAGAAAGTTGTAGAAAGTCAACCATCTCTGCAGCCCTCCACCAGTCGGGGCTTTATGGCAGAGTGGCCCAACGGAAGCCTCTCCTCAGTGCAAGACACATGAAAGCCCGCATGGAGTTTGCTAAAAAAACACCTGAAGGACTCCAAGATGGTGAGAAATAAGATTCTCTGGTCTGATGAGACCAAGATAGAACTTTTTGGCCTTAATTCTAAGCGGTATGTGTGGAGAAAACCAGGCACTGCTCATCACCTGTCCAATACAGTCCCAACAGTGAAGCATGGTGGTGGCAGCATCATGCTGTGGGGGTGTTTTTCAGCTGCAGGGACAGGACGACTGGTTGCAATCGAGGGAAAGATGAATGCGGCCAAGTACAGGGATATCCTGGATGAAAACCTTCTCCAGAGTGCTCAGGACCTCAGACTGGGCCGAAGGTTTACCTTCCAACAAGACAATGACCCTAAGCACACAGCTGAAATAACAAAGGAGTGGCTTCACAACAACTCTGTGACTGTTCTTGAATGGCCCAGCCAGAGCCCTGACTTAAACCCAATTGAGCATCTCTGGAGAGACCTAAAAATGGCTGTCCACCAACGTTTACCATCCAACCTGACAGAACTGGAGAGGATCTGCGAGGAGGAATGGCAGAGGATCCCCAAATCCAGGTGTGAAAAACTTATTGTATCTTTCCCAAAAAGACTCATGGCTGTATTAGATCAAAAGGGGCTTCTACTAAATACTGAGCAAAGGGTCTGAATACTTAGGACCATGTGATATTTCAGTTTTCCTTTTTTAATAAATCTGCAAAAATGTCAACAATTCTGTGTTTTTCTGTCAATATGGGGTGCTGTGTGTACAATATGGGGTGCTGTGTGTACAATATGGGGTGCTGTGTGTACATTAATGAGGGAAAAAAATTAACTTAAATGATTTTAGCAAATGGCTGCAATATAACAAAGAGTGAAAAATTTAAGGGGTCTGAATACTTTCCTTCCCCACTGTATACAATGTATGTGTGTGTGTATATGTGTGTATATATATATATATATATATATATATATATATATATATATATATATATATATATATATATATATAAAATTTATTTATTTTTCTCCAACAATCGATGTTCATATTTCCTTGCCCGGACCACAAAGGGTCCTTTTGTTATAATCCCACACCCAATTCAGTCCTCTCCTCTGCTGGTGTCTGTGCTTCATTCATTGTTCCTTCTTGAGGACGGCGTTAAACTATCCCCCCCCCCACAACCCTTAAAAACGTGCATTAGTTGTGTGCTATTACTGCGGTGTTTGGCTGGATCTGACCCATTTCATCCCTCTATTTATGGCATGTTTATGCTCACTGAGCCTTTCCTAGAGCCTGCACCGGCTTTCCGCAGCCCAGATCTGCTCCAGATTCCTCTGGCACTTCATAAACTAGTCTAAACTCCACCGGAGCATTGTTAGGTGTTCCCCCGTCTTGCTTACCAGGTATAAGGATAGTGGTTTTCAAGATGGAGCTCGAAAAAGTTTATGAAGTGTCATGGAAATGCAGAGCAAGCCATAAAGGGGGGAGAAACCAATTGTTTTGAACCGTATGTGGAATAAATTTGGAGCTGAATAGGATAGGCTGGCCTGTTTTGAAAGAATTATATCCAACTTTTTTTCTCCTTATTTAAATTTTTTTTTTTTTTTTTTTAAGAGTCGACCACAGGATGCCTTTGTAAATAAAAGGGGGAAGCAGCATAAAATGAAATCAATATAGTGATTCAATTATTTATATATGCCGCTTTCATTAAACAGGATGCCGTTGTCTGACGGTCGGGGGTTTCCTCGAATGGTTGTTCCAAAAATTGTTAGGATAGGCGGAGAATTATACGCATGTGATGGTAGAATTTACAAGGGGCTGTGTACAGATTCAGAGAAAAAAAAGTTTTATGAGATGTGAGAAAGAAATAAAGATAGGCCAATGGTTTTCTTCAGTTATTTTATATTTATGGTCGGAGCCCTATGTCCGATATGGACATAGAAAACACTTATAGTAAAGATAAGACTTACCATCGGAAATAGACCTAAAAGTGTGGACTTACCATATGAAATGGACCTGAAAGTGTGCCTTGGTCTCATGGCCGGTATGCCAAAATAAGGGGGCATACCCTGGTTTAAGAAATGATTATTCTGTAATAGAAATGAATGAAATGAATAGTTGAGAAATGCTGTGAAATGGGGATGGGAGGGTGGGTATCGCGCACAAGAAACCGACAAGCACCACAGGTGAGCGGGCTGCTTAAATACCCCCCGGGCTCCTCCCATAAATTCAGGCCACCATGTTGGCCTTCCTACTTATGGTCGGAGCCCTATGTCCGATATGGACATAGAAAACACTTATAGTAAAGATAAGACTTACCATCGGAAATAGACCTAAAAGTGTGGACTTACCATATGAAATGGACCTGAAAGTGTGCCTTGGTCTCATGGCCGGTATGCCAAAATAAGGGGGCAAAAACATTCAGGTAGGGTTATAATTTTATTGGTTTTCAGTTATTTATTGAGCCAATTTGGAGAATGCCTGTGCCATCTCAGTTTGTGGATTGGGGATGTACCGGGCGAAGCAGGCTGATTTCCACCTGCCTAGTCTTTTGATGATGTGATCTGGCACCCCGTGGCGGGACGCCGCGGAGGCTGCTCCGATGCGGAAAGAGTGTCCGGAATACTGACTAGGGTTAAGGTGAAGATTGCGGAGAAGTATCCTTATGTGGCTCACAAACTGAGAGGCGTTTAAGGGTTTGACTGGAAATGGTAGAAGGGGACTGCTGTCTGGTTGCTCAGGCAGGAGAGATAGGAGTCGGTTGAGTACAGCGACTGGACACCAGCTGTTGTTGGTTCTGTAGAGGTGGATGTTCACTCCCGAGCCCGTTTGCTGGGTTTTAGAGACCTGGAGGTGCAGGATAAAGTGGTCTTGGTGTCGAAGCAAGTGTTGTCTGCATAGTACTTGGTCTGTGGGTTTGTTAGAGGTGAATTCGCCAGGCCGCAAGAACCCATAGTAAGCTAAATATATGGCTGCTTGTAAGACCGTGCTGGGGAGCAGACCGAATGGCGAAGTAGCCAGAATATTTGACATGTCCCTAAAGATGGGCCCCGTAATGGGCAAGCGCTTAGTGCTGATGACTGGTTGTTGTCTCTGTATTCCCCTTAGGATGGCTCGTATAGCGTGAGATGAGAACAGTGACGATTTCGTCGGGTCTTCAAGCGCCATGAAATGTTGAATGCCGGCTAGGTATAACCGGATGGTGTTGTAGGATAAGGCTAGCTGCGTGTGGCAGTGTGCCGTGAAGGCCAGTACCTGTTTGATATCTGTTGGTTCTTTGCGGCTGGGCGTGAGGAATTTATTAAAAGCTTTCCAAGCTGTCTGGTAGGCTTTGTGTGTGTTGCGGGAGAGGGAATTATTTATGAGTTGCGTAGCTCCGTGTAGATGTTGCATTAGTCCAGGGTCAGTTGTGACCAGACGGGGATAGGGGCCGATATTGGATCGGCATCGGGAACCTGTTTGAAAAAGGAGGGATAATTGAAACGTGATAGTGCGTCAGCTGCTGAGTTGTATCTGCCGGGAATGAATTCACAGTGTATGTTGAACTGATGTTGTAAAGACAGTTGTACCAACCTGCGCAGGAAGGACATGACTGCTAGGGACTTGGACCTGCCTCTGTTGATGATGTCTGCCGTGGCCTGGTTATCGGTGGTGAAGACTACGGTTTGTCCTGTCCAGTGGTGGCCCCAGAGTTGTGCGGCTGCCACTATGGGATAAAGCTCAAAGAGGGCAGATGTTTGGGAAAAGCCGGGTATCAACAGTATCTGTTGAGGCCAGGGTCCTGAAAACCAATGATGGCCAAAAATTGCCGCGAAACCTGTGGAGGCTGCAGCGTCAGTCACTACCTGGGGTGAATGGATCGAAACCATAGGTATAAATAGAGATATGCCATTCCAGGCGGACAAGAATTCCTCCCACATTGATAGGTCCGCTATAGCTGCGGAGTCTAATTTCAAAATCTGATCAGGGTCTTGAGTTTCTGACAGAAATCTCAGCAGGCGTGACACAAATGTGCGGCCTTGTGGGATAATTCGCATAGCGAAGTTGAGCATACCCAGGAGAGACTGCAACTGTTTTTTGGTACAGCCCTTGGTGTGTGTAAACTCGTGAAGGACTGCCCTAATGCGTGTTAATTTGTCGGGGGGGAGACTGGCCTGCATTGCGCAGGTATCCAAGCTGACCCCGAGAAAGGTGATGATGTTTGCTGGACCATCGACTTTGTGCTCGGCGATAGGAACGTTGAGGTTTCCAAAAATAACTCTAAGTTTGTCGAGATCTGCTGGGGGTTTGTTGGGCGGTTCTATCAGTAGGAAGTCATCCAGGTAATGGATGACTTCATGGCATTGGCCCTTGTGTAATAGTATCCAAACGAGGGACTGTGCGAACGTGTCGAAGAGCCACGGGCTACTCTTCGAACCGAAGGTGAGTTTCGTAGCAAAATAATATGCTTCCTTCCATTTGATGCCATGCCAGCACCAAAGGGATGGGTGGATGGGCAGGAGTTTGAAGGCATCCGATATGTCGGCTTTGGAGAGCCAGGCACCTGTGCCTGCTTTGATGATCGCTTGTATTGCCATGTCAACGGAGGAATATTTTAGGGAAAACTCTTCGGAGGGGATCAGGAAATTGAGACTGGGTATGTGCGAAGAATGAGGCGCAGACAAGTCGTACACCAAACGCAATTTATTAGAGAATTTGCCCTTGACAAGCCCAATAGGGCTGACTCTCCATGTGCTGAAAGGGGGGCAAGTGAAAGGGCCTATTACGTAGTCTCGATCTACCTCTTCCTGTAAGAGCTGATCTATGGCCTGTTCGTCGATGGCTGCCGAACGAAGATTGGCGCATTCGTGAGTACTGTGGGGCAGTGCGATGAGGCCGGTGTGAAAGCCTACTGTGAAGCCTTGGATAAGGTAGGTGGCCAGGGAAGGGGTGGGGTGTGAAGTGAGATACAGTCCTAGCCATAAGATGTTGATTCGGCTTAGTCATGCCCTCTTGTGTTGCTTGACTTCACACAAATTCCTAGGGTGTGCTCTTTGGCATATAGTGCAGATGTGAAGTAGACGGCATTGGCTGAAGTTGCAGGACCCATAGTTGTAGTTGTTACAGATGGCTGCCCCTCCCACGGTTCGGACTGGGCGTCCGAGTTTGTCCACCTGAGGCGTTGGTTCAGGGATCGACTGGCCCTGTACTGTACCTGAGGTAGAGGGGAACTCGAAGGGCCGTCTGATCGCCGTATTGGCACACCAGGTGGCAGTGTGGGTGGAAGACTGGCAAATTGCACACAGAGGTGAGCGTAAGCCGGCAAAGTGGCGGCAGAAGAGCTCTGTGTCCATGAGACTCCAATCTGTGGTGATCTGGTATTGTGCGAATCTGGCGGCGGCCTTGGCTGAGAAGGAACGATGATAATCGTAGAAGGCGAAACCTCCATACTTGTGGCCCAAGTCTACCACAGTATGGAGGTATAAGTCCAGCTCTTCCCGCCTGCTAGGGGTGGCTGAGCACAGGACATCTCTGAGCATGCCAAAGGCCAGGGTAAATTCGGGGACTGATAGCTTGCGGTTCAGCCTGGGGTCTTTGGCTTTAAGGACCACCGATATGTCACCCCAGGAGTAGGCCTTATTTTCTGCTAAATCATGCACGGAGATCAGGAGAGAGGCCAGGTTGACGTCCTTGCCGTCTAAAATGTCCTTCCTGATACTGGTTGGGACCAGATGGGAGGGGTAGACAATGGCGCTTGAGCCTGAGGTACCTGTAGGAAGAGGTGTCAAGGTCTGAATTGCCGTTGGGTCGGGGACAGCCGTGGCCGGTCCGGCCTCCAGAAGTGCCACCCTGGCTTGGACGTCTGCAACTGAGGTGGATAGAGATGACACCATCGTGTGTAACTGCGAAATGGCCGATGATATGGACTGGAGGGATGCCTGTTGGGTACTGGGTCCTGCTGCTGAT
The DNA here is from genome assembly GCA_037952835.1 of Lithobates septentrionalis. Classification (NCBI taxonomy): domain Eukaryota; kingdom Metazoa; phylum Chordata; class Amphibia; order Anura; family Ranidae; genus Lithobates; species Lithobates septentrionalis. The sequence goes on along the minus strand of JBBDGP010000123.1, from coordinate 3,213,909 downwards.
GGGGGGAAGAGGAGTTTGAAGAGCTCGCCTTTCCTCGCTGTGGCGGGGAAGGGGACACCTCTGCGTCTGAGCTCTGCCGTCAGTTTGGGGATAGTCCATCCCCTGAGGGATTGCACGCTGCCGCTTTCTGAAACCGGAGTAGGTGATAGAGGGGCCGTGAAGTCTTCACTGCCGGCCTGGGACATGGTTGCTCTGGTGAGGATCTCGAGCTTTATTTCCTGGTTGACTGTAACCTATTGGGGGTGAGATGAATTTCAAGTTTTTCTTTGATCCGCTGAGTCATACTTACCCGACTTATTCTCCCTTTCCCCCCTTTTTTTTTTTTTTTTTTTTTTTTTTACCTGGGGGGATATCGTCCAACCTGGTGCAGGGTGGACCTACTGAACTTTGACTGACCTGAGGAAGATGAAAGGTGACAATTCGTGAAGGGATTGCTAAGTAACTTGGAGCAATGATTTGTATGGTGCTTGCAATTTGTGACAATAAAAATGGTTCGAAATGTTTGCCTTGATTGTGAAATGAATGAACTGCATGACAGAGGTGCGGCCTGGTCGTGTCACGATTTGTTCGACCGTGAACCGGGCTCTGGAGCATGTATTGAAATGAGGCAACTGAAAATATTGGTGCTCCTGGGACGAATCGGTGCTTGTTTGATGCATCTGGATTCGAGTAGGAGTGCAGTATTAAATGAAATGAGAGAAATGATTGTTTTGACCGAGGCTCGAATTGGTTGTGCCGTGTTAGCGACTGGCAACTAACCGAGCTCTGGTGTAGGTATGAAATGTGATCGGAACCAGTGATGCATGCCGTGATGAAGCGGTGCGCCTCGGATGCGACTGGTTTCGAAACGGTGATGCGTTGTGGGAGTGAAATGATAGAAATTGCATGACAGAGATACGGGTCAATCCCTGGTGTCTGCGATTCAGCTATGATCCGGATTTCTGGAGCATGTATCAGAAATGTGGCCAATCCTGGGCACGCCGAGACGAATCGGTGCATTTTCATGCGACTGAATTCCTGTCGGAACGTGATACGTGGGAATGAAATGATAACCATGACAGAGGTATAATTGACTGATAAACGTAACTCTGGAGCATGTATAGAAATGAGGCCAATCCTGGGGCACGCCGAGATGAATCGGTGCATTTTCATGCGACTAAATTCATGTCGGAACGTGATACATGGAAATGAAATGATAACCATGACAGAGATACAATTGATTGATAAACGTAACTCTGGAGCATGTATAGAAATGAGGCCAATCCTGGGGCACGCCGAGACGAATCGGTGCATTTTTCATGCGACTGAATTCATGTCGGGACGTGATACATGGAAATGAAATGATAACCATGACAGAGATACAATTGACTGATAAACGTAACTCTGGAGCATGTATAGAAATGAGGCCAATCCTGGGGCACGCCGAGACGAATCGGTGCATTTTTCATGCGACTGAATTCATGTCGGGACGTGATACATGGAAATGAAATGATAACCATGACAGAGGTACAAATGACTGATAAACGTAACTCTGGAGCATGTATAGAAATGAGGCCAATCCTGGGGCACGCCGAGACGAATCGGTGCATTTTCCATGCGACTAAATTCATGTCGGAACGTGATACATGGAAATGAAATGATAACCATGACAGAGGTACAATTAACTGACAATAACGTAACTCTGGAGCATGTATAGAAATGAGGCCGTAATAACTGGGGCACACCGGAACGAATCGGCGCACCTTTTGGTGCGATTGGATTCAAATCGGAGCGCGGTAGGTGACTGAAATGAGAAATGATTTGAAATGTCAGAAATGAGTTTTTAGAAATGTTTTCAGAAATGAGAAATGATTTGAAATGTCCGAATGAGTTTTTTGAAATGGGTTTGATAATTTGCAAGTTGCGACTGGCTATGGCTGTTTAGTAATACCGACATGCTAGAAATGAAGCGGCGTCAGCGTCGCTGTGCTATCGAATTGTGACATATCGAAAGTACGAGCGATATACATTGCAGTTTATGCGATGCGGGTGAAACGAAATTTTGAACTCACGGTTTAGTGACATGATATGAAAAACGAAAAGTCCGACGGGACCTTACCTGCGACAGCCAAGCCAGACGCGTGGTACAACTATAACGAAAAACGCGGAAAGTTTTGAGTACGGAGTATCGAATACGGGAACTGCGAGGCAAGAACTTGCGGACGCTGGTATGTCGAATAGTCGGCTTAGTGACGTATATCGCGCACAGGAAACCGACAAGCACCACAGGTGAGCGGGCTGCTTAAATACCCCCCGGGCTCCTCCCATAAATTCAGGCCACCATGTTGGCCTTCCTACATATATATATATATATATATATATATATATATATATATATATATATATATAATATATATATATATATATATATATATATATATATATATATATATATATATATATATATATATATATACACAGTATATACAGATCCCTGAAAGAGTATTCATACCCCATTTTCCACATTTTGTCATGTTACAACCAAAAACGTAAATGTATTTTATTGGTATTTTATGTGATAGACCAACACAAAGTGGCACAAATTGTGAAGTGGAAGGAAGATTATAAATGGTTTTCCAAATTGTTTACAAATATGTGAAAAGTGTGGAGTACATTTGTATTCAGCTCCCCTGAGTCAATACTTTGTAGAACCTCCTTTCACTGCAATTACAGCTGCAAGTCTTTTTGGGGATGTCTCTACCAGCTTTGCACATCTAGAGAGGACATTTTTGCCCATTCATCTTTGCAAAAAACTCAAGCTCTGTCAGATTGAATGGAGAGCTTCTGTGAGCAGCAATTTTCAAGTCTTGCCACAGATTCTCAATTGGATTTAGGACTTTGACTGTGACTGGGCCATTCTAACACATGAATATGCTTTGATCTAAACCATTCCATTGTAGCTCTGGCTGTATGTTTAGGGTCGTTGTCCTGCTGGAAGGTGAACCTCCACCCCAGTCTCAAGTCTTTTGTAGACTCTAACAGGTTTTCCTCTAAGATTGTCCTGTATTTGGCTCCATCCATCTTTCCATCATCTCTGACAAGCCTTCCTGTCCCTGCTGAAGAAAAGCATCCCCATAACATGATGCTGCCACCACCATGTTTCACGGTGGGGATGGTGTGTTCAGGGTGATGTGCAGTGTAGCATAAAGGCCAGATTTGTGGAATGCACAACTAATAGTTGTCCTGTGGACAGATTCTCCCACCTGAGCTGTGGATCTCTGCAGCTCCTCCAGAGTTACCATGGACCTCTTGGCTCTTCTCTGATGAATGCTCTCCTTGCCCGGCCGGTCAGTTTAGGTGGACGGCCATGTCTTGGTAGGTTTGCAGTTGTGCCATACTCTTTCCATTTTCGGATGATGGATTGAACAGTGCTCCGTGAGATGTTCAAAGCTTGGCAAATTTTTTTATAACCTAACTCTGCTTTATACTTCTCCACAACTTTAATAATCAAAAAAGACCGCGCTAAAAACAATGACATGTGACGTAACTAAACGAACATGATACGTGCATAAAAATACAATTCATCAAATATGAAAAATAATAAACTATTGAAACACCAAAATTCTAGTGAAAGTGAAAATAAAAGTGACTAAAAAATGAAAGTCCCAAATGAAGTTAGAAAAGTGACTAAACAGTCATAAAAATACACAGTCCTCGGGGCCAAGGCAAATGCAATCGGTGATTATACACGTATAACACCCAGTGAGAAATCCTCCACCTAATAAGATGTGCGCTTACCAGAGGTAAGCTGTAAATCAGCTTAATATGAACCTCCACTCAGGGAAAAAACAGCTCCTCAGGTCTCCACACAAGGAAGGGGGGCGGACAAAATCTTTCGATGAGATGGACCCAATCCGCATATCAGGAGGACCCAAAAGGACAAAACAAATTCTCCATAGTGTAAAACTGTATATCATTTATTCAGGTAAAAAGATGGTCACACTTACATGTAAAATCACGATAAAAGGCACATAAGATGAACAACAGCCGGCCGGCTCGCATGCACCCGTTCAAACGAAAAACGATGACGTCAGCGCTCCACAACTTTAACCCTGACCTGTCTGGTGTGTTCCTTGGCCTTCATGATGCTGTTTGTTCACTAAGGTTCTCTAACAAATTTCTGAGGGTTTCACAGAACAGCTGTATTTATACTGAGATTAAATTACACACAGGTGGACTCTATTTACTAATTAGGTGACTTCTGCAGGCAATTGGTTCCACTAGATTTTAGTTAGGATTGTCAGAGTAAAGGGGGCTGAATACAAATGCACGTCACACTTTTCACATATTTATTTGTAAAAACGTTCGAAAACCATTTGTCATTTTTCTTCCACTTGACAATTATGTGCCACTTTGTGTTGGTCTATCACATAAAATTACAATAAAATACATTTACGTTTTGGTTGTAACATGACTAAATGTGGAAAATGGCATGGGGTATGAATACTTATTCATATTCCTACCTAGCAATAAAAAGGGTCGCTGGTTCCAATCCCAACCACGACACTACCTGCCTGGAGTTTGCATGTTCTCCCTGTGCCTGCGTGGGTTTCCTCCGGGTACTCCGGTTTCCTCCCACACTCCAAAGACATGCTGGTAGGTTAATTGGCTTCTGTCCAAAACTTGGCCCCTAGTATATGAATGTGAGTTGGGGACCTTGGATTGTGGGCTCCTTTAGGGTAGGGACTGATGTGAGGATGTACTCACTCAGGTTGAACTGGATGGACTGGTGTCTTTATTCAACCTTACTAACTATGTAAACTATGTAAACTTATTCAAGGCAATGTATATATATATATATATATATATATATATATATATATATGTGTGTATATATATATATGTGTATATATATATATGTATATATGTGTATATATATATATATATATATATATATATGTGTGTAGAATTAGTATTGAACACCCCACCATTTTTCTAGGTAAATATATTTCTAAAGATGCTATTGGCATGACATTTTCACCACATGTTGGTAACAACCCATGCCATCCATACATACAAAGATACCAAAACAAATAAGTTCAGAAATTAAGTTAGGTGTAATAAAATGGAATTAAATGTATTTAATACTTGGTACAAAATCCTTTGTTGGTAATGAGAGCTTCAAAACACCTGTATGGAGTAACTAGTTGCCTGCGTTGCTCAGGTGTGATTTTGGCCCATTCTTCCACACAAACAGTCCTCAAATCTTGAAGGCTCAGTGGGTCTCTTCTATGAACTCTCATCTTTTAGTTCTTTCCAAGTCAGGTGATTGGCTGGGCCAATCTAGGAGCTTTATTTTCTTTCTTCGAAACCAATTGAGAGTTTCCTTGGCTTGGTGTTTGGGATCATTGTCTTCCTGGAATGTTCTCCCTCGTTTCATCTTCATCATCCTGGTAGATGGCAGCAGATTTTTATCAAGAATGTCTTGGTACATTTTTCCATTCATCCTTCCTTCAATGATATGAAGTTTGCCAGTACCGTATGCTGAAAAACAGCCCCACACCATGATGTTCCCACCTCCAAACCTCACTGTTAGTATGGGGGGTGTTTTTGGGGTGATGTGCCATTTGACCTCCAAACATGGTGTGTATTATGGCATCCAAAGAGTTCACTTTTGGTCTCCTCTGACCAGACTATAATCTCCCCGTATTTCACAGACTTGTCTAAATGTTGTGCAGCAAAGTTTAAACGAGCTTCAACATGCTTTTTCTTCAGCAATGGAGTGTTGCGTGGTGAGCGTTCATACAGGCCATGGCGGGTGAGTGCATTACTTATTGTTTTCCTTGAAACAATTGTACCTGCTAATTCCAGGTCTTTCTGAAGCTCTCCACAAGTGGTCCTTGGCTCTTGGACAACTCTTCTGATAATTCTTTTTACTCCTCTATTAGAAATCTTGTGTGGAGCACCTGGTCGTGGCCGGTTTATGGTGAAATTGTGTTCTTTCCACTTCCAGATTATGGCCCCAACAGTGCTCACTGGAACATTCAGAAGTTTACAGTAGAAATCCTTTTGTAACCAATGCCATCAGTATGTTTTGCAACAATAACGTTGGGAAGGTCTTCAGAGAGCTCTTTGCTTTTACCCATCATGAGATGTTTCTTGTGTGACACCTTGGTAATGAGACACCTTTTTATAAGCCATCAGTTGAGACTGAACCAGCTGATATTAATTTGCCAGTAAAATATATTGAATTTACTTTTAAATTGCACACAAACACAATATTATAGTTTAAAAAAAAAAAAAAAGAATATAATGTAATATAATTGCATGCACAGCGATATCTGTTTGGTGTAAGCACCCCTTATTATTTTCTGTGTATGTTTTTTGTAATTTATTATTTTGCCTGATTTTATTATATTTTTATTTTTTTTCATTTTACTTCATTGCTACCACAAATGGGCTGACAAGCCCCCGAGGGATAGTAAATTGTATGTGACAGGTCCTCTTTATGGGGAAATTAGGGGTCTATTTGTAGGGAAAAGCAGAGAGGTCCTCAAATGTTCAGCTGTTGATGGTATTATTGTTATTTCTTTATTGTAAATTCTTTTTATTGCTTTTCAACAATAGTATACAAAACATCAGTTACAACCGTAGCCCCCAAAATCAGACACTACAATTCATCTTGATGATATTATTTTACAGTTCAGTGAGTAGCAGGTGACACAGGAAGCAAAATTGTGATAGCGATTTGTGGTATCACCTTTCCTTATCTGAGGTGTCTGAATTAAAATATTGGCTTGACAAAATAAAAAATAAAAGAAAATATAGGCAGAAAAAAAAAGTATTTCAGCTCTATATTTTGCTAGCGCTTCACTTTAGACTATCTAAGGAAATATTTTGTATCTGAAGCTCAATGAGTGATAAACAAAATAAATAAGCAATAAATATATACATTATTAATATACATAATATACATAATATACATTAATATACATTATTAATACATTATAAATAATAATAATATAAATATATGTTTATATAAATACAGTAATAATAATATTTAAATAATATAACAATAAGTATGAATAATAATGACTAAATACATATAACATTTTTACATAAATTAATATACTAAAGAAAATAATAAGGACAAATTTTGTACCTGAAACTCAATGATTGATAAATAAATATAAATTAACAATAATTATATAAATTATTATTATTAAGGTAATACTGTGTTTTTATAAATGTATATTTATATTATTAATACTACTACTACTACTAATAGTATTATTATTATTTAAATAATATAAAATAAGTATGAATGATAATGACTAAACACATATAACATTTTTATGTACATTTATATAATAAATCAACATAAAATACAAATATAAATAAAACAAATAATACTCAGTAAATAAATACATGTTTTCTCTGGCCTGAAATCTGACCTTAAAGCTTCACTCAATGCCGGAAAAAAATAAATAAATGATCTTTTCTATGCCAGTGGTATAAGTCCCTGAAATTCGACCTGACGCCAGTCTCTTGCAGTCTCTGTACAGCAGGGCTCAGACTTGGAGGGGCAGAAGAAGCACATGGAGATAGTTTTGCTGCAGTGCTCCGACACTAACAGGAAGCATGCTGCTAGGAGTAGAGAACAGAGTGATATAGATATAAGCTTATCAATCTGCTTCTTCTTTTTTCACTGTCCAGTCATAGTCTGGGGGAGGGACGAAACCCGTAAGGGCTGGTTCACACGTGCTTTGATCTCTGAAGTATGATTCACATTTGGATTGCTCTTCAGAGCGCATATGACAGATGAGGAGGCATTGTATTGCCTCCTTACTGCCACAGGGTTTTACCGCCCCTCAACGGCAAATGTGAATGAGCCCTAAAACAGCTTCTATATACTATATTTTATTTGTGTAATGAGCTGTTTGCCTGGAGTGGGGAGATATGCAGTTATGATACAGTATATACTCCTCTGTCCCTATCATACCCTACACATATCACTTTAAAATAATGATATAACAATAGCCAGGTGATGCCAGTCATATACATTTCAGCTTTCTATTTATCTGGGGATCCACTGTAATCTATATATATAATATAAATATATATATATATATAATATAAATATATATATATATATATATATATATATATATATATATATATATATATATACACTACCGTTCAAAAGTTTGGGGTCACCCAAACAATTTTGTGTTTTCCATGAAAAGTCACACTTATTCACCACCATACGTTGTGAAATGAATAGAAAATAGAGTCAAGACATTGACAAGGTTAGAAATAATGATTTGTATTTGAAATAACATTGTTTTTACATCAAACTTTGCTTTCATCAAAGAATCCTCCTTTTGCAGCAATTACAGCATTGCACACCTTTGGCATTCTAGCTGTTAATTTATTGAGGTAAGCTGGAGAAATTGCACCCCACGCTTCTAGAAGCAGCTCCCACAAGTTGGATTGGTTGGATGGGCACTTCTGGCGTACCATACGGTCAAGCTGCTCCCACAACAGCTCAATGGGGTTCAGATCTGGTGACTGTGCTGGCCACTCCATTACCGATAGAATACCAGCTGCCTGCTTCTGCTGTAAATAGTTCTTGCACAATTTGGAGGTGTGTTTAGGGTCATTGTCCTGTTGTAGGATGAAATTGGCTCCAATCAAGCGCTGTCCACTGGGTATGGCATGGCGTTGCAAAATGGAGTGATAGCCTTCCTTATTCAGAATCCCTTTTACCCTGTACAAAGCTCCCACCTTACCAGCACCAAAGCAACCCCAGACCATCACATTACCTCCACCATGCTTAACAGATGGCGTCAGGCATTCTTCCAGCATCTTTTCATTTGTTCTGCGTCTCACAAACTTACTTCTTTGTGATCCAAACACCTCAAACTTGGATTCATCCATCCACAACACTTTTTTCCAGTCTTCCTCTGTCCAATGTCTGTGTTCTTTTGCCCATCTTAATCTTTTTCTTTTATTGGCCAGTCTCAGATATGGCTTTTTCTTTGCCACTCTGCCCTGAAGCCCAAAATCCCGCAGCCGCCTCTTCACTGTAGATGTTGACACTGGTGTTTTGCGGGTACTATTTAATGAAGATGCCAGTTGGGGTCCTGTGAGGCGTCTGTTTCTCAAACTAGAGACTCTAATGTGCTTATCTTCTTGCTTAGTTGTGCAACGCGGCCTCCCACTTCTTTTTCTACTCTGGTTAGAGCCTGTTTGTGCTGTCCTCTGAAGGGAGTAGTACACACCGTTGTAGGAAATCTTCAATTTCTTTGCAATTTCTCGCATGGAATAGCCTTCATTTCTAAGAACAAGAATAGACTGTCGAGTTTCAGATGAAAGTTCTCTTTTTCTGGCCATTTTGAGCGTTTAATTGACCCCACAAATGTGATGCTCCAGAAACTCAATCTGCTCACAGGAAGGTCAGTTTTGTAGCTTCTGGAAGGAGCTAGACTGTTTTTAGATGTGTGAACATGATTGCACAAGGGTTTGCTAATCATCAATTAGCCTTCTGAGCCAATGAGCAAACACATTGTACCATTAGAACACTGGAGTGATAGTTGCTGGAAATGGGCCTCTATACACCTATGTAGATATTGCACCAAAAACTAGACATTTGCAGTTAGAATAGTCATTTACCACATTAGCAATGTATAGAGTATATTTGTTTAAAGTTAGGACTAGTTTAAAGTTAGCTTCATTTAAAAGTACAGTGCTTTTCCTTCAAAAATAAGGACATTTCAATGTGACCCCAAACTTTTGAACGGTAGTGTATATATATATATATATATATATATATATATATGTATATTTTATTATTATTATACAGGATTTATATAGCGCCAACAGTTTAGGCAGCGCTTTACAATATAAAAGGGAGACAATACAGTTATAATACAATAAAATACAAGAGGATTAAGAGGGCCCTGCTCAGAAGAGCTTACAATCTAATAATATATATATGTATGGAAGTAGCTGGAACTCCATTCTTCATCAAGAAACTTTCCTCCATACAATAAAAGCGTTGTGCTGGGAGAGTGTTATTTACCATGGAAAGTGCCTTCCTTCTGGGAGCCATGAATCTCTCTGGCAGAGCAGAACACAATCTCCAGCTTTATTTTGTGACGGATGGGCGATGAACTGCACTTTATATTACAATTCCTATTCTTCACTGCAAGTCTCTAATCAACCGGCCTCTCCATAGGATGGATGGCTCATCCAGGATAATGCAATTAAAATGCTTTCCATTGAGATTATGTTTCCCCCCCCCCATGTCTGTTCAGACAGTTGAACAAGTTTTTTTTTTTTCCTAGACTATAATACATTTTATTTGTCTTTCTAATTTTATGTTATTTTTTTACATTTATTTATTTATTTATTTATTTATTTATTGTATTTTATTATTTATATCTTTTTTTTATTTTTAATATATACAGTATCTCACAAAAGTGAGTACACCTCTCACATTTTTGTAAATATTTTATTCTATCTTTTCATGTGACAACACTGAAGAAATGACACTTTGCTACAATGTAAAGTAGTGAGTGTACAGCTTGTATAACAGTGTAAATTTGCTGTCCCCTCAAAATAACTCAACACACAGCCATTAATGTCTAAACCGCTGGCAACAAAAGTGAGTACACCCCTAAGGGAAAATGTCCAAATTGGGCCCAAAGTGTCCATATTTTGTGTGGCCACCATTATTTTCCAGCACTGCCTTAACCCCTCTTGGGCATGGAGTTCACCAGAGCTTCACAGGTTGCCACTGGAGTCCTCTTCCCCTCCTCCATGACGACATCACAGAGCTGGTGGATGTTTGAGACCTTGCGCTCCTCCACCTTCCATTTGAGGATGTCCCACAAATGCTCAATGGGGTTTAGGTCTGGAGGCATGTTTGGCCAGTCCATCACTTTTACCCTCAGCTTCTTTAGCAAGGCAGTGGTCGTCTTGGAGGTGTATTTGGGGTCGTTATCATGTTGGAATACTGCCCTGCAGCCCCATCTCCGAAGTGAGGGGATCATGCTCTGCTTCAGTATGTCACAGTACATGTTGGCATTCATGGTTCCCTCAATGATCTGTAGCTCCCCAGTGCCGGCAGCACTCATGCAGCCCCAGACCATGACACTCCCACCACCATGCTTGACTGTAGACAAGACACACTTGTCTTTGTCCTCCTCACCTGGTTACCACCACACACGCTTCACACCATCTGAACCAAATAAGTTTATCTTGGTCTCATCAGACCACAGGACATGGTTCCAGTAATCCATGTCCTTAGTCTGCTTATCTTCAGCAAACTGTTTGCAGGCTTTCTTGTGCATCATCTTTAGAAGAGGCTTCATTCTGGGATGACAGCCATGCAGACCAATTTGATGCAGTGTGCGGCGTATGGTCTGAGCACTGACAGGCTGACCCCCCACCCCTTCAACCTCTGCAGCAATGCTGGCAGCACTCATATGTCTATTTCCCAAAGACAACCTCTGGATATGACGCTGAGCACGTGCACTCAACTTCTTTGGTGGACCATGGCGAGGCCTGTTCTGAGTGGAACCTGTCCTGTTAAACCTCTGTATGGTCTTGGCCACCGTGCTGCAGCTCAGTTTCAGGGTCTTGGCAATCTTCTTATAGCCTAGGCCATCTTTATGTAGAGCAACAATTCTTTTGTTCAGATCCTCAGAGAGTTCTTTGCCATGAGGTGCCATGTTGAACTTCCAGTGGCTAGTATGAGAGAGTGAGAGCGAAAACACCAAATTAACACACCTGCTCCCCATTCACACCTGAGACCTTGTAACACTAACGAGTCACATGACACCGGGGAGGGAAAATGGCTAATTTGGATATTTTCACTTAGGGGTGTACTGACTTTTGTTGCCAGCGGTTTAGACTTTAATGGCTGTGTGTTGAGTTATTTTGAGGGGACAGCAAATTTACACTGTTATACAAGCTGTACACTCACTACTTTACATTGTAGCAAAGTGTCAGAAGAAAAGATTTATAAAAATTTGAGGTGTGTACTCTCTTTGGTGACATACCGTGTATGTGTGTGTGTATATATATATAATTTTTGATAATTGGAAACACTGCTCCTCTATAAATACCGTGCGGTGAGTGATCCTGTGGCATCATTGACCAAATATGGTCGTGTTCATATATGGTCAATGATGTCACCCAGAAAACCCCACCCCATTTGATGTTAGATTAGATTTTAGCAGCAATGCTCTGATCTGGCATTAGGCGCTTTTTGTTTTTGTGAACAAGTAGGGGTACTGTGTACCCTTGGGAGGGTATCTGAGATTCAGATAAGCCCCTTGCCTGCAGACCCCCACAACGACCAGGCCAGGGTTGTGAGGAAGAGGCCCTTGTTCTCATCAATGTTGGGACAAGGTGTTTTCCAGGGGGTCCTCCTGGCAATGTACCCCCCAATGTTGAGGATATTTAGCCTTTTTTTCTTAATCTTCATGTTTCTTCATAACCTGCATACCAGACCCAAGGAGTCTTATAGAAATTTTGGAGGAGGAGGCCTCCGGATGAATTAGGGGGGTACCCCTTGAATTTTTTTTGTGCACTATTCCTGCCATGTAATTGAATGGAGCCAATTATGTTACTAGTTGTTAAAGACTCGATGGTGACCACACCCGGCTGCGTCCTTTACAGCCGTCGACCGAGTGAAGATGTCATGTATGACAGTGGTATTAATACTGTTATTATACATGGTGTTTGGCTTCCTGTGAACCAGTAAATATCTGGATGCTCGGGCAAATCAACGAGTGTTGGGATCGAACCTTAAACTCGTGCCTACTGGGAGTTATTATTGCATCCACTGACACCAACACTGGGGGATATTACGACTTCCACTAACACCAACACTGGGGGTTATTATTGCATCCACTGACACCAACACTGGGGGTTATTATTGCATCCACTGACACCAACACTGGGGGTTATTATTGCATCCACTGACACCAACACTGGGGGGTATTATTGTATCCACTGACACCAACACTCGGGGTTATTATTGAATCCACTGACACCAACAATGGGCGTTATTATTGTATCCACTGACACCAACACTCGGGGTTATTATCGAATCACTGACACCAACACTGGGGGTTATTATTGTATCCACTGACACCAAACACTGGGGGTTATTTTACTCTAATTTTTTTTTCTGTGTGTGTTTTATAGTATGCTGCAGAATAATGAAGCAAGATCCACATTTTTTGGAGTGTTAAGGTGAACTACAGCCCCTCTATAATTTTCGCTGATCTAATTGATGGCGGTGATATTGCGGCGCGTAGTCTTGTGAACGCGTTTGAAGAAGTGGGTGGTCACGGCTTTGCGACTGCATGTTCATTTTTTTTTTATTTTTTTTTACAAATAAAAAGAAGAATGAGCTACAACTTGGCGGACTGCGAGCACTTTGTTTTAATTGTTTACAGATGGGGCCGCACAGTAACCCGGATTGAAGTGTAAAATAATAGGCCACGCGGATTACCAACGCCTCATTAATTTTTATTATCTCAATTTGTTCAGACATCAACTCATCCTCTCCTCTCCTCTCCGCTCCTCGGCTTACCGGAGATATTTTAACACCTTTTCACACTCCGATTTACAAATAATATCCATTATAATGTCACTTTTTTACAGTCAGGATTCTCAGCGCCTAAAAAAATGGACTTTAAGTTTTGTACAAAAAATACTGAGATTCAATCCCGTAATAAATAAAAAGGATTAAGGAATAACAGTCTGAACATGTTTTAAACCGTACTGTATTTTATTAATGCGGTATTTAACCCAAAACCATAAATGTACTATATTGCAGCTTACCAATCATTAGATGTGGTGACTGCATTCGTTTTCTTTTTTAGGCCCCTCTGTTTTCACTTGCTGATCTGGCCAGTAACACACCGCCTGTATTAGAGTGCCCCCCCCCCCCCACTCTGGATGAAGGAGCACAGGGGGCACCTTTAGACAGTAGCATTGTCAGTCTGAGGGGAGGGGAGTGTTAGATGTACTAGCCGATTTAAATACAGAAACACATTGAAGCCAAACTCCAGCGCACACTTTGTAACCACTTCAGCCCCGGAAGGATCCTCATCAGTGCCCATCAGTGCTGCCTCATCTTCTGCCCTGCTAATCCCGTCCTCTGCCCCATTGACCACATATGTGGCATATTTTGCTTTTTTTCCAAAATTTTTGATCTTTTTTCATTTATAGCGCAAAAAATAAAAAACCCAGCGGTGATCAAATACCAACTAAAAGAAATCTCTATTTGTGTGAAAAAAGGGCTGATCGCAATGTAAACACACTTGTTGGTTATCTGCATTCCTTTCTTCACACTGTCACAGCGTAAGGAGAGGAGAGAGCCAGTAACTGGCAAATCCACACGGGGGACATCTACACTGATAATCAGGGCACTGATCATTAGTGTCCTGATTATCGGTGCAGCCCCAACAGTGCCCATCAATGCTGCCAATCAGTGCCTCCTCATCAGTGCCCATCAGTGTCGCCAATCAGTGCCTCCTCATCAGTGCTCATCAGTGCTGCCAATCAGTGCCTCCTCATCAGTGCCCATCAGTGCCGCCAATCAGTGCCTCCTCATCAGTGCTCATCAGTGCTGCCAATCAGTGCCTCCTCATCAGTGCCCATCAGTGCCACCAATCAGTGCCTCCTCATCAGTGCCCATCAGTGCCGCCAATCAGTGCCTCCTCATCAGTGCCCATCAGTGCCACCAATCAGTGCCTTCTCATCAGTGCCCATCAGTGTCGCCAATCAGTGCCTCCTCATCAGTGCCCATCAGTGCTGCCAATCAGTGCCTCCTCATCAGTTCCCATCAGTGCCTCCTCATCAGTGCCCATCAGTGCCACCAATCAGTGCCTCCTCATCAGTGCCCATCAGTGCCGCCAATCAGTGCCTCCTCATCAGTACCCATCAGTGCCACCAATCAGTGCCTTCTCATCAGTGCCCATCAGTGTCGCCAACCAGTGCCTCCTTAGCAGTGGCGCCAATCAGTGCCTCCTCATCAGTGCCCATCAGTGTTGCCAATCAGTGCCTCCTTATCAGTGCCGCCAATCAGTGCCTCCTCATCAGTGCCCATCAGTGCCCATCAGTGCTGCTTCATCAGTTTCTCCTCATCAGTGCCCATCAGTGCCGCCTCATCTTCTGCCCTGCTAATCCCGTCCTCTGCCCCATTGACCACATATGTGGCATATTTTGCTTTTTTTTTACAACATTTTTGATCTTTTTTCATTTATAGCGCAAAAAATAAAAAACCCAGCGGTGATCAAATACCAACTAAAAGAAACCTCTATTTGTATGAAAAAAGGGACAAAATTTTAATATGGGTACAGTTGTTGCATGACTGAGTAATTGTCATTCAAAAGGTGAGAGCACCGAAAGCTGAAAATTGGTCTGGTTAGGAAGCGGGTTTAACTGCCCAGTGGGCAAGTGGTTAAACAAAAAAGTGTTGATTTATAGGTGACAGGTACACTTTATTGAAGAAGAAAATATTACAGCGCACACATGCAAAAAAGACATTTACCTCCAGCAAGGCTAGTTTAAAACACCTAAACATTTTAAAAAAACATTATCAAAAAATATGGGGATTTGGTCACACCATATTGCTATATGGTGCTAAGCCCACTTAGACCCCTTTCACACTGGGGCGGTTTGCAGGCGTTATTGCGCTAAAAATACCGCCTGCAAACCGCCCCTAAACAGCCTCCGCTGTTTGTTCAGTGTGAAAGCCCGAGGGCTTTCACACTGAAGCGGTGCGCTGGCAAGAGAAGAAAAAAACTCCTGAAGGAGCGCTGTATTACCTGCTCCTAAACCGCTCCTGCCCATTGAAATCACTGGGGCAGCGCGGCTATACCGTGGCAATACCACGGCTATAGCCACGCTATACGAGCGGTTTTAACCCTTTTTCGGCCGTCAGCGGGGGTTAAAACCGCACCGCTAGTGGCCAAATACAGCCGCAAAAACGACGGTAAAACAGCGCTAAAAATAGCGCTGTTTTACCGCCGACGCCCCCACCGCCCCAGTGTGAAAGGGGCCTTACTGCGACAAAGTACCCCATGATTAGTGGGTCCTACACTATCCATAGATATCCATCTTTTAGGGTGTGCCCCCCAAATATCTTGTTTGTCTATTGTATGGATTCTGACCAAATCCCTTTGGGTGAGAAGCACCCCACTCCCTCATTACCTCTCATTAGTGTCCACTTGTGTCATGGGTGGAGACCTCAAGATTCTCCCATTTTAGAAGAGTGTAGCTCTCATGGTTCAGAGAAGAAGGATCTCCCAATCCAAGGATAGTGTAGGACCCACTAATCATGGGGTACTTTGTCGCAGTAAGTGGGCTTAGCACCATATAGCAATATGGTGTGACCAAATCCCCATATTTTTTTATAATGTTTTTTGAAAATGTTTAGGTGTTTTAAACTAGCCTTTCTGGAGGTAAATGTCTTTTTTGCATGTGTGCGCTGTAATATTTTCTTCTACTGTACGGTCTTATGGCTGCACCATCTTTAATGCATCTTTTAGGGTGTGCCCCCCAAATATCTTGTTAGGTACACTTTATTGAGAAATGCAGGGTCTAAAAGACCCCAGATGTCTCCTCTGGGCCCCACGGAATGTTTTGCAATGCAGATCGCATTGCAATTCATCCCTTCCTGGCTATGCTAGCCGGGGAAAGTGACCCGGAAGTGACATCATAGATAGTCCCTTCTGGATCCAACTCCACACAGCACACAGGAAGAGAGCTGAGGCTGTCAAACACAGGCTGTGTGCTGGAGTTCCCTCTCCTGTCATCTTTTTTCTCTAGCTGTCAGGAAAACTTGTCAGAAGTGACTTTTGTACAGTGGCAGCCTGTCCATATGTGGCGCCGTTCCCCTAATCTATGCGCCCGGCCCCTAATCTACATGCAGGGCATCAGGCGCAGGGGTTCCAATGTGGTTTTTTGTTTTTTTTTAGCACGTGATTAGAGCCAGAGTTGGCCCACTTGTGTGACAATAGCGAATTAATATTCTCCTTAAGATTCTTAGATTAAGATTCTCCTGCCGGCCAATCAGGAAGCAGCTTCTGAGACCCGATTGGCCTGGGAGTCTTAGGACTCCCAATTGTGTCTCAGGACACACTGGCCAATCGTGTCTCAGGACACACTTCCTGTTCAGCCTGGAGGAGAACCAAGAGGAGAGTGGCCCGCCTCTTCATTCCCCCTGCCTCCTCTGTTAAGGTTAGTCTCCGCTGCCACCTTCCCGTCCGTCTAACGCCCGCGGGAGGGTCATTGGTGTGCTTGCAGCGCTCGCCTTCTTCTTGTTCACATTTGTCTCCCATGGGGGCAGTGGTGGCCCGTCCATAGGGGGCGCACGGGCGCCGCCCCCACAAAGATAGACACCGAAAAAAAAAAAACTGAAAAAAAAAAGGTCCTTTAAAAAAACAGGCGCTGGACACAGCGTGACGTCTATGCCATCACGTGATTGCAGGTGAGACGCTTCATTTGGCTGCTTTTGGGAGTCGTTGTGGCGCAAAGCAATGCACCGCAACACTCCCATACTGCAGTCATTCTCCTTCTCCTGTTGTTGGGTTTTCTATTGGCACCGCCGTAGGAAGCCGAAGGCGTCATTTCCGGTTTCTCTGTGCCGGTGGGAAATCTGAAGTGACGCTCCTGTGGAAGGAGAAGCCAGGTACGTGATCTGACACCCTGCCTGTCCATCCATATACAGCAGCACAGGCTCTTGTAGTCTTCTCATCCTGTGATCGGACTGAAGGTGGAGGGAGGGGGAGGGGGCCCTGCTTCACCCCTGGGAATCAACCTCCAGCCAATCACCGGGCAATCTGACTGCAGGATCAGAGACATGTGCCTGGCAGGAGAGGGGGTGGGGGTGACCATGGGGGACTGGCTCCAACCAAATGCTTCTCCCATTCACCACTAAATCCGAGGGGGGAGGACAGTGATAATAGACACTCGACTGTCCAACTGCCATCCATCTCATACACACCAAGGGGAATCATTTCATTAAATATCTCCTGTATATGGTGTATATACCATGAGGGGTCCCAGCACTATGTCTAGAGCCATGGTTTACAGTATATCCTCACCTACACCTGATCTATCTATCTATCTATCTATCTATCTATCTATCTATCTATCTATCTATCTATCTATCTATCTATCTGTCTATCTATCTATCTACCTGTCTATCTATCTATCTACCTGTCTATATATCTATCTACCTGTCTATATATCTATCTATCTACCTGTCTGTCTGCCTGTCTATATATCTATCTATCTACCTGTCTGTATTGCGGGCAAGTGATGGGGGGGGGGGTGTATGGGGTTCTTTGGGGCTTTGTTTGTGCCCCCCCCAAAAAAACGGAGTACCAGCCGCCACTGCGTGGGGGGGGGGGGGGGGGTTGTTTTGCTTGCAGCGACCCTTTTCATCCAGGGGGGGTGGATGGCGTTAGTTTGCCACCCCACCCCCCCCAAATATTTGGCACCAACTGCCACTGCTTCCTTCGATAACAGAGGAAGGAGGCAGCAGACAGAAATGACACTTAGTGCTCTAGAGTGAGACAAGTACACAATATAGAGGGATATGCTTTGTTCATATTTCATGTCTGAGGTTTACAACCAGTTTAAATGAAGCTTGATCCTCTGTGCAGTTCCTGAACCCCCCCTCGGCTCTGGCCGGTGATGTATCGCTCCAGATGTTCTCGCCAATTGACTGTAAAATTGCTGTGAGTATCTGGCAAGGCGGCCCACCTAAAACCTTTGCAGATTCAAAGCCCCCCCCCCCCGCAGTGCAGGTCAGTCACGCCAACATCGGCACACCAGCTCATTATCCCTTTCCTGCTTCCCCACCGTTCCCGAAGACAGAGGAATTCTGGAATCCATTAGATGGATCTTCCAGCGATGTGATTTACATGTTAATGTAGAAACATAAGACTTTAACCAACAACTACAGACTATATAATAATGTCATCTAATAGTAATGGCTTCCTCTTCACCTTGAGGCAACTGTAGGTATAGTAGTATACAGTGTCTATACCATATGTCTACTTCAATACCGGGCACTTCCCCCCTTCCTGCCCAAGCCAATTTTCAGCTTTCAGCTGTCGCTATTTAAATGACAACTGTGCAGTCATACTACACTGTACCCACTAACTACATTTGTATCATTTTGTTTACACAAATAGAGCTTTCTTTTGGAGGTATTTGATCACTGCTGGGATTTTTATTTTCTGCTAAACAAATAAAAAAAGACTGAAAATTTTGTTACAAAACTTTGTAAATTAGTAAATTTTCTTCTTCATTGATGGGCACTGATGAGGCTGCACTGATGGGCACTGATAAGGTGGCACTGATCAGCACTGATGAGGTGGCATCAATGAGGTGGCACTGATGAGGTGGCACTGATAGGCACTAATGATGGGCACTAATATGTGGCACTGATGGGCACTGATAGGTGGCACTGATATGCAGCACTGATGGGCATTGATAGGCGGCACTGATGGGCACATATAGGTGGCACTGATGGGCACTAAAATGCAGCACTGATGGGTACTGATAGGTGGCACTGATAGGCGGCACTGATGGGCACTGATAGATGGCACTGATGGGCAATGATGGGCACTGATAGGTGGCATTGATATGCAGCACTGATGGGCATTGATAGGCGGCACTGATGGGCACGTATAGGTGGCACTGATGGGCACTAAAATGCAGCACTGATGGGCACTGATAGGCGGCACTGATGGGCACTTATAGATGGCACTGATAGGCATGGATGGGCACTGACAGGTGGCAATGATGGACACTGATGGATGGCACTCATGTACACTGATACAGTACCTGACCGCGAGATTGTGTTTCCAGCGTAATGCCATCGCGCTGGTTCTCGGCGACAGGTACTGTGCATGTCGCGCTGGTTCACTCATCGGGAAAGGAAAACTTTGTTTTCCTTTCCCGATGAGTGACAGGCAGTGCTGACAGCTGTCTGGTATGAATCCTGAGGCGGGAACACTGCGCCAAATTTTAAATGAAAAAAACGGCGTGGGTTCCCCCCCCCAGGGGCATACCAGGCCCTTAGGTCTGGTATGGATTGTAAGGGGAACCCCCTACGCCGGCGTGGGGGTCCCCCCAAAATCCATACCAGACCCTTATCCGAGCACGCAGCCCGGCCGGCCAGGAAAGGGGGTGGGGACGAGCGAGCGCCCCCCCCCTCTCCTGAGCCGTACCAGGCCGCATGCCCTCAACATGGGGGGGGTTGGGTGCCTTGGGGGAGGGGGGTGCCCTGCGGGCCCCCCCCCACCCCAAAGCACCTTGTCCCCATGTTGATGAGGACAAGGGCCTCTTCCCGACAACCCTGGCCGTTAGTTGTCGGGGTCTGTGGGCGGGGGGCTTATCGGAATCCGGGAGATCCTGGCCCCCCACCCTGTGTGAATAAGTATGGGGTACATGGTACCCCTACCCATTCACTTAGGGAAAAGTGTCAGTAAAAAAAAAAATACACAGTACACAGGTTTTAAGAGTAATTTATTAGGCAGCTCCGGGGTCTTCTTCTGACTTCTCCCTGTGTTCCACCTCTTCTCCCGGTGTTCGGCCTCTTCTCCCGGTGTTCGGCCTCTTCTCCCGGGCCCTGCCGCTATCTTCTTCCAGCTCTATTGCCAGCGAGGGGCCCGGTCTGCTGCCACTGTCTTGTCGCCACTGTCTCGCCGCCGCTGTCTCGTCGCTTCTTCTCTTCTTCCGATGTTGACACGACGCTCTCTCCGGCTGGAATGCTTTGTGCGAGCTGCGGAGCCATTTATATAGGCGGTAACCCCGCCCCCTTATGACGTCATGGTCCCAGCATGCGCAGGGACTCTGGGGTCACGCCCCCTTATGACGCCAGAGTCCCTGTGTAAAGGCAGGCGTCCCAATACTTACTTATTATCTATCTATCTATCTATCTATCTATAATATTATTATTATTATTATATATATATATATATTTTTGTCTAGGGCTTATCTTTATATTTAGAAACCCAAACAACCGAAGCTGTGCTAAGATCGGCATCCTTTGATTTTATCTTCTTGTATTTTCTTACAAAATTTTTAATAATATAATAATATTAATAATAATAATAATATATATTATATTTTTTTTTCCCCAAATTGTAAAGTTAAAGCAGAGCTCCATTCACAAAGGGGAGCTATATATATATATATATATATATATATATATATATATATATATATATATATATATATATATATATATATATTTGTGTTTTTTTTTGTTTTTTTTAAGCTAAAATTTACATTTAGAAAACCAAACAACCAAATAGAAGAGTTTATGTTCGGCGCGGCGTCCTTTGACTGTATTTTCTCATATAGTCAGCAAATGACCTGCGAGTGAAGTTTCTGATGGAGAGAATATCTAATTGCATTACTTTGTTTAGTTGGAGGGCCGGAGGTCAGGCTCTGTATAAACACAGCCGTTTATCCCCCTCATTGTGCTCCATTTAGCAGAATTGTCTTTTATTACACATTTAATGAATGTTCTCTGGCTGTTTACACATTTATAATTCGTTCGGTTTTCCTCCGAGATGGGTTACTTTGTTCTGTGTGACTTCCAGGGATACTTTCAGGAGCCCCGTGTTAAAAAGCAATTCTGAGCAACACGTAAGGCAAATTAAGGGAGAGTTCTGCGCTTTCAAATGACACCCCCTTTCACCTTTGCACCCCCCTTTATATTTAAACCCCCTTTCATCTCTGTATCCCTTTTTCATCATTGCACCCCCTACACCCTCTTCCACCATTTAACCCCTTTTCACTATTGTACCCCCCTTTCACCTCTGCACCCCCTTCCACCATTATAAACCCCAACACCTCTGCACCCCCTTTTTTACCTCTGTACCCACTTTCATCATTTCACCCCCTTCCGCCATTGTTCGCCGCTTGCAACCCCTTCCACCATTACTCCACCTTTCACCTCTGCACCCCTTTTACCTCTGCACCCCCTTTTGCCATTGCACCCATTTCCATAATTTCACCCCCTCTATCTTTGCACCCCCTTCCACCATTGTACCCCCTTTCATCTCTGTACCCCCTTTTCACCATTACACCCCCTACACCCTCTTCCACCATTTCACCCCTTTTCACCATTATACCCCCCTTTCACCTCTGCACCCCTTCACCTCTGCACCCCCTTTTTCACCTCTGTACCCACCTTCATTATTGCACCCCCTTCCCCCATTGTTCGCCGCTCGCAACCCCTTCCACCATTACACCACCTTTCACCCCTGCACCCCTTTTACCGCTGCACCCCCTTTTGCCATTGCACTCATTTCCATAATTTCACCCCCCTCTATCTTTGCACCCCCTTCCACCATTGTACCCCCTTTCATCTCGGTACCCCCTTTTCACCATTACACCCCCTACACCCTCTTCCACCATTTCACCCCCTTTCACCTCTGCACCCCCTCTTTCACCTCTGCACCCACTTCCATTATTGCACCCCTTTCCACCACTCACCTGAAGAATTGTGTCAGAAATTCCTTTTCTGCCCGAGAGCACATTGGACTGTGGACAGTGCTTGGGGTGGAGCCAAATTACACTCTAAGAGCAATGTTACCTAGAAGTCAGGGACGTGCAGTCAGGGGAGGCAGGTGAGACAGAGCTTCACCTGCCATGAACATAAGAGAAAAAAAAAAGTTCAAACTTCCAGGGTTGTAGCTCAGCGACCTGACATCACACAGACCCCCAATTTAGGAGGTAGATAGCCCACCACTGGTCAAAATTTAGGACCTATGGTTCCAGAGATATGGGCCTCCTTGGGCAGCCCTGTCAGAAGCTACAGAACGGCCAGTTTAAAGACAAGCTGGCACACTCTGTTTGCAGGAGACTGAGAGGATGAGCTCACAGTGCCTCTCAATTCTTGTCAGAAGCACTGAGCTCAATGGACAGCTTGGAGCCTAGGACCAATAGTGAAGTACCAGTGGTCCCCGCTGTCCAAGAAAAAAGCTGCAGTGGAGGCATGCATAGAAGGGGGCGTGTGTCTAAAGGACACCTACTCCCTTCCAGCCCAGCCCTGGGTATAAGGTGTACCCATAATCCCATGTTTTTCTCACACAGGTAAAAGGGAGGATGAGAATCTACTGCTGCTGAAAAGGTACAAGCTAAATCATATATTATTATGCTATATGATGTAACATAATAATTTATTATTTATCTATTTACTGTGAAATTACTGGTTGGAAGTTATAACTTCAAACTTCAGTGATTTGTTCGTTAAGCCACCTGCTTGAGTACAGATTTTGAAAATATAGTAAATTACCTTAAAAACAATATATAATAATTATTTGTATATTACTTATGGTAATTAACCCCTTTCCACCCAGGCCAATTAATTCTGACACTTCTCTCCTACTTATAATAATCATTATTTTTGCTAGAAAATTACTCAGAACCCCCAAACATTATATACAGTATATTGTTTTAGCAGACACCCTAGGGAATAAAATGGTGGTCGTTGCAACTTTTATTGTCACTCGATATTTGCGCTGCAATTTTTTCAAACGCATTTTTTTTTTTGAAAGAAACTGTTTCATGCATAAAAAAAAAAAAAAATACACTAAAGTTAGCCTGATTTCTTTTGTATTCTATGAAAGATGATGTTACGCCGAGTAAATGGATACCGAACATGTCACGCTTTAAAATTGCGCACACTCGTGGAATGGCGCCAAACTGCAGTACTTTAAAATCTCCATAGGCGACCCTTTAAATTTTTTTACAGGTTACATGTTTAGAGTTACAGAGGAGGTCTAGTGCTAGAATTATTGCTCTCGCTCTAACGATCGCGGCGTATGTAACCTGTGTTATATGTGGCTCTGATACTAGCCAGCGCTTCACCAGCCACTCACCTCACCGCACGTCCCTGCTAGCAGGAAAATAAAAAGTAAAGATGGGTAGTTATGATATCGGTCCCGGGGGGGGGGGGGCATCCGGCTAGAGAAGGGGGCCTCAGCTGCTTTGCTGCAGTTTGCCTGTGGCCATGCAGTTCAGGCTGTAAGGTGTTTGCAGAACTCGTCATCCCTGACAGATGCCTTGGGGGGGCTTTGGACCCCCTTATCCCCCCCCATATCTACACCCTTGTGGACACTTGCTTTGAATTTTACACTGACCTGTACCTTTTCCCGCACTAAACAGTGCAGATCCAAAGCACAATGACCCTGATTTACTAAAGGAGTAGATCATATTCACCATCAATGTTAGCTTTACTTCACTTCATTCACTAAAACAAGAGAAAATTCCCTTTGCAAAGTAAAGATTTACTTTAAAAGTCAACATGTTCACCTCCTTCTCCCCCATTATGTCATTGCATCCTTCTCTGAGCTCCCACTTCTTCCCAATTGTGCCGCTCACACTCTATGATTCTCAGGGATGATTCATGTGGATGACCCCCCCTTGTGAAACATTCATCCTCACCGCCGCCGATAGGGAGATCCAAACATGATCCAAGTGATTTAGTCAGCAAAAATATCTCTTGTGGTCTAAACTCCCCAGGAGTATTGTTCTTGTAGAATTATGACATCATTGTGCTAAAGTCAGGAGGGCCGTCTATTAATCACCACTCAGCCCTATGTTCTTGCTCTAAGGGTATAGAGACGACAGGCAATTTCTTAGAGTGGAGATAGCTTTAGATATGATGATGTGCAGCATGCTTAGTAATGTATCAATGTAACACTTCCAGGTATTTATTACCTTTCCCAGAGATCACAGCACTCCCCCGGACAATGCCTTCATCTGCTTTTCACTCCGGAGCAATGGAACCATCTTTGTTCAGGCATCATCCAGGGCACCATCTACTTCCTGGACTATGATGCTGGCTCACAGATGACACCATCAGCATGTAAATCCTGGTGCCTGTCAGTGGCGGCTGGTGCTCAAAATTTTTTGGGGGGCGCAAACAAACTGAAAAAAATTCTGAAAAAAAACCCCCATCAATTGCAGCCTCACTGTACCCATCAAACGTGGCCACTGTGCCCATCAATTGCTGCCACTGTGCCACCAATTGCCGCCACTGTGCCATCAAATGCAGCCACTGTGCCATCAAACGCAGCCACTGTGCCCATCAATTGCCGCCATTGTACCATCAAACACAGCCACTGTGCCATCAAACGCAGCCACTGTGCCTATCAATTGCCACCACTGTACCAAACACAGCCACTGTGCCATCAAACGCAGCCACTGTGCCCATCAATTGCCGCCACTATGCCAGCAAATGCAGCCACTGTGCCATATCAAATGCTCCCACTGTGCCATCAAACGCAGCCAGTGTGCCCATCAATTGCCACCACTGTACCATCAAACACAGCCACTGTGCCATCAAACGCAGCCACTGTGCCATATCAAACACAGCCACTGTGCCATATCAAACGCAGCCACTGTGCCATATCAAATGCAGCCACTGTGCCATATCAAATGCTCCCACTGTGCCATCAAACACAGCCACTGTGCCATCAAACGCAACCACTGTGCCATATCAAACACAGCCACTGTGCCATCAAACACAGCCACTGTGCCATATCAAATGCTCCCACTGTGCCATCAAATGCTGCCACTGTTCCCCATCAAATGCTGCCACTGTGCCCCATCAAATGCTGCCACTGTGCCCCATCAAATGCTGCCACTGTGCCATCAAATGCTCCCACTGTGCCATATCAAATGCTGCCAGTGTGCCCCCTGCCCGCCGTCTGCACTTACCCTGTCTCGGTGGGACAGCTCCTCGATGTCTTCTCCTGTCCTCTCTTCCCGTCCTCTGCTATGATTGGGTGCCTGATAGGCGTCCAATCACAGCGCCTGTCGTTTCAGCCAATTAGGTGACCGGTAACAGATCCAAAACCTGATTGGCGGAGAGGCGGTTTAGTGTTAGGAAAGCGAATATTCACTGATAGCAATGATGGGACACTATTCCTCCCACTGACACTAATGATGGGGCACTTTTCCTTCCACTGACACCAATGATGGGGCACTATTGTTCCTTCTACTGACTACCAGCGCTATGACATTTTTTTAGTCCCATAAACCACCAAGCCTGAGGTATTGTTACTCCTACTGATGATGGGCCATTTTCTACACCCGCTGGCCACAGTCTGTCCGCTAAAGTCTGAAGGAGGATATACTGCCCCTTTTGTTTAGAAAGTTTGGAGACCCCCGTTCCAGAGGGGATCACACAGGCAGGACACTTACATACTCACACTGGTCCAGTCTGGGACAAGGTAGCGATGCAGAAATTGCCATAAATGGAATTCAACTTTCATAAAAAGTGTTTTGCACTGTGGTTGAGTTTATTTATTTATTTACTATTCTATATATTTATTTAAAGTGATTATAAGAATCTGCAATTTGGACGATTGTATGATCGATGTGCCCCTTGCCTGTCCCAACCACTTATACCCCTAAGAAAGCCCTATACATGAAAGCTGGTTGGCTGAGCCCAAGGCATGGAGTCTGATTACTCCGCCTGCCTTGCGTTACCTTCCTCCATGCATACATTACAACTTTGATGTTCTCCCTTTTAAAATGTAAATGAGGGCATGAATAAGGGACGCAGCAAATGGGATTTCTGTTTGAACAAGACGAGGGCTTAACGAGGTTTACGCTGGCGAATGACGGAACAGTTTAATTGTCGTCCACGCAAGGGATTCTCTTAATGAACTTTTAATGGGCTTCTGGTTGGATAAGAAAAGGGACCTTCACATGGCAACAGTGCGGCGCTGTTACCTGACAAAAGCGGCCTTATTCCTTAAATTAACGATCGTCTACGGAACAGCCTACAATGATGGAATGGTGTTTGTACTGCGTGGAGTAATTGATGGACTCATTTGTGCCTCGCATTTTAATTTTCATTATTTGTCACTTTTGTCAACATTTAGCACTGTATTTCCTGGCAGGAATCGGAAAATGTTTTTCTCTATCCTTCAATCCAGAAGGACCAGGGAAACCTCAGCCCTGGGATCCCTGGGAAAAATATGCCTAGAAGCCCCAAGGAAAGGTTCAAAGGACTTCTGGGTAAATGCCACTTTTTTTTTATAAGGAAGACCTAATAGTCTTTGGCGAGCCCAATGATATTTTAGAGGCTTATTTGCATCGCGAGTCCCAAGTAAAATAATTTAAAGTGAATCTTCACCATTTTCACTCCCCATCTGTCATACCAATCCTACCCCTCTCCTCTCTAACTATCGGATAGTTTATTTTTTTATATATTATTTAAATACCTTTTTTTGGGGAACCCTTCTTGCACTTCTTGGGTTCTCGCCTAGGTAAGAAGACATATTAGTTGCCTGTATGTCCATGTCATGCCAACTCACTCTTCTCAGGAGGCCTTGGGGTACTCTACAGCATACGCAACATGGCGCATCATTGGGGGGGTAGGCTATTTATTCTGGGTTCCAAGCCCCCTGATGATGTCACATGTGCATCATCAGGGAGCCTTTTGCAAGAACCCAGAAGAGGCAGCCAAGCCCCTGCTGATGTCAGAGGAGATGGAGGCGTGAAGTCCAGGTTTGCAGCGGGAGAGCAGCTAATCCTTACCGAACACGGCTGAATTTGCTGGACGTATGGGTATGTTTTTGTGCATAACCCAACGAAAAAGGCGGGGGGGGGGGGGGGGTGGTCAAAAAGAGATGAAGTTCCTTTATAGACCAGGCTTTTTCTGGCACCTTTTGTTTACAAGTTTATATCAGTATTTGTTGCTAGAAAATTACTTATAACCCCCCCAAACATTATACTTTTTTTTTTTTAGTGTAGACCCTAGGGAATAAAATTGCGATCATTGTAATTTTTTTTTGTCACATAGTATTGGCGAAGCAGTTTTTCAAACGCAATTTTTTGGGAAAAAAAACATTTTAATGATTTAAAAAAAAAAAAAAAACACAATAGTTACCCCCAATTTTTTTGTAAAATGTGAAAGATGATGTTACCCCGAGTAAACAGATGCTCAACATGTCATGCTTTAAAATTGCGCACACTCGTGGAATGGTGACAATCTAGGATACTTAAAAATCTCCATAGGTGACGTTTTAAACACCTTTACAAGTTACCTGTTTAGAGTTACAGAGGAGGTCTATTGCCCTCGCTCTAACTTTCACAGCGATACCTCACATGTGTGCTGCAAACACCGTTTACATAGGTGTGCGCGACTTATGTATGCATTTGCTTTTGTGTGTGAGCATGGAGAGATCGGGACGCTTTAATTTTTTTTTCTTTTTTCTTTTACTTTTTTTTTTTTCCTATTACAAGGAATGTAAACATCCCTTGTAATAGAAATAAGGGATGACAGTTCCTCTTTATGGAGAAATCTGGGGGTCAAAAAGAACCCAAATTTCTTTAAAATCTTTAAAAGCAAAAGCTAAAAAAAATAAAAAATAAAAAATTTTTTTCTTTAAAGTAAAATATATATATAGTATCTCACAAAAGTGAGTACACCCCTCACATTTTTGTAAATATTTTATTAAATCTTTTCATGTGACAACACTGAAGAAATTACACTTTGCTACAATGTAAAGTAGTGAGTGTACAGCTTCTGGTCCAGGCTGGAAGTAAATCATTTTTTTATATATATATATATATATATATATATATATATATATTGTATAGACGCCCTCTGATTCCTCTTGTATCAAATTGTAATGTAACTGTACACTCCGCCTTCATTTTGTTAAGCGCTGCGCAAACAGTTGGCGCTATATATATATATATATATATATATATATATATATATATATATATATATATATATTACCAAAAGTATTGGGACGCCTGCCTTTACATGAACTTTTAATAGCATCCCATTCTTAGTCCGGAAGGTGAACGTTGGCCCACCCTTTGCAGCTATAACAGTTTCAAATCTTCTGGGAAGGCTGTCCACAAGGTTTAGGAGTGTGTCTATGGGAATGTTTGACCATTCTTCCAGAAGTGCATTCATGAGGTCAGGCACTGATGTTGGACGAGAAGGCCTGGCTCGCAGTCTCCGTTCTAATTCATCCCAAACATGTTTTATTGGGTTGAGGTCAGGACTCTGTGCAGGCCAGTCAAGTTCCTCCACCCCAAACTCGCTCATCCATGTCTTTATGGATCTTGCTTTGTGCACTGGTGTGCAGTCATGTTGGAACAGGAAGGGGCCATCCCCAAACTGTTCCCACAAAGTTGGGAGCATGAAATTGTCCAAAATGTCTTGGTATGCTGACGCCTTAAGAGTTCCCTTCACTGGAACTAAAGGGCCAAGCCCAACCTCTTGAAAAACAACCCTACGCCATGATCCCCCTTCCACCAAATTATATGGACCAGTGCACAAAGCAAAGTCCATAAAGACATGGATGAGCGAGTTTGGGGTGGAGGAACTTGACTGGCCTGCACAGAGTCCTGACCTCAACCCGATAAAACACCTTTGGGATGAATTAGAGCGGAGACTGTGAGCCAGGCCTTCTCATCCAACATCAGTGCCTGACCTCACAAATGCTCTAATGGAAGAATGGTCAAACATTCCCATAGACACACTCCTAAACCTTGTGGACGGCCTTCCCAGAAGAGTTAAAGCTGTAATAGCTGCAAAGGGTGGGCCAACCCAATATTGAACCCTACGGACTAAGACTGGGATGCCATTAAAGTTGATGTGGGTGTAAAGGCAGGCGTCCCAATACTTTTGGTAATATAGTATATATATATATATATATATATATATATATATATATATATATACACACACGTAGAAATTCTGTGTATACATATAAAAAAAGGGTCGGGCAGACTCGATGGACCACTTTGTCTTTTTCTGCCGTCACTCTCTATATTTTTATTTTTTTTATTTTGGACATTTGCTGGGGATCCACTTTATTAAAGAAAAAAAAAAAAAAACTTGCGAGACGTTGGGCACTTGTCTAGTAGAAAATTATAACAATAAAAACATAGAAAAGTGAGAGCAGAAAAAGGCCAAGTGGTCCATAAACTTTATCCCCCATTTTTTTTTTTTAAACTCCATCTAAGTTCTTTAGCTCAGAACAATTATGTAAGAGTTTCCATGTATTTGTCTATATAGCACTGCATCTACAAATGAGGTCACACTTTTCGCTCTGTTCTTCGAGTCTTCGCTCCCGGTGACGCCGTGTTTACATTTGTAAAATACATTGTTGAGTTTTCTTCTCCAAGTCAAACATTTGTCTTTATTGAGACGTTGTGGCTTCTTTACTCTTATGATGTAGTGCTGGTACCCCCCCCCCCCCCCCCCCCCCACCCTCCAATTTAATTTTTCTAGCGGAATATAAATACATCTGGAATTTTGTTTACCTTGTTTTCTTGGCCGTGCGGCGGTGCGAAAAAGGCCGTCCCTGGAAAAAGTGCGCTATTCTTTTCCACGATGGGTCGGGTTGTATTAGAAGAAGCTGGAAGTAAATGTCTTTTTAACCTGTGCTTTCAACATTTGATATCCTTAACTTTTCTGTTAGGTCAGTGGAAAAGTTGGAAAGTTCAGTCCCCGAGTCACACTTTGGGGCTGAGGATGTCTGCTAGTTGGATCAGTTACTCTATACTAAATGACTAACTAGAGCTGAGCTTGGCAGCTGAGGTCCTCCAGCTGTGGAGGAACCCAAAATTCCCAGTATGCCTTGCAGGGTCTTAGAGGGACTTAAAGTTGCTAAGTCAAGTAGGTACGGCACTGCCACCTATACATCAAATAGGAAATAGGGTAAGGAAAAGGACTTGGAAATATTGGTTAACAGTAAGCCAAACAGCAACACTCAATGCCAAGTGGTAGCTATAAAGCATACAGAATTTTGAAATGTATGAAAAAGTAGATACAGTACATAAGTGTAGTGCAAATAATGCAATTGAAATAGTTCATCTGTATTTTGGGCCAGGACAGGGGGGCTGAGGGAGGGGGTCAGAAGGGGCATGTGCCCCAGGTGCAGTGTTGACACACTATATTGTCAAAAGTATTGGGACGCCTGCCTTTACACGCACATGAACGTTAATGGCACCCCAGTCTTAGTCAGTAGGGTTCAATATTGAGTTGGCCCACCCTTTGCAGCTAAAACAGCTTGAACTCTTCTAGGAAGGCTGTCCACAAGGTTTAGGAGTGTGTCTATGGGAATGTTTGGCCATTCTTCCAGAAGCGCATTTGTGAGCTTAGGCACTAATGTTGGACGAGAAGGCCTGGCTCGCAGTCTCCACTCTAATTCATCCCAAAGGTGTTCTGTCGATTGAGGTCAGGACTCTGTGCAGGCCAGTCAAGTTCCTCCGCCCTAAACTCGCTCATCCATGTCTTTATGGACCTTGGTGTACTGGTCCAAATCATTTGGTGGAGGGGGGATTATGGTTTGGGGTTGTTTTTCAGGGGTTGGGCTTGGCCCCTTAATTCCAGTGAAGGGAACTCTTAAGGCGTCAGCATACCAAAACATTTTGGACAATTTCATGCTCTCAACTTTGTGGGAACAGTTTGGGGATGTCCCCTTCCTCTTCCAACATGACTGCACACCAGTGCACAAAGCAAGGTCCATAAATACATGGATGAGTGAGTTTGGGGTGGAAGAACTTGACTGGCCTGCACAAAGTCCTGACCTTAACCCGATAGAACACCTTTGGGATGAATTAGAGCGGAGACTGTGAGCCAGGCCTTCTTGTCCAACATCAGTGCCTGACCTCACAAATGGGCTTCGGGAAGAATGGTCAAACATTCCCATAGACACACCGTTAAACCTTGTGGACGGCCTTCCCAGAAGAGTTGAAGCTGTTATAGCTGCAAAGAGCGGGCCAACTCAATATTGAACCCTACGGACTAATGCCCCGTACACACGATTGGATTTTCCGTTGGGAAATGTGCGATGACTGTTGGCGGAAAATCCGACCGTGTGTATGCTCCATCGGAACAATTGTCGGATTTTCTGCGGACAAATGTTGGATGGCAGGCTTTAAAATTTTCCGCGGACAAATGTCTTTTGTTGGATTTTCCGAGTGTGTTTACACAAGTCCGTCGGACAAAAGTCCAAAGTACAACCATGCATGCTCAGAAGCAAGGAACCAGCGTTCGTAATGGAGAATTAACATTCGTGACGCGACAAATTATGAAATCTCGAAATGCAGCGCACAATTCTCTTCTTCTTTAATGGGATAATAATGAAGCTGCTTTGCTGGTGATACTGATGGAGTTATTGCAAACGAATTTTCAAAGGCTTTTTCTTTCTAGTGATATCAAGAATAATATTATTATGCTTGTTGTTTTTTGTTTTTGTTTTTTTGGTGCAAGTTACCACAACACAATTATCCCATAGTTTATAAGATGAAAGATACAACTATGTTGGTGTCCCTTGTCAATGTTACATTGTATTTTTTTAACTGTAACTGCCGACTCCCAAACTGTCATTTGAAGTAAAACACATAGCCAAGTATTATTCTCCACAATTTTTTTATTGTGCATAAAAAAAGAAAACAAATAAAATTAGACATGTTATCTGCCAATAGAACTTAACCAAAAAGTGCGTTCTATGCATCCAAAAATATAGAAAATATACCAAATCAAATCATTATTATTCATCCAAAAAATAAAATAAAAGCCTCATGTATGTGTCCTGCTTCTTAATATAGGGGGTCACCAATGCCAAGAGTTGGTGAAAGCAGGGGTCCATCATCCGGAGATAATTCCGAAAATCATCCGGATTATTCTCCTGGAGCTCCCGCAGCAAAGGCATATGACATAATGGGTTAGATTAATAAAGCAACCAATTTTTGGTCCAAGAAATCCTCCTCCTCCTGTTCCTGGACTGGATATGGGTCAAAGCAATAACTTCAAGGCCAATAATAAATAACACGTTATCTCCTCCGATTCCGCAACATGGCTGGTTGACAAACGGCCATTCAGAAACGAACTGAAAAGCGCGAAATGAAAAGCGTGAAATGAAAAGCGCAAATCAACACTCACCAAACTTCTACTAACACGAAATTAGCAGAAGGAGCCCAAAGGGGTGCCTGACAATTGAACTTCCTTTTTTTATGGCTCGTGGTACGTCACTACATTCGTGTTTATTGGCCGACAATTGTGTACCGTTTGTAAGACAAAATCCAGGCACACACCTTCAGACAAAAGTCAGAGGTTTTGTCTGTGGAAAATCCGATCGTGTGTACGAGGCTTAAGACTGGGATGCTATTAAAGTTCATATAAGTTCATAAAGTTAATATAGTATATGTGGGGGGGGGGGGTGCACTGGTAACTTCGGCTGCACCATTCTTCGGTGCCTTACTGACAGTAGTAACTGCACTATTAGTGACTGTGAAGAACACTGAGCTTCTGGAGGCAGGATTCTGCTCTTTCCTCCTACCAATAGCAGCCTGCTGTGGGTGGATCAGAGTGGGAGCCCGCCGAGAGCACACCTCCTTCTCAGATAGACACCACTGGGGAGCAAAGGCAGACTGCCCTTCTTCCTGTCTTTTTCTCCTTCCACTGACACCACCAAAGCAGGGACATTTTTTCCTTCCAATGACACCACTGACATGGGGAATTTTTTTCTTTCCAGTGACCCTACTAACATGGGGACAGTTTTCCATTTCACTGACACCAATGGCACAAGGACTTCTTTTCCTTCCAGTGACACCACCGAAGCAGGAGTATTTTTTTGTTCCAGTGACACCGCTGATATGGGGATTTTTTTCTTTCGCTGGCACCACCAATGCAGGAACCTTTTTTTTTTCCTTCCAGTGATACCACTAATGCAGGGGCATTTTTTCCTTCCAAGGACACCACCGACACAGGGACTTTTTTCCTTCCAGTGATACCACCGATGCAAGGCCACTTTTTCCTTTGCTGAATGCTTGACTGTAGGCAAGACACACTTGTCTTTGTACTCCTCACCTGGTTGCCCCCACACACACTTGACACCATCTGAACCAAATAAGTTTATCTTGGTCTCATCAGACCACAGGACATGGTTCCAGTAATCCATGTCCTTAGTCTGCTTGTCTTCAGCAAACTGTTTGCAGACTTTCTTGTGCATCATCTTTAGAAGAGGCTTCCTTCTGGGATGACAGCCATGCAGACCAATTTAATGCAGTGTACGGCGTATGGTCTGAGCACTGACAGGCTGACCCTCCACCCCTTTAACCTCTGCAGCAATGCTGGCAGCACTCATACTTCTATTTCCCAAAGACAACCTCTGTATATGACGCTGAGCACGTGCACTCAACTTCTTTAGTGGACCATGGTGAGGTCTGTTCTGAGTGGAACCTGTCCTGTTAAACTGCTGTATGGTCTTGGCCACCGTGCTGCAGCTCAGTTTCAGGGTCTTGGCAATCTTCTTATAGCCTAGGCCATCTTTATGTAGAGCAACAATTCGTTTTCTCAGATCCTCAGAGAGTTCTTTGCCATGAGGTGTCATGTTGAACTTCCAGTGACCAGTATGAGAGAGTGAGAGTGATAACACCAAATTTAATGCACCTGCTCACATGACACCGGGGAGGGAAAAGGCTAATTGGGCCCAATTTGGCCATTTTCCACTTTATTGCCAGCGGTTTAGACATTAATGGCTGTGTGTTGAGTTATTTGAGGGGACAGCAAATTTACACTGTTATACAAGCTGTACACTCACTACTTTACATTGTAGCAAAGTGTCATTTCTTCAGTGTTGTCACATGAAAAGATAGAATAAAATATTTTACAAAAATGTGAAGGGTGTACTCACTTTTGTGAGATACTGTATTCTCTGTGCCTTTGCTTAGTACAAATGTATCAATCTTCTGTATATCACTTTCCATAGATAAGTAAATGCTGAGTAAATAAAGCAGAGTGTGGTGCAATAGGCAGTCCACCCAGTGCAGGCGCTGATCATGTCCCTGTCTGGAAAACCCCCGGCTATTTTTTTACATCTTCTTGTAAATCCCATTCTCACCCCATGCTGTGCTCTCTTCCCGGACGGGTCTCTTGTGGCTTTCACAGAATGAGAATACAGATCTGGGATTCCCAGGAGCGAGCTGGGAGGAATATACAGCGTGCTATCTCACTGCATGCAATGTGTTACGTAGACATGGTATGATTCCTGACCCAGAGATACCAATGACCCTTTGTAAAAAAAAAAAAAAAGCATGGGTATCTCAGGATCTAACATTTTTATTGAAAATTATCTAAATCCAAGAACCAAAAAAAAAAAAAACATATTGCAGCTCACAAGTCCTTAGATGTGGTGGCTGCATTCATTTTTTTTCTCTGTCTTTTTACCTAGTGATCCTGCAAACAACACACTTCCTGTTCTGGGGTGACTGTACTGTAGCGTTGTCACCCCAAAACAGGAAGTGTTTTGGCTACAGAAGTTATCATGAAAGCTGGGGGGGGGTTATACAATCGAAAAAACTCTGAATCAGCCCCATACCGGCAGGTTATTAACTCAACATCATATCAGACATAAGGCTATTCAAGGATGACCAACTGTCTGGTATTAAATGTATGCTTAACACCAATTTAATAAAGCACAACTATATATATATATATATATATATATATATATATATATATATATATATATATATATAGTTGTGCTCATAAGTTTACATATCATCGCAGAATTTATGATTTCTTGGTCATTTTTCAGAGAATATGAATGATAACACAAAAACTTTTCTTTTCACTCATGGTTAGTGTTTGGCTGAAGCCATTTATTATCAATCAACTGTGTTTACTCTTTTTTAAATCATAATGGCAACTGAAACTACCCAAATGACCCTGATCAACAGTTTACATACCCTGGTGATTTTGGCCTGATAACATGCACTAGACATGTGCATGACAAAAAAAAAAAAAAAAAAAGGCGTTTGGTTTCGTTTCGATTCGTTAATCTAGTTATTTCCTTTAGTTAAATTCTGTCGATTCGTTAAATTCATTTTCAGAATTCCTATTGAGAATTTTCAAATTTTCTTCCAATTTACCAATTTTTTTGATTCGAAAAAATCAAATCGATAAATTTTCGAATCGGTCGAAACGAAAATGTTATATTGTTTTCAATTCGATTGCAGCAAAGTGAACAAACAAAAGAAAAATCTTCAGCAAATGATTACAATGACTCTTTAAATCACCTTTGGCTTAACGAAAACAGCATTATTTCGAAATGGTACTCTAATAACACACACAGTCTTTGATTTCAGCAATATGTGTAGTGAGAATTCGACTGGAGTTCAATGTAAAATTAGATTTGAATCTCAGTTCGAATTTCCAAAATTCAGACGAATTTAGTTACGTTATTCGGAGCATTCGGTAAAATTTGTTTATTGTAATTTGGGTATTCGGATATATCCGAATCTCCAAATAACAAAAAAATTGTCCGAATTCGGAACGAAAAGAACCGCACATGTCTAACATGCACACAAGTTGACACAAAGGGGTTTGAATGGTTATTAAAGGTAACCATCCTCACCTGTGATCTGTTTGCTTGTAATTAGTGTGTGTGTATAAAAGGTCAATGCTTTTCTGAACTCCTGACAGACCCTTGCATCTTTCATCCAGTGCTGCACTGATGTTTCTGGATTCGGAGTAATGGGGAAAGCAAAAGAATTGTCAAAGGATCTGCGGGAAAAGGTAGTTGAACTGTATAAAACAGGAAAGGGATATAAAAAGATGTCCAAGGAATTGAGAATGCCAATCAGCAGTGTTCAAACTCTAATCAAGAAGTGGAAAATGAGGGGTTCTGTTGAAACCAAACCACGGTCAGGTAGACCAACTAAAATTTCAGTCACAGCTGCCAGCAAAATTGTTCGGGATGCAAAGAAAAACCCACAAATAACTTCAGGTGAAATACAGGACTCTCTGAAAACATGTGGTGTGGCTTCAAGATGCCCAATAAGAAGGCACTTGAAGAAAGATGGGCTGCATGGTCAAGTCGCCGGAAGAAGGCCATTACTATGCAAATGCCACAAAGTATCCCGCTTACAATACGCCAAACACCACAGAGACAAGCCTCAAACCTTCTGGCACAAAGTCATTTGGAGCGATGGGACCAAAATCAAGCTTTTTGGCCACAACCATAAACACTACATTTGGAGAGGAGTCAACAAGGCCTATGAAGAAAGGTACACCATTCCTACTGTGAAACACGGAGGTGGATCGCTGATATTTTGAGGATGTGTGAGCTACAAAGGCACAGGAAATTTGGTCAATATTGATGGCAAGAAGAATGCCGTATGTTATCAAAAAATACTGGAGGGACATTTGCATTCATCAGCCAGGAAGCTGCGCATGGGACGTACTTGGACATTCCAACATGACAATGATCCAAAACACAAGGCCAAGTTGACCTGTCATTGGCTACAGCAGAACAAAGTGAAGGTTCTGGAGTGGCCATCTCAGTCTCCCGACCTCAATATCATTGAGCCACTCTGGGGAGATCTCAAACGTGCCAGTCATGCAAGACAGCCCAAGAATTTACAAGAACTGGAGGCTTTTTGCCAAGCTGAATGGGCAGCTTTACCATCTGAGAAGATAAAGAGCCTCATCCACAAATACCACAAAAGACTTCAAGCTGTAATTGATGTTAAAGGGGGATATACACGGTATTAGGAACTGGGGTATGTAAACTTTTGATCAGGGTCATTTGGGTAGTTTCTGTTGCCAATATGATATAAAAAGAGTAAACACAGTTGATTGAAAATAAATGGCTTCAGCCAAACACTAACCATGAGTGAAAGAAAAGTTTTTGTGTTATCATTCATATTCTCTTAAAAAGGCTAAAAAATCTAATTCTTCCAGGGTATGTAAACTTATGAGCACAACTGTATATACAGATTTTATTACAAAATCACAAAATATATATAACCATAGGGAAATTCACCCTGATGTGATATCACCAGAAATATCTTTATAAAATTGTATAAAATTTTAAAAAAATATCATAATATAATAAGTATCATAAATCCAAATGTCTGACACGTTTCGCGCTCACTGCTGCTTCTTCAGGACTTTACACTGCCAAATGACAGATGCCTTGTTACAAATACAGTGACTTTAATCTATAAATCGAAAACACAGATATAAATATATTGCATAGGTGGATGTGCGAAATATGTATAAATATGTTAAGCAGTGATGATCAAATAATTAGCACTCTATACAATTACATAGCATCTACGTTCCATTCAACAGGGAAGAAGGAGACATACAGTATTAGCAGAAGGGGGGAAAAAAACATACACACACAACACCTACAGCACAATTTTGGTGTAGGCGTGGCTGTTTTTTCCCCCTCCTGGTCATATGTCTCCTCCTTCACAGTTGAATAGAATTTATATGCCATGTAATTGTATACAGTGCTAATCAGTGGCGGCCGCTCATACGGGGTGCAGGGGCGCCGCCCCCCTAATCCATGCCCCTAATCTACATGCAGGGATTTCAATGTTTTTTGTTCTCATTGGCTGGGAGGAGAAGCGACCACTGGGACTCGGGAGGAGATGCAGGGGGGGGGGGGGGGACTGCCAAAGCCTCGTACTGGATGGGGTGTGCGGGGCTGGCGGGCGATGGGCGAGCAAATAGGCGATCGATCAATCAAGCCACAGGGAGGGTGGCCTGGGATAAGTGAGGATCGATCGAGTGCTGGGGGTGGTTGGCTGGCTGGGTGGGGGCCGTGGGCCGCCCCCCCCCCCCAAGAAAATTGAGCACCAGCCGCCACTGGTGGCATTTATTTGTTCAGCGTTATATACATTTTGCACATCCACCTAAGCAGTATATTTAGAACTGTGTTTTTGACTTATAGATTAAAGTTACTGTATATGTAACAAGGCATCTGTCATTTGGAAATGTGAAGTCCTGAAGAAGCAGCAGTGGCCGCAAAACACGTCGGACATTTGGATTTATGACAACTGCCATTACAATTTTATGAAGATATTTACTGTGATATAACCTCAGGGTCAATTTCCCTGTGGTTATACAATTTTAGTATTTTTTTATTAATTTGGTGTGATACATAGATTTAATACCGGTTGATCATCCTTAAATACCCTTTATTTTTTCTCATGGGCTACAGAACACCTCCCTTTCTCCCTATCTCCATAATATAGTTGGGGGAGGGGTTTGATCTATATTTCCCAGAGCTTATCTCACATGGCTTGAGATAATACTGCAGAGAACATGGAAAATTGTCAAGCGACAAGATTTCTGACAGGATCAATAGGTAATTATTTTGCACTTTATAAACAGATTTAACTAAAAGCTTTCAATGATATATAAAACAGAAGAAATAAAAAAAAAAGTGAAAGGTTTATATAAACTTTAAGGGTAACCTGTGCTGAGAAAAAGATGGACCAAGCCTGCCAATACTAGGGGGGCTCGGCATTCCGCACTTTACTAAATATTATCAGGTGGCTCAACTGGCCCCCTCCTTAACCACTTCACCTCCGGAAGGTTTTACCCCCTTCATGACTGGGCCATATTTTGCTATTCAGCACTGCGCTACTTTAACTGGTAATTGCGCATTCCTGCAACACTGTACCCAAATGACATTTATATCAGTTTTCTTTTGGGGGTATTTGATCACCGCTGGGTTTTTTATTTTTTGTAATATAAAAGAAAAAAGCCTGAAAATTTTGAAAAAAATATATATATATATATTTTTTACTATTTGCTTCAAAACATATCCAATAGAAAAATAAAAATTTCTTAATAAGTTTTGGCCAAAATATATTCTCCTACACAGAGGCAGCTGGTGATATATTTTTGGGGGGTGTCAAACAATGCACCCACAGCAACCCCGCCCCCCCGGTCGTGTTACCCGCACCCAGGTCTCAGGACCCGCTTCCTGATTGGCTGGGAGGAGAATCAGTGTGACAATAGTGAATTCGCTATTGTCACACAGCTGGGTGGGCTCAGGGTGAAAAAAAAAAAACATTGGAATCCATGTGTCCAGCACCCTGCATGTAGATTGGGGGGCCGGACGCATAGATAGAGGGCAGCGCCCGTGCGCCCCTAATGGACGGGCCGCCACTGCTCCTACATGTATTTGATAAAAAAAAATCGAAAATAAGTGTAAA
This sequence comes from Lithobates septentrionalis, assembly GCA_037952835.1. Lineage (NCBI taxonomy): Eukaryota > Metazoa > Chordata > Amphibia > Anura > Ranidae > Lithobates > Lithobates septentrionalis. The sequence goes on along the minus strand of JBBDGP010000123.1, from coordinate 3,173,865 downwards.
TTGATTGGTTTCTACAAATTATGGTGCTTATATTCTGAAATATATATTATTACTATTTTTTTTTTCTTATACTAGTAATGGTGGTGATCTGTGACTTATATGGGACTGTGATAGTGCAGCGGGCAATCTGACACTTAGGCTACTTTCACACTGGGGCGGGGCGGGGGGGGGGGGGGGGCGTTAGCGGTAAAGCGCCACTAATGTAAGTGGCGCTTTACCGCTGTAATAGCCGCACTTTTCAGCCGCTAGCAGGGCGCTTTTAACCCCCGCTAGCAGCCAAATAAAGGGTTATTAGCGCCCGCAAAGTGCCTCTGCCGAAGCGCTTTGCAGTCGCTTCGGCAGCAGTGCCCATTGATTCCAATGGCAGGGGCGGTGGAGGAGCTTCCGCACCGCCCGAAAGGTGCTGCTTGCAGAACTTTTTCTAAGGTCCTGCAAGCGCACCGCCCCAGTGTGAAAGCACTCGGGCTCTCACACTGGGGCTTTAGGGGAGACATTTTTCAGGCGCTATTTTTAGCCCAAAAGCACCTGAAAAACGCCTCAGTGTGAAAGGGGTCAACTGTCCCAGGGGGGAGGAACTGACTAACTGCGACTGACATCACCAGTGACGTAATAAAGTGATCAGTGATAATACTATACACTGTCACTGTAGTAAAGACACTGGCTGGGAAGGGGTTAACATCTAGGTCGATCAAAGGGTTAAAAGTGTGCCTAGCTATATGTAATGTGTGTAAAGTGAGCTACTTTTACTACTAGATCTCTAAGTTTCTTTGCAGGGAGGAGAAACAGAGAGATCATTCCCTCTGTACAGAGCTCTGTGTGGATTGTCAACACAGAGCTCTGGGCTGTGACTGGACACAGCCGATCAGCAGGTCCCGGCTGTGAATCATTGGCCGGAACTTGCTAACAGGCCCCCACTGTGTACACTCACAGCGGGTGTCGCTCTCCTAAGCCCGGGATCCGGCAGCGGCGCATGCATACGTCAATTTCCCTATGCAGGTCGCCCGTCCATGGTACATGGTTAATTATCACGCTGCTCAAGAAACCCCGCCCTGGGTAGGCCTTGGATGCTGAACTGCAATCCATAGACAACCCGTTCTGGCTTACTCCATGCGACAGAGGTCAATCTCTCAACATACTTATGCCACGTACACACGATCGGATTTTCCAACGGGAAATGTTGGATGTGAGCTTGTTGGCGGTAAGTCCGACCGTGTATATGTTCCATCGGACATTTGTTGTCGGACTTTCCACCAACAACTGTTGGCTAGCATGTTCTCAAATTTTCCGCCAACAAATGTGTGTTGTCCGATTTTCCAATAGTTTGTACACAAGTCCGTCGTACCAAAGTACAAACACGCATGCTCGGAATCACGCATCACTTTTGAACTTCCTTTTTATCAGCTCGCCGTACGTCTTGTACGTCACTACGTTCGTAATTGTTGGCCAACATTTGTTTGACCGTGTGTATGCAAGACAAGTTGGAGCCAATAACCTTCGGACAAAATTCCACGGTTTTATTGTCCTAAAGTCCGATCGTGTGTACGAGGCTTTACTCGCCAAATAAACTCATCCTTATCTGGTGAACCCCAAGTAAGCTGGTCAAGAAAGATGGATGAGAAGAATAGCATGCACGGGTCCCCTCCTGCCCTTGGGCCCCACTGCAGCTGCATGGACTGCTTAGGTCTATAGCTACGTTCATTGCTGTGCTGTACATAGCCTGTGCAAAGAGCAGAGCTGTGTAAGGGGCCCAGAAGGCTCCACCTCCCAAAGTCTGCCTGCAGAAAACTACAGGAGGGGGCAGAGACAAGACCAGTCACCCTGCACAAGGAGAGAGAGCAGCAGTGATTGGTCTTTATTACAGGAAGCTCCTGCACAGAGGGGAAGTCTCACACTGGATTACTGCACAGATCTGGAAGAAATACACAAAGCACACCGAGATTCAAGGAAGAATTCACATGACTCTTGTAGTTAGGCAATATTTACTTATTCCCGAGTTCAGCTTTAAAGATTCCCATCACTAATTAGTACACCAAATATAATATCAGCAGTAGCTTTTCACGGAAACACTTGAGCCAGACATGTCCAAACCAAATGAGCAATATTTATGAGCAGAAAGTAGCAGACGCAGCACTAGGCCGGGGTCTTGGTAAAAAAGCAGCATGTAGGTGTATTGGAAGGGAAGCGAAAGCTCCTGAGACAAGGAATGAAAAACATTTTCTTGCCAGCAATGGCCGGCTGACAAATCAGGGAGGTGGGAAGAATGGAACGAGGGTGGGGAGCATTCTCGAGGAACTGGAGGTCACAAGTTAAAATGTTTTCTGTTAGCCAAAAAGGGCAATGAAAATGTATTAGACAATGAGAAGTGTGATAAAGGAGTGGGAGGCACAATTTCTATGTTTGCTGAGCCATTTTCCTTCACTGAAGAGTCTGGGGAGAGGAGGGGGGAGGAAAGGAGCAGGATAAGAAAATAAGACAAGTAGGCGAGTCATAGGGGGAGCATGGAGAGGGGTCAGGAGCAGGGTGAGGAGCATGTAGGGGGTTAAGAGAGGGATGAGGATCATGGAGAGGGGTCAGGAGATGGATGGGGAGCATTGAGAGGTGTCAGGAGAGGGGTGGGGAGCATAGAGAAGGGTCAGGAGAGGAATGGGGAGCATGGAGAAGGGTCAGGAGAGGGATTAGGAGCATGGAGAGGGGTCAGAAGAGGGATGAGAACCATGGACAGAAGTCAGGAGAGGGATGGGTAGCATAGAGAGGGTTCAGAAGAGGATGAGGAGCATGGAGAGGGGTCAGGAGAGGGATGGGGAGCATGGAGAAGGGTCAGGAGAAGGATGGGGAGCATGGAGAAGGGTCAGAAGAGGGATGGGGAGCATGGAGAAGGGTCAAGAGAGGGATGGGGAGCATTGAGAAGGGTCAGGAAAGGGATGGAGAGCATAGAGAAGGGTCAGGAGAGTGATGGGGAGCATGAAGAAATGTCAGGAGAGGAATGGGGAGCATGGAGAAGGGTCAGGAGAGGGATGAGCAGCATGGAGAGGGGTCAGAAGAGGGATGAGAACCATGGACAGAAGTCAGGAGAGGGATGGGTAGCATAGAGAGGGTTCAGAAGAGGATGAGGAGCATGGAGAGGGGTCAGAAGAGGGATGGGGAGCATAGAGGGGGATCAGGAGAGGGATGGGGAACATAAAGCGGGGTCAGGAGAGGGATGGGGAGCATGGAGAAGGGTCAGGAGAAGGATGGGGAGCATGGAGAAGGGTCAGGAGAGAGATGGGGATCATGAAGAGAGGTCAGGAGAGGGATGGGGAGCACGCAGAAGAGTAAAGAGTGGGATGGGAAACATAGAGTGGGGTCAGGAGGGAGATGGGGAGCATGGTGAAGGGTCCGGAGAGGGATGAGGAGCACGGAGAGGGGTCAGGAGAGGGATGAGAACCATGGACAGAAATCAGAAGAGGGGTGAGGAGCATGGAGAGGGGTTAGGAGAGGGTTGGGGAACAGGGAGAGGAATAGGGAACATAGAGAGGGGTCAGGAGAGGGATGGGGAGCATAGAGAGGGGTCAGGAGAGAGATTAGGAACATGGACAGAGGTCAGAAGAGAGATGAGGAGGATGAAAAAGGGTCAGGAGAGGGATGAGGAACATGGAGAGGGGTCAAGAGAGGGATAGGAAACATGGACAGAATTCAGGAGAGGGATGGGTAGCATAGAGAGGCTTCAGAAGAGGGATGGGGAGCGTGGAGAAGGGTAAGGATAGGGATGAGGAGAGGGGCAGCAAGACAGTGGGAAAGGTAAGGTAATGAAGGGGATACATAGAGACATGGAAAAATAAAATAGGTGAGCGAGTGATAGGGGGAGCATGAACAGGGGTCAGAAGAGAAATAGGGAGCATGGAGAGGGGCCAGGAGAGGGGTGGGGAGCATATAGAGGGATTAGGAGAGGGATGGGGAGCATGGAGAACAGTTAGGAGTGGGATGGGGAGTAGGGATGAGCCGTACCCCCCCCCCCCCCGGTTCAGTTTGCAGCAGAACATGTGAACAGGCAAAAAATTTGCTCGAACACTGTTAAAGTCTATGGGACACGAACGTGAAAAATCAAAAGTGCTCATTTTATAGGCTTATATGCAAGTTATTGCCATAAAAAGTGTTTGGGGATCCGGGTTCTGCCCCAGGGGACACGTATCAATGCAAAAAAAAACATTTTAAAAAATGCATTTTTTTCAGGAGCAGTGTATATTCCTTTAAATATCGTGCCTGGGGGGTGTCTATAGTATGCCTGTAAAGTAGCGCATCTTTCCCATGTTCATAACAGTACCACAGCAAAATGACATTTCTAAAGGAAAAAATGTAATTTAAAATTGCTCGCGGCTGTAATGTATTATCGGATCCCGGCAATATAGATAAAAATCAGTGAAAAAAACATTGTGGGTTCCCCCCAGTCCATTACCAGGCCCTTCAGGTCTGGTATGAATATTAAGGGGAACCCCGCGCCAAAATGTGAAAAAAATGGCGCGGGGGCCCCCCAAAATTCATACCAGACCCTTATCCAAGCACGCAACCTGGCAGGCCGCGGGAAAAGGGGGGGAGGAGAGAGCCCCCCTCCTGAACTGTACCAGGCTACATGCCCTGAACATGGGGAGGGTGCTTTGGGGTCCCCCCAAAACACCTTGGGGACATGGGCCTCTTCCCCACAACCCTTGCCCGGTGGTTGTGGGGGTCTGCGGGCGGGGGGCTTATCGGAATCTGGAAGCCCCCTTAAACAAGGGGGCCCCCAGATCCCGCCCCCCCTATGTGAATGGGTATCGGGTACAGTGTACCCCTACACATTCACCAAAAAAAGTGTAAAAAAAGCAGACTGGGGTTTCAAGATGTGCTGTTCAAGCTCTTCTGAAGAAGCACAAAGAAACGGGCAACGTTGAGAACTGTAGACACAGAAGTTGACCAAGGAAACTTAAAGTGGTTGTTAAACCCAGTTACACCACTTGTACCTACAGGTAAGCCTATAATAAGGCTTACCTGTATGTACTGGAAATATCTCCTAAACCTGCACGGTTTAGGAGATATTTACCGCACTGAGGAAAGGGCACGATCGTGCAGTTTCTAAGGGGCTCGTGCCGTGACTGCACGGGAGTGACGTCATGCGACTCCAGCCAGTCACAGAGCCGGAGTCCACGGCCCCAGAAGGAAGAGGGGTTAAGATGGACGCGGCCATCAGCGGGGACATCGCGGACATCGTGGGCTTCGTTTGCAGGTAAGTGGCACATATTATGCTTTTACTTTGCAAGGGAAAAAAGAGGAAATAAAACCAATCAGGTATGACTCTCATGCAACCTTTGAGGGTTAACATTGAAGTTAGACATGTGCACTGCCGAAATATATGTTCTTTTTCGTTTCATTCGTTTTTGTTTTTTTTGTTTTTTTTTCGGGTCATTCGTTACGATCGCAATTCGCAAATTTGAAAATCCGGAAATAAGAAAGAAAATTTGAAAATTCAAAAGAATAACTAACTAATAATAACTAACTATTGAATTATAGGCATTGGAATTTCCTTTAAAATTTGGCTGTTAGAGAACGTAACGAATACAAATTTATCTGAAGTTACGAATGCCATATCTAAACAAATGGAACGGATCAAATTAATAAAATAAATATTAATAATTAAAAGTTTTTTTTATTATTATTATTATTAGTATTAATTTGTTACGTTCCATTCGTTATTTTGGATAATTCGTAACTTCGGATAAACTTGTATTCCTTACGTTCACATATAACAAGTCGCACAAGGGTGAATGGGATATAAAAGACTCCCCTAACACTTATGCCGCGTACACACGAGCGGACTTTACGGCAGACTTTGCCCGGCGGACGGGATTTCGTCGGACAATTCGATCGTGTGTGGGCTCCAGCGGACTTTGTTTTCTCAAAAGTTGGACGGACTTAGATTTGAAACATGTTTTAAATTAATCCGTCGAAATCGAGTCCGGTCGAAAAGAACCGCTCATCTATATGCTAGTTCGACGGACAAAAAGCCACGCTAGGGCAGCTATTGGCTACTGGCTATGAACTTCCTTGTTTTAGTCCGGTCGTACGTCATCACGTACGAATTCGACGGACTTTGGTTGATTGTGTGTAGGCAAGTCCGTTCATTCAGAAAGTCCGTCGTAAAGTCCGTCAAAGTCTGCCGAGCAAAGTCTGCCGTAAAGTCCGCTCGTGTGTACGCGGCATAAGGCTGCATTCACACATGGGTGCTTTGAATTTTCAAAACGCTCTGGTAAAATGACAAGTCGCACAACACAAATTTCAGATGCCATTCATTTTAATGGCACCTAAAATCACGGTTCTGCCACAATTATCTCGCCATAAATCATGCTGCAATCGCGGCAGCTTGTCGCCTAAGCTTAGGTTTCCACTTGCGACCTGAAAGTTGCGCGATTTTGATGCGACTTGAAGCAATGCCTGTGTATTCTTAAGGTCTGAGGGCCTCAAGTTGCATCAAAGTCGGACCAGTGTACTACTACTTTGAAGTCGCTGCGACTTGAAGTCGCACAAATATGAACGGTACTCATTGGAAATCATGGGGTACGACTTGTCATGCGACTTTGCAGTCCCAAATCGCAGGACAAGTTACACAAGTGGAAACAGAGCCTAAAGGTAGCTCCTGAGCTTTTTTTGTGCGACATGTTTCACGCCATGCGGTTTGCCACGATTGCAGCATGATATATGGCGAGAGAATTGCGGCAGAACCGCACTGTATTTTTAGGTGCCATTAAAATAAATGGCATCTGAAATTTGCACTGTGGGATTTGTCATTTTTTTCCAGAGCGTTTTGAAATTGCGGGCAGAATCACGTTTCAAAACGCCCAGGTGTGAATGCAGCCTAACCCCGGTTCACACCAATGCCATTTGACAGTTCAAAATCGCAATATACAGTATCTCACAAAAGTGAGTACACCCCTCACATTTTTGTAAATATTTTATTCTATCTTTTCATGTGACAACACTGAAGAAATGACACTTTGCTACAATGTAAAGTAGTGAGTGTACAGCTTGTATAACATTGTAAATTTGCTGTCCCCTCAAAATAACTCAACATGCTAAGGTTGCCACCACTCTATGCTTAGTTTTCTTCATCAGTCTGCCTAGACCCACTGAAAGCCAATGAGTGTCCTCCTTCTTGCACAGAGGCCTTAGTGGCTATCTTCTTCAATGTCTAAGGTTACCAGCACTCCAGGCTTAGTTTTCTTCATCAGCCTGCCTAGACCCATTGAAAGTCTATGGGTGTCCTCCTTCTTGCACAGGGGCCTTAGTGGCTAGCTTCATCAGCATCCAAGGTTGTCACCACTGCATGCTTAGTATTATTCATAAGCCTGCCTAGATCCATTAAAAGCCAATGGATATCCTTCTTCTTGCACAGGGGCCTTAGTGACTACCTTCATCAATGTCCAAGGTTACCACCACCCTGTGCTTAGTTTTCTTCATCAGCCTGCCTAGACCAATCAAAATCCAATGGGTGTCCTCCTTCTTGCCCAGAGGCCTTAGTGACTATCTTGATCAATGTCCTAGATTATCACCACTCCATGCTTAGTTTTCTTCATCAGCTTGCCTAGACCCATTGAACGCCAATGGGTGTCCTCTGTCCTGCACAGGGGCCTTAGTGACTACCTTCATCAATGTCCAAGGTTACCACCACCCTGTGCTTAGTTTTCTTCATCAGCCTGCCTAGACCAATTAAAAGCCAATGGGTGTCCCCCTTGTTGCCCAGAGGCCTTAGTGACTTTCTTGATCAATGTCCTAGATTATCACCACTCCATGCTTAGTTTTCTTCATCAGCTTGCCTAGACCCATTGAACGCCAATGGGTGTCCTCTGTCCTGCACAGGGGCCTTAGTGACTACCTTCATCAATGTCCAAGGCTGCCACCACTCCATGCTTAGTTTTCTTCATCAGCCTGCCCAGACCAATTAAAAGCCAATGGGTGTCCTTCTTGCAGAGGGGCCTTAGTGACTACCTTGAATAATGTCCAAGGTTACCACCACTCCAGGCTTAGTTTTTTCATCTACTCAACCTTCACAAATGGTGGAAAAAAAAACAAAAACCTGTATATAGACAAGATAATATCCTGGGTTTTTTTTATGATCTCCTGGGAGTCCCACTTTTGGTTATTGTGTTGGTTCTTCAAGCCACCTAAACCCACTGAAGGCCTCATGTTCATCTATTTATCTATATATCTAGAAAATTGTTTTTGCATGGGGCCCTAGTGACTACCTTGATAAATGTTCAAGGAAGAATTGGAAGCCAACAGGTGTCCTCTAGAGGTGGCACACTGAATAGAGGAGTCAAAGTAGGGTGGACAAGCACTGGTAGGCTCAGAGCAGCTTGCCAGTGGTAAAACAATCTATTGGTAAGGGTCCCGTTAAGGGCATCCCTGTGGATTAGCAGTTGGGTGCCAGTGTACAGATTTTCCACTTTCTCACTGCAGGTGGAAAACCTCCATAACTGGCTTGAGTTATGCGATTGTAAAAATATGGTTGACTGACTATATTTTGTTCTTGCTGGCATGTTTTTTTCCTTGGCCACGACTGGTCTTCCTGTGCCGGAAAGTTAGGGTGGAAATGCGCACTCTCTATACTCTTCAGAGGATCTAAAAGTATGAAAAGGTTTTCTAACGTGATGAAAAAAAAGAAGAAATACATTTGCTGAACTCCGAGGATTGACGATTTCCCCCGCCGTCTTCCTTGGAAATTCACTGAACCAAAGTTGCAGAACGCCAACCAGAAAAAAAAATTCATTGCCGGCGTTTTCTTCAGTGGGCTATAAAATCTGGAAATTCTTCCTGCAGCTCTGTGTCTGAGGAATCCAGGAATCGCCTCTGTAGACACGTACAGCAAAGATAATACTGAATAATAATATACAATATAAAATACTATATTCTTACATTATTTGTATCATATGTTATGTTATGTGCTGTACTTTTGTGTTTTAAATTGTAAGCCTTACATAAGGGGGTAAGGGGGCCTGTGATTGGGACTCTGATGTAAAGGGGGGGGACTCTGATGGGGACCCTGATGTAAGGGGGGACTCTGACGTATAGGGAACTCTAATGTGACTCTTATGTAAGGTTCACTATTATGGGGATCCTGATATAAGGGGTACTCCGATGGGGACCCTGCTGTGGGGGGGACTCCTGTATAGGAAACTCTGATGTAAGGGGAACTCTGATGGAGACCCTGATTTAAAATTGGACTCTGATGTAAGGGGGGACTATGATGGGGACTATGATGTAAGGGGGACTCTGATGTGGACCCTGATGTAAGGAGGACCCCGATGTAAAGGGGAACTCTGATGGGGTTAGTGATGTACGGGGGACTCTTACAGGAACTTTGATATAAGGGGGACTCTGATGTAATGGGGGCTCTAACAGGGACCTGATATAAGGGGGGCTCTGATGGAGACCCTGATGTAAGGGGGAACTCTGATGGGGACCCTGATGTAAAGAGGACTCTGATGGGGACTCTAATGTAAACTTATGGGAACTTTGATTGGTACTGTGATCTAAGGGGGACTCTGATGTAATGGGGGCTCCAACCGGGACCCTGATATAAGGGTGGCTCTCATTGGGACCCAGGTGTAAGGGGTAACTTTGATTAGGACCCCATCCCACCAAGGCATGTAACATGCCTGGTGACGCTACATGATAATATGAATGGGCCCTTATACACAGATTATTCGTTTATTACCTATAACTATCCATCATCCGTTTCCCAAACAGATACTTTATTTTACAAAGGGAACTCTGATGGGGACCCTGATGTAAGGGGGGACGGTGATGGAGACCGTGATATGGGGAGGGGGGGCAGTGATAGAGACCCTGATGTAAGGGGGGACGGTGATGGGGACCCAGATGTAAGGGGGGACGGTGATGGAGACCCTGATGAAAGGGGGGGCGGTGATGGAGACCCTGATGTAGGGGGGATGGTGATGGGGACCCTGATGTAAGGGGGCACCCTGATGGGTACCCTGCTGTAAGGGGGGACGGTGATGGAGACCCTGATGTAGGGGGGACGGTGATGGAGACCCTGATGTAGGGGGGATGGTGATGGAGACCCTGATGTAAGGGGGGACGGTGATGGAGAAGAAAAATAAGATGATTCGTGCTATATGACTAGTGAAATGTGTGGCCAAATGGTCACACCGACAGTAAATGCATAAACCAAAAGTGCAGTAATATATCACAATTAGTGCAAACAAATATATAAAAAATAAAGTCCAAACAAATGTGTTAAAAAATCTTTGGGAATAATAAGAAAGTGTCCATGAAAAAGCACCAAAAAGAAAAAGAGTAAATTAGCATTTACGGGTCTTTCAACCACATGGAGCCTCAGATGTGTGGGACCGCCACCAATAATAAGAGCCTGGCCGCTTACCAGAACCCCATGACCCCCCGTTACAGAGGGTCCAAAAGGGCTTATGAGATCCTAGTGGTCCGGATTTCCCAGGAGCGAAGATGGAAATGGAAACTGGAAAAGGGCATCAAATGCTGGAGTGGAGATGGATGGGTCCACAGGAAGGGGGCTCAGCCCTCAGCAAAGTGATGTCATCATAGGAGAAAAGAAAGGGAGGGCTCCCATAGTGTAAATCAGATAACGATTTATTGTAAAAAAATGTGTAAACACTCACATGTAAATAAGACAATCAGCATCATCGATGGAAGAACAAACTGTGGCACCGGCCGGATGACCACAGGTAGCTCGTCCTGTTAGATGTACAGCGACAGTGGGAGGTGGCGCGATGATACCGCTCAGCCCTACGCTGCGTTTCGCAAAAAAATGCGTCTTCCAGGGGCATGAGAAGACTTCCATCGTGCCCCTGGAAGACGCGTGGTTGAAAGACCCGTAAATGCTAATTTACTCTTTTTCTTTTTGGTGCTTTTTCATGGACACTTTCTTATTATTCCCAAAGATTTTTTAACACATTTGTTTGGACTTTATTTTTTATATATTTGTTTGCACTAATTGTGATATATTACTGCACTTTTGGTTTATGCATTCACTGTCGGTGTGACCATTTGGCCACACATTTCACTAGTCATATAGCGCGAATCATCTTATTTTTCTTGTTCATGTTATGTGTTTGTGTCACATTTTAGATATCGCTGCTTTGTTATTATATTTGAGACACTTTGAAGCGCAATTATTTTCCCCCCTTTTTTTCTATGACGGTGATGGAGACCCTGATGTAAGGGGCAACGGTAATGGAGACCCTGATGTAAGGGGGGTAAGGGGGGACAGTGATTGAGAGTAGACACTCATGTAGGGGGGGACAGTGATGGAGACCCCAATGTAAGGGTGGACAGTGATGGAGACCCTGATGTAAGGGTGGACAGTGATGGAGACCCTAATGTAAGGGGGGACAGTGATGGAAAGTAGACCCTCATGTAAGGGGGGACAGTGATGGAGACCCTGATGTAAGGGGGGACAGTGATGGAAAGTAGACCCTCATGTAAGGGGGGGATGGTGATGGAGACCCTAATGTAAGGGGGGATGGTGATGGAGACCCTCATGTAAGGGGGGATGGTGATGGAGACCCTGATGTAAGGGGGGATGGTGATGGAGACCCTGATGTAAGGGGGGATGGTGATGGAGACCCTCATGTAAGGGGGGATGGTGATGGAGACCCTGATGTAAGGGGGGACGGTGATGGGGACCCAGATGTAAGGGGGGATGGTGATGGAGACCCTCATGTAAGGGGGGACAGTGATGGAGACCCTGATGTAAGGGGGGACAGTGATGGAAAGTAGACCCTCATGTAAGGGGGGATGGTGATGGAGACCCTGATGAAAGGGGGATGGTGATGGAGACCCTGATGTAAGGGGGGATGGTGATGAAGACCCTCATGTAAGGGGGGATGGTGATGGAGACCCTGATGTAAGGGGGGATGGTGATGGAGACCCTGATGTAAGGGGAGATGGTGATGGAGACCCTGATGTAAGGGGGGATAGTGATGGAGACCCTGATGTAAGGGGGGATGGTGATGGAGACCCTGATGTAAGGGGGGGATGGTGATGGAGACCCTGATGTAAGGGGGGATGGTGATGGAGACGCTCATGTAAGGGGGGACAGTGATGGAGACCCTGATGTAAGGGGGGACAGTGATGGAAAGTAGACCCTCATGTAAGGGGGGATGGTGATGGAGACCCTGATGTAAGGGGGGACGGTGATGGAGACCCTCATGTAAGGGGGCACGGTGATGGAGACCCTGATGTAAGGGGGATGGTGATGGAGACCCTGATGTAAGGGGGGATGGTGATGCAGACCCTGATGTAAGGGGGGATGGTGATGGAGACCCTGATGTAAGGGGGGGATGGTGATGGAGACCCTGATGTAAGGGGGGGATGGTGATGGAGACCCTGATGTAAGGGGGGATGGTGATGGAGACCCTGATGTAAGGGGGGATGGTGATGGAGACCCTGATGTAAGGGGGGATGGTGATGGAGACCCTGATGTAAGGGGGGATGGTGATGGAGACCCTGATGTAAGGGGGATGGTGATGGAGACCCTCATGTAGGTGGGGATGGTGATGGAGACCCTGATGTAAGGGGGGGATGGTGATGGAGACCCTCATGTAGGGGGGGATGGTGATGGAGACCCTGATGTAAGGGGGGACGGTGATGGAGACCCTCATGTAAGGGGGCACGGTGATGGAGACCCTGATGTAAGGGGGATGGTGATGGAGACCCTGATGTAAGGGGGATGGTGATGGAGACCCTTATGTAGGTGGGGATGGTGATGGAGACCCTGATGTAAGGGGGGGATGGTGATGGAGACCCTCATGTAGGGGGGGATGGTGATGGAGACCCTGATGTAAGGGGGGACGGTGATGGAGACCCTGATGTAAGGGGGGATGGTGATGGAAACCCTCATGTAGGGGGGAACTCTGTTGGGGACCACATGGCACCAAGGCATGTAAGATGCGTGGCAGTAACGTGTGTGGTACCACTACATGATGATGTGATTGGGCCCTTATACACAGATGATTGTATTATATATGACTTTCCACCATCCATCTAACTCCTAATCAGATCCTTTATTCTCACTTTGGTTTCTGTCCGATCAGAACCGCCATCATCCTCTCATTCTCTTCATAGGAAGTTTCTCGCTCATCCGCCACACTTTTTATACGAGCTGAGAAATTTGGCGCGGCCTCTCGGCGGAGCGGTGAGCTGACACGGAGCCGGCGCGGGTCCTCCACACATTGTTATGTCCAAGGAGAGGGAATTATCACCCGGAGCCGACGACAATGAGTGATAAAAGCTACAATAAGGGGGGGCCGGACTTCGTCATTCAGGAATAATGAACTCCGGATCGTTTGATCCGCTGCTGACAGGAGATTTTTTTACATTTTATATTCTCCTCTGAAATATTAATAACGGCTTCGTTTTTTTTTTTTTTTCCAGCTCATTCTATTCAATATTAATAATGGAAAAATAATGGAAATCTGACCTCCAGACTTCCCTTCAGTTTCACACAGTTGTACAGTTGGCTCCTCTCCTGGACTGAAATGGTTTCCTCTGATTACACCGCACACTGTGAGCTTCTCACCATGTGCATTAAAAGCTGCAGCAAGTCAGACGGAGCCCCGCCCCATTTTCTGTCTGGAGGACGCCCAGCATCATCTAGTACTTTGCCCCCCATCCTGACTGTCCCCCACCCACCCCTTTCATTTTTGGATCTCAGTCACTGGGCTGTGGATGTTATCTAGTACAGTCAGCATGCAAATACCGTGTGTGCCTGGGAACGCCACTGCTTGTAATAGGACTGAGAGCTCTTGAAATGAGTAGTGAGGCAGGGTGCTGTTATGTTTGTAGGAATCTATGTACAGAACCCCCACTCCCGCCAGCCCCTCCCACCAATCTATGTACAGCCCTCCCCCCTGCCAGCCCCTCCCACCAATCTATGTACAGCCCTCCCCCCCGCCAGCCCCTCCCACCAATCTATGTACAGCCCTCCCCCCGCCAGCCCCTCCCACCAATCTTTGTACAGCCCTCCCCCCGCCAGCCCCTCCCACCAATCTATGTACAGCCCTCCCCCCGCCAGCCCCTCCCACGAATCTATGTACAGCCCTCCCCCCCGCCAGCCCCTCCCACCAAATCTATGTACAGCCCTCCACCCCCCGCCAGCCCCTCCCACCAATCTATGTACAGCCCTCCACCACCCCACCAGCCCCTCCCACCAATCTATGTACAGCCCTCCCCCCGCCAGCCCCTCCTACCAATCTATGTACAGCCCTCCCCCCTGCCAGCCCCTCCCACCAATCTATGTACAGCCCTCCCCACCCCCGCCAGCCCTTCCCACCAATCTATGTACAGCCCTCCACCCCCCGCCAGCCCCTCCCACCAATCTATGTACAGCCCTCCACCCCCCGCCAGCCCCTCCCACCAATCTATGTACAGCCCTCCACCCCCGCCAGCCCCTCCCACCAATCTATGTACAGCCCTCCCCCCACCAGCCCCTCCCACCAATCTATGTACAGTCCTCCCCCCCGCCAGCCCCTCCCACCAAATCTATGTACAGCCCTCCACCCCCCGCCAGACCCTCCCACCAATCTATGTACAGCCCTCCACCCCCCCCACCAGCCCCTCCCACCAATCTATGTACAGCCCTCCCCCCCACCAGCCCCTCCTACCAATCTATGTACAGCCCTCCCCCCCTCAGCCCCTCCCACCAATCTATGTACAGCCCTCCCCCCCCGCCAGCCCCTCCCACAAATCTATGTACAGCCCTCCCCCCCGCCAGCCCCTCCCACCAATCTATGTACAGCCCTCCACCCTCCCGCCAGCCCCTCCCACCAATCTATGTACAGCCCTCCACCCCCGCCAGCCCTTCCCACCAATCTATGTACAGCCCTCCACCCCCCCACCATCCCCTCCCACCAATCTATGTACAGCCCTCCCCCCTGCCAGCCCCTCCTACCAATCTATGTACAGCCCTCCCCCCCGCCAACCCCTCCCACCAATCTATGTACAGCCCTCCACCCCCCCGCCAGCCCTTCCCACCAATCTGTGTACAGCCCACCCCACCCCCGCCAGCCCTTCCCACCAATCTATGTACAGCCCTCCCCCCGCCAGCCCTTCCCACCAATCTATGTACAGCCCTCCCCCCGCCAGCCCTTCCCACCAATCTATGTACAGCCCTCCACCCCCGCCAGACCCTCCCACCAATCTATGTGCAGCCCTCCATCCCCCCGCCAGCCCCTCCCACCAATCTATGTAGAGCCCTCCACCCCCGCCAGCCCCTCCCACCAATCTATGTACAGCCCTCCACCCCCCCGCCAGCCCTTCCCACCAATCTATGTGCAGCCCTCCCCACCCCCGCCAGCCCTTCCCACCAAGCTATGTACAGCCCTCCACCCCCCCCGCCAGCCCTTCCCACCAATCTATGTACAGCCCTCCCCACCCCCGCCAGCTTCTCCCACCAAGCTATGTACAGCACCTTGCTGGCCCTTCCTGCCAGCCACGATCTGCCTGCAATGCATAGAGAAGCCCAGAGACCCAGTGATGACCTCTACACATCTGATCAAAACCTTGTGGAGGATAGAGAGGGATTTGGGTTCCTTAGCAACTCAGCAAAAATATGCCAATGAAAAATATTTGAAATACACTATATTGTCAAAAGTATTGTGACGCCTGCCTTTACACACACATGAACTTTAATGACATCCCAGTCTTCGTCAGTAGGGTTCAATATTGAGTTGGCCCACCCTTTGCAGCTATAACAGCTTCAACTCTTCTGGGAAGGCCATCCACAAGGTTTAGGAGTGTGTCTATGGGAGTGTTTGACCATTCTTCTAGAAGAGTATTTGTGAGGTCAGGCACTGATGTGGGACGAAAAGGCCTGGCTCGCAGTCTCCGCTCTAATTCATCCCAAAGGTGTTCTATCGGGTTGAGGTCAGTTGATTTGATGGCTAAGCTCCGTCCCAAAATGCCATTTCCCATCCAGTGAAATAATAAATAAATAACAAGCAACATAGTAAACGTTTAATATTATAAGCAATATAATAAATACATAATAAACAATATAATAAATAATAAATACATTAATAAATAATAAGCAATATAATAAATACATAAATAATAAATATATAATAAACAATATAATAAATCTTTTATATTATAAGAAATAAATACATAATAAGCAATATAATAAATAATAATAAATAAGTAAATAAATAAACTGTAAGCAATATAATAAATACATAAATAATAATAAATTTAATAAACACATAAAAAATAATTAATATAATAAATAAATAAATAATAAGCAGTATAATAAACATTTAATATTATAAGCAGTATAATAAATAAATAATAAACAATATAATAAATAATAAATACATAAATAAATAATAATATAATAAATATAAAAACAGTAAATAAAAAAAATAAGCAATATAAGAAATGTTTTATATTATAAGAAATAAATAAATAATAATCAATATAATAAATAATAATAAATAAGTAGATAAAAAATTATTATCAATATAATAAATACATAAATAATATTAAATAAATAATAATCAATATAATAAATACATAAATGATAATAAATAAAAAATAATCAATATAATAAATAAATAATAAGCAAAATAATAAATAAATAATAAACAATATAATAAATAAATAAATAATAATACATAAATAAATAATAAGGAATGTTTTTATATATATATTATATGCAATATAATAAATAAATAAATAATAAATAAATAATAAGCAATATAAACATAATCACACACATAGGTTGGACTTGATGGACTTGTGTCTTTTTTCAACCTCACCTACTATGTAACTATATAATAAATGTTTGCTTTCGGATTTAATTCCGCTTTATTGAATCCTAAAATTGCAGTGGCTTTGTCAAGGACACACTCCCATGGCGATTTGCTAAGATCGCACCTATCACCTCTTCACTGCCTGTCAAATGCCTCTGAAAAGCGATCCAACCACAGATTGCTCTTAAAAGGCGTGGCAGCCACAGTTCCAAGTGTAGATGAGCTCTAATAGAGGCCATCTCTTAGACCGCCCTTTCACTTTAAATGTTTAAAAAGGAGCAGCGGTTGACTTTATCTTGTTGGCCACCATGCGTTCCTTCGGGCACGTCCAGGAGACCACCTCTGCACTCATATTTATTATTGGGGGGGGGGGGGGGGGAGCATGAGAAACGAGGAACTGAAGAACTGCAGCCCACCTTCCTCCGATTACCGCAGGGACTGTGTCTGTGTGTGTGAGGGACGTCCTCTCTGGTTGGTCGGGGGAATTGCTGCTGGAAGGGTCGGTGTGGGAAATCCGTAGGAAGAAGACGGAGCTCCTTAGTCATACATGGGGAAGGATCGAGCCTTTAACTCCTTCTGTCTATTGTTATAATAAGAAGAGAGACTTCCAGATGAACGAGAACTCTGTTCAGCTCCATGCGATTTTCAGATTGTTTATGCGATTTTCAGTGCGACTGCAACTTTGACGTGACTTCATTGGCACTTTCCTCACAGAAGTCGCATCAGCTTTAGACGAGAAGCGATTTTTGTGCGACTTTGATGAGATCCGTGTGTTTTAACCCTCAGCTCTCCATCCTTGCTTCCTAAAAACTCTCCTCCCAAACACATTCCGTTCACCTAAACATCGCACAAACGCACATTTTTATTACTTTTTACTTTTTTTTCTTTTTCATTCACTTAACCACTTCAGCCCTGGAAGGTTTTACCCCCCCCCCTTAATGACCAGGCCATTTTTTGCGATACGGCACTGCGTTACTTTAACAGACAATTGCGCAGTCGTGCGACGTTGTACCCAAATAAAATTGACGTCCTCTCTTTCCCACAAATAGAACCTTTTTTTTTTGGTGGTATTTGATCCCCTCTGCGTTTTTTATTTTTTGCGCTATAAACAACAACAAAAAAAAAACGACCATTTTGAAAAAAAAATAAAATATTTTTTTACTTTCTGCTATAAAACAAATCCAATAAAAAAAAAAAGTAAAAAAACGAATTTCTTCATCAGTTTAGGCCGATATGTATTCTGCTACAAATTTTTAGTAAAAAAAAAATCCCAATAAGCGTATATTGATTGGTTTGTGCAAAAGTTATAGCGTCTACAAAATAGGGGATATTTTTTATGGATTTTTTTTTTTACTATAGTAATGGAGGCGATCAGCGAATTTGTAGCGGGACTGCGATATTGTGGTCGGACAAATTGGACACCTGGCACTTTTGACACTTTTTTTGGGGACCAGTGACACTAATACAGTTATCAGTGCTAAAAATATGCACTGTCACTGTACTAATGACACTGGCAGGGAAGGAGTTAACATCTAATGTGTTCCTAGCGGGTGCTTTCTAACTGAGTGGGGGATGGTTTGACTGGGGGAAGAAAGAGATCCGTGGTCCTGCTTAGCAAGAACACAAGGTCTCTCTTTTTCCCTTTGACAGAACAGCGGTCTGCCTTGTTTACATAGGCAGACCGCCGTTCTGCCTCTTCCGGGAACGATCGTGGGTGGCCGGCGGACATCGGGTCCACCGGACACAACGATTGGTTCCCCCTCTGGCCAATCAGCGCGTCGAACATGCACATCCCCCCCCCATAGCTACTGCACAGAACGACGTACGCGTTACGTCATTTCGTGACGCCTTACCGCAAATGTGTGGAAGGCGGTCCGGAATCAGTTCAATTTGCTGCCCTATGTTTTTTTTTTTTTTCAGCTCGCCTTTTGCCCTGTTCATACTGTGTTTTTGTCGTGGAAAAGGCGTCTTCTAACTGTGATCGGGGCGTCATTGGCTGCATTCACATCTGCGTGTTTCCAAAACGCGCGCCGAACCCGTACAGAAAACACGAGCTGTGCGTCACGTTTTAGAAACGCACTGCAAGCGCACATCATGCGTACGTCGCTATAATGGCAACGCAAGGGTGATGCGTGTTTGCAGCGCGCTTCGGAAACGCACGGCAAAGCGCACCTTTTCTGCGCACGTTTCGAAAAACACGCAGATGTGGACGCAACCTAATTGTTAATGACGCCCCCAGTCGCAGCTGAGATGTGTTTTGATGCACGACAAAATGAGGTACAAACGCACCAAAATGCGCACTGGAACAGCGAGCGACACTCTGCGATCAAATAGGTTCACGGGCTATTTTCGGGCATTTGTCGCGCTACGTGCGTTTGTGTTAAAAGCACACAAAAAATAGCAGGGGCGCGATTCCGCTACACTCAGGTGTGAATGGAATATGCTTGTGGGGAGAATATTTAGCCAGCAAGGATGACCTGGATAGAGAGGAGGGGAGGATCTATTGTTGCTGGCTGCTGGGCTATCTACTGTTGCTGACTGGGGTATATTGTTCCTGGGTGGATCTATTGTTGCGGTGGGTGTTTTTGTTGCAAGGAGTCTGTTATTGCTGGGGGGGCAACTATTGCTGAGAGGGATCTACTGTTAAGGAAGGGATCTATTGTTTCTGGCTGCTGGGTGATCTATTGTTGCTGTCGAGTTCAATTGTTGCTGTGAGGGTTTTTGAAGGAGGTCTAATGCTGCTGGGGGGGGGGGGGGGCAATTGTTGCTGGGAGGGATCTATTGATCTTGGCTACTTGGAGATCTATTGTTGCTGTGGGGATCTATTGTTGCTGTGGGTGTTTTTTTGTTGCTGGGGGTCTATTGTTGCTGGGGGACTAATTGTTGCTGGGAGAGATCTACTGTTAAGGGAGCGATCTATAGTTCCTGGCTGCTTGGTAATCTATTACTACTACTTACTTACTACTACTATGTTCATGGTGGGGTTCTATTTTTTACTGGGGTGGATCTATTGTTGCTGTTTCAGGGGGTCTATTGCTGCTGAGGGCCAATTGTTGCTGAGAGGGATTTTTTGTTCCTGGCTGCTGGGAGATCTATTGTTGCTGGCGGGGATCTATTGTTCCTGGGGTGGATTTTTTTTGCAGGGGGTCTATTGTTGCTGGGGGGCTAATTGTTGCTGGGATGGATCTACTGTTTAGGGAGAGATCTATTGTTCATGGCTGTTGGGTGATCTATTGTTGCTGCTGGGGTTCCATTGTTCTTGGGGTAGTCCTGTTGTTGTAGGGGTTTTGTTGGGGGGTCTATTGTTGCTGTGTAGCCAATTGTTGGTGGAAGGGATCTTCTGTTAAGGGTGATCTGTTGTTTTTGGTTTCTGGGTGATCTATTGTTGCTGGTGGGGTTCTGTTGTTCCTGGGTGGATCTATAGTTGCTGTGGGTTTTTTTGTTGCAGGGTGGTCTATTGTTGCCGGGGGAGGGGGCAATTGTTTCTGGGAGGGATCTGTTGTTAAAGAAGGGGGTCTATTTTTCCTAGCTGCAGGGTGATCTATTGTTGCTGCAGGGGTTCTATTGTTTCTGTGGTGGATCTATTGTTAATATGAGTTATTTTGTTGCAGGGCACAATTCGTGCTCGGGGGAGGGGACGATTCTTGCTGGGAGGTATCTACTGTTAAGGGGGGGATTATTGTTCCTGGCCATTGGGTGATCGATTGTTGCTGGTGGTGTTCTATTGTTCTTGGGGTGGATCTATTGTTGCTATTGTCTTTTGTTGCAGGGGGTTTATTGTTGCTGGAAGGGATCTACTGTTAAGGGAGGGATCTATAGTTCCTGGTTGCTGGGTGATCTATTGTTGCTGGTGATGTTTTATTGTTCTTGGGGCGGTTCTATTGTTGTTGTAGGGGTATTGTTTCTGTGGAGTCAATAGTTGGTGGGAGGGATCTATTGTTAAGGGGGAGCCTGTTGTTCCTGGCTTCTGGGTGATCTATTGTTTCTGGCGGGGTTCTATTGTTCCTGAGGTGGATCTATTGTTGCTGTGGGGGTTTTGTTGAAGGGGGTTCTATTATTGCTGGGGGGCATTGTTGCTGGGATGTATCTGTTGTTAAGGAGGGGGGTCTATTGTTCCTAGCTGCTGGGTGATCTATTGTTGCAGAGGTGGGGGAATTGTTGCTGGGAGGGATCTATTGTTAAGGTGGGTATTATGGTTCCTAGCTGTTGGGTTGATATATTGTTACTGGTGGGGTTCTAATATTCTTGGGGTTAATCTATTATTGCTGTGGGTTTTGTTGTTGTTGCAGGGGGTCTGTTGTTGCTGTGGGGGCAATTGTTGCTGGGAGGGAATCTACAGATAAGGGAGGGATCTATTGTTCCTGGCTGCTGGGTTATCTATTGTTCCTGGGGTGGATATATTGTTGCTGTGGGCGTATTTTATAGCAAGGGATCTATTGTTGAGGTAGGGGGGCTATTGTTGTTAGTTGCTGGGAACTATTTTACTGCTTTTCTTCCATACAGATTTCATACAAATTACACAATGACACCACAAAATGATACTTTGATTTGTTTTCTCTAAAAGGGGCAGCACTATTGTTAAGAGGGAGGTCTTATGTTGCTAAGGATCTATTGTTCCTTGCTGCTGGGTGAGCTATTGTTGCTGGCAGGGTTCTATTGTCCCTTTGGCGGGTCTATTGTTGCTGTGGGTTTTTTGTTGCAGAGGCTCTATTACTGGGGAGGAGTTGGTGCTGCGAAAGATCTACTGTTAAGGGAGGGATCCATTGTTCCTGGCTGCTGGGTGATCTTTTGTTGCTGGAAGATTTTTGTTATTCCTGCAGTGGATCTGTTGTTGCTGTTGGGGAATTTAGTTGTGGGTCTATTTTAGTTGGGGTCTATTTTACTGCTTTTCTTGTTCTAATTAACACATTCCATGCAAATTACTTAACACCACAAAATGATACTTCTTGTATTTTCTCTAAAAGAGGTGGTACGGGGATGTGGGTAGGGGGTGGAGCCAAGGGACAGTGCTCAGAGATGGGTAGGGGTTAGAACCAAGGGAAGGTGCTTAGAGGTGAGCAGGGGGTAGAACCAAGGGACAGTGCTCAGAGGTGGTTAGGGGTGGAATCAAGGGACAGTGCTCAGAGGTGGTTAGGGGTGGAATCAAGGGACGGTGCTCAGAGGTGGTTAGGGGTGGAACCAAGGGATGTTGCTCAGAGGTGGGTAGGGGGTGGAACCAAGGGACAGTGCTCAGAGGTGGGTAGGGGGTGGAACCAAGGGACGGTGCTCAGAGGTGGGTAGGGGGTGGAACCAAGGGACGGTGCTCAGAGGTGGGTAGGGGTGGAATCATGGGACAGTGCTCAGAGGTGGGTAGGGGGTGAAACCAAGGGACAGTGCTCAGAGGTGGGTAGGGGGTAGAACCAAGGGACGTTGCTCAGAGGTGGGTAGGGGGTAGAACCAAAGGACGGTGCTGAGAGTTTGGTATGGAGTGAAACCAAGGGGCAGTGCTCAGAGGTGGGTAGGGGTGGAATCAATGGACATTGTTCAGAGGTAAAACTAATGGATGATGCTTAGAGGTGGGTAGAGGGGTGGAGACAAGGGACGGTGCTCAGAGGTGGGTAGGGGGTGGAAACAAGGGATGGTGCTCATAGGTGGGTAGGGGGTGAAAACAAGGGATGGTGCTCAGAGGTGGGTAAGGGGTCTAGACAAGGGACGTTGCTCATAGGTGGGTAGGGGGTGGAAACAAGGGATGGTGCTCAGAGGTGGGTAGGGGGTGGAACCAAGGGACGGTGCTCAGAGATGGGTAGGGGGTGGAGATAAGGGATCCTCAGAGGTGGGTAGGGAGTGTGGACAAGGGATGGTGCTCAGAGGTGGGTATGCGTGGAACCAAGGGACGGTGCTCAGAGGTGGGTATGGGGTCAGGGCCGGATTTGCCACAAGGCCACTGAGGCCAGGCCTCGGGGCGGCAGTGGTGCAGGGGCGGCGCCGCTCCTGCGGCGACTTCGCGGCCGCCCCCCTATTCGGGCTGCCCATTAAACTCTATTAGGGGCACCGGTGCCCATAGAAAAGATGGCCGCGAGTCACCACGCAACTGCGCATGCGCCGTTCCGAAGCCGGCCGGGCTCGGGAAAGCTCGTACGCGCTCGGCCGGGCGGCGCATGCGCAGTAGCGTGATTGCGCAGCCCGGCGCCATTTTTGAAAAAATCAATGTAATGTCAGCAGTGCGGCAGTGGGGGAGAGAGATGAGATGACATCTCTCATTGCCCGCACCGCTGTTCCGCCCTCCTCCATCAGATAGAAGGCAGCATGGCAAGTGACATCCCCATCTGGTGGCAGGGAGCATGGCAAGTGACATCCCCATCTGGTGGCAGGCATGGTGGCAAGTGACATCCCCATCTGGTGGCAGGGAGCATGGCAAGTGACATCCCCATCTGGTGGCAGGCATGGTGGCAAGTAACATCCCCATCTGGTGGCAGGGAGCGTGGCAAGTGACATTCCCATCTGGTGGCAGGCATGGTGGCAAGTGACATTCCCATCTGGTGGCAGACAGCGTGGCAAGTGACATTCCCATCTGGTGGCAGGCAGTGTGGCAAGTGACATCCCCATCTGGTGGCAGGGAGCATGGCAAGTGACATCCCCATCTGGTGGCAGGCATGGTGGCAAGTAACATCCCCATCTGGTGGCAGGGAGCGTGGCAAGTGACATTCCCATCTGGTGGCAGGCATGGTGGCAAGTGACATTCCCATCTGGTGGCAGACAGCGTGGCAAGTGACATTCCCATCTGGTGGCAGGCAGTGTGGCAAGTGACATCCCCATCTGGTGGCAGGCATAGAGGCAAGTGACATCCCCATCTGGTGGCAGGAATAGTGGCAAGTGACATCCCCATCTGGTGGCAGGCATAGTGGCAAATGACATCCCCACCTGGTGGCAGGCAGCGTGGCAAGTGACATTCCCATCTGGTGGCAGCGTGGCAAGTGACATTCCCATCTGGTGGCAGGCATAGTGGCAAGTGACATCCCCATCTGGTGGCAGGCATAGTGGCAAGTGACATCCCCATCTGGTGGCAGGCAGCGTGACAAGTGACATTCCCATCTGGTGGCAGGCAGCGTGGCAAGTGACATTCCCATCTGGTGGCAGGCAGCATGGCAAGTGACATTCCCATCTGGTGGCAGGCATGGTGGCAAGTGACATCCCCATCTGGTGGCAGGCAGCGTGGCAAGTGACATCCCCATCTGGTGGCAGGCATAGTGGCAAGTGACAAGCAATGGTGGCAGGTGACACGCTCGGGGCTTCCAATGATTCTGCATTATGGTGAGTTGAACTATTTCATTTTATATTACAATGTAATGATAGAAATAATGCGTTTCAATTATCCTGACACCATAACAACCATGGTGCCGGGGATGATTGAAGCACTAACACCAGCCATTGCCCACGAAAAATCCTTACCCCTCGCGCGCTTACCCTGAAGTATTTTCAGTCTGTACAATTAAAGCCAGTTATTTTCAGTGTTCTCGTGTGTGGAGATATGTTTTTAATTGATCTATTGTAGAAGTCATCGATAAAGGACGAGAATGGTGGTGTGTGTGTATGTGTTTGTGTGTGTGTGTGGGGGGGGGGGGGGGCGGCATTGATGGACCCGGCCTTGGGGCGGCAAAGGGAGTAAATCTGGGCCTGTATGGGGTGGAGACAAGGGAAAGTGCTCAGAGGTAGGTATGGGGTGGAGACAAGGGAAGGTGCTCAGAGGTGGATATGGTGTGGAACCAAGGGAAGGTGCTCAGAGGTGGATATGGTGTGGAACCAAGGGAAGGTGCTCAGAGGTGGATATGGTGTGGAACCAAGGGACGGTGCTCAGAGGTAGGTATGGGGTGGAGACAAGGGAAGGTGCTCAGAGGTAGGTATGGGGTGGAGACAAGGGAAGGTGCTCAGAGGTGGATATGGTGTGGAACCAAGGGACGGTGCTCAGAGGTAGGTATGGGGCGGAGATAAGGGAAGGTGCTCAGAGGTGGGTATGGGGTGGAGACAAGGGACAGTGCTCAGAGATGGGTAGGGGGTGGAACCAAGGGACAGCGCTCAGAGGTGGGTGTGGGGTGGAGACAAAGAAAAGTGCTCAGAGGTGGGTAGGGTGCAGCAGCGACAGAGGGGGACTTTGAAGGGGAAGTACCTGCATCTACTTTCTGAAAAAAAAAAACTGCCGCTACATATATATGTACTGTATTTATATAAAAATGTATATGGGGGGCTTCGGGGAGTATTAGGGGTCAGGAAAGAGAAAAGGTGCAGTCTGGGTTTTCCTACCCTCACTGGTTCCTATATACACACTGAACATGCACACGGTAAACGCGGTGCATTTTTTTTTTTTTAAATGAACTGGCGCTCTGTATTAAACTTTGTTACGGTAAGGAATACAATATTGTCAGAGAACGCGGATTGTACGGCATCGCTGCGAGCCAGGAAGATTAATTATCGGAAAAGTCAGGCTCGCAACTTGTGAGGTAAACAGGGAACGCGGAGTAATGATCGCATTAATAATCCTGCCAATTACCCGACCACGACAAGGAGGCACAAGAGACGCTAAATTAGTGTAATAGCCAATGAACAATAGAACAATGTGAGGGCGGCGAATATGACGAATGGCGGCCGGTCACATGGGAGTCTTATAAGTGTTCTCCTACAAGATATTTATGTAATGATTAGAATACAGAATAATACGTCTTATTATCCTGTATTCTAATGATTACATAAATATTGTAGAAGAACACTTATAAGACTCCCATGTGACCGACCGCCATTTGTCATATAACCCCAAGAGTTGTGTCACCGGAAAAAAAATAAACAAATAAGCTGCCATTCGTGATCTTCGATGGTAAAAATGGCGTACTGAGCGATATTATGACACGGGGCCACAATGGCGTATATACTGTATAGGACATGCGGGAGGATTCATTTTTGAATGGCCCCCATACATCAAACTTAATTTAAGTAATGATCATGAAATGTTAATAAAAAAAAAGAAACTCCTGGATATAAAAGTCATATATATATATATAAATGCAGCTACTGGATTATTAATAAACCATTAAATGCAAGCAATGCAAGTACTGGAAACTTTCTTGGCTTCTGCATCTTGCAGTCATTGCACAGCGAAGATAATCAATAAAGAGAGCTGCACTGCCCCCTACAGGCCGGGTTCACATATGTGCGGCCGCGGGCTCGTGCCTGGGGTCCACTGCGTGTCTGTTCACTAAATTCGATTTGTGCGATTCAGGTCCAAATTTTTGGCTGAATTCGCACCTGAACCGGACCCAAAGACGCACAGGACCCTACGGCAATCCGGAACTGTGGCTGCCCCGGAACCTCTGTGAACCGGCTTCATTGAGAACCGGTCACACTCGCCTGTCATACGAATTGGATGCAGGGAATACCCACATGCAATTTGCATATATGTGAACCCGACCTTACTCTATACTCGGCCACTTTATTAGGTACACCTGTTCTATTACTTGGTAACACAAATTGCTAATCAGCCAATCACACGGCAGCAACTCAATGCATTTAGGCATCCAGGCGTGGTGAAGACGACTTTCTGAAGTTCAAATGGAGCATCAGAATGGGGAAGAA
Organism: Lithobates septentrionalis; assembly: GCA_037952835.1. Taxonomy (NCBI): domain Eukaryota; kingdom Metazoa; phylum Chordata; class Amphibia; order Anura; family Ranidae; genus Lithobates; species Lithobates septentrionalis. Next base: position 3,147,454 of record JBBDGP010000123.1, on the reverse strand, counting down.
AGGGGATTTAAGTGACTTTGAACGTGGCATGGTTGTTGTGGCAGACGGGCTGGTCTGAGCATTTCAAAAACTGTTGATCTACTGGGATTTTCACACACAACCATGTCTTGGGTTTACAGAGAATGGTCGGAAAAAGAGAAAATATCCAGTGAGCGGCAGCTCTGTGAAGGAAAATGCCTTGTGGTCAGAGGTCAGAGGAGAATGGGCAGACTGGTTGGAGATGATAGAAAGGCAACAGTAACTAAAATAACCACTCTTTACAACCAAGGTATGCAGAATACCATCTCCGAATACACAACACATTGAACCTTAAAGCAGCAGCAGCAGACCACATCGGGTGCCACTCCTGTCAGCTAAGAACAGGAAACTGAGGCTACAATTCACACAGGATCACCCAAATTGGATAATAGAAGATTGGAAAAACATTGCCTGGTCTGATGAGTCTCGATTTCAGCTGCGACATTCAGATGGTCGGGTCAGAATTTGGTGTAAACAACATGAAAGCGCATGGATCCATCCTGCCTTGTATCACTGGTTCAGGCTGGTGGTGGTGATATAATGGTGGGGGGGATGTTTTCTTGGCACACTTTGGGCCCCTTAGTACCAATTGAGCATCATTTAAACCCCACGGCCTACCTGAGTATTGTTGCTGACCATGTCCATCCCTTTATGACTACAGTGTCCCCATCTTCTGATGGCTCCTTCCAGCAGGATAATGCACCATGTCACAAAGCTCCAATCATCTCACCACTGGACAATGAGGTCCCTGTACTCCAATGGCCTCCACACTCACCACATCTCATCCAATAGAGCACCTTTGGGATGTGGTGGAACTGGAGCAAGGTTTACCTAATAAAGTGGCCGGTGAGTTTTTATTCTTTATGCAATATTTTTTATATATAGTGCCACAATAAAGTGCTATCAGTCCATAAAAGTACAAAAGTGCTTGAAATATACGCGCTCCTCTTCTTAGACATAAAGTGATTATTCTTTGTGCTGAGAACCACACTTTTCCCGCTCCTATCACCACTCTTGTGCCCTCCTAGGACCGAAATCACCACAATTTGTTGACCTATTAGGGCCCCTTTCACACTTGTGCGACTTGTCCTGCGACTCAGGAGTGAAAAGTTGTATGAAAAGTCATACCCCATGATTTCCAATGGGTACCATTCATATCTGTGCGACTTCAAAGTAGTCCCTGTACTACTTTGGTCCGACTTTGATGCGAGTTGAGGTCCATAGACCTCAAGTTTACGCAGGCAGTCCCTGAAATTGCGGCAAAATCACGGCCGCGACATCACGGTAAAATCGCGCCAAAATCGTGCGACTTTTAATTTGCGGCAGAGTGAAAGGGGCCTAAGTGTACACTAAGGTAGGTCAAACGAATGTCTTTGGTCACACTCCTGAGGAGGATCTCCATCCACATCTCCGCAACATTCCACACACATAAGAAAGTAACCAAAGGAATCTCAATCCGTAATGTTCTTTATTAAAGACCAGTACTTGTGTAGTGTGACAGAATTGTCCAGCGCCCAGCTTGGGTGCTTCCGTCAGTATACAGCTTCCTCCAGTCTGGAAACCAGGAATCAGATATTATAGCAGTATATTGTACCCAAGATACTAGGCAGCACTAGCACAGGTACAAACTGGAACTCACTTTATTGAAAAAGAATATATAGTACACCAGATCAGGTGAGCCTGATCACATCTTCGTATACTGTATACAGGAATATAATTAACATACTGTAGCTAAGGAACAGCCAACATAAAAATACTGCTAACTGCATTATTTATAACAGCAACTAATAGCTGACAGTGATTAAATTAATTAAAATTAACGAATTAACAACTAGGCACTTAAACCAGCCTGGTGCCCACAACCCTGAATACAAAGTACATTACACATTATTTTAAAGCATGAACACAAATCATCTCAAAATGGTTCCATAACAAGGTAAAGTGGACACAATGGGAGAAAGACATTTAACTCGTAACACATTAAACAGATTATCGAGAGACCCCCCAGCAGCAGGTTGCTTGAGTTTATTATATTACCATCTGTATTGAGTCTCACAGTCTGAAGCAGTCATTGCTGGTTTGAGGCATAGAGACCCCCAAATATGTACATGGGACCTCCAATTCACAGAGTCTGTGTGTTTTGGGGAAACAATACTGAATCCGAAGAAAGGCCACTCCAAGGGTCCCCCAGGAATACACCTCCCAAAGAGTAGTCTTCCCTTAAAAGCCAGGGCCCATAGTCAGAAGGCAAGTCAAAAGCCCCTTTCCTGGCTGGATCTGTCACATGTAGCACTACCCCCCCAGGAGCCACAGGTAATTTGGGCTTATTTCCCCCAGTCACAGCATACACAGCCAGGTACACAATATTTTCAGCATTCTTCCTTTGGCTCAAAGATCAGTCTAGGGGTTTCTTTTTGGGGTTTTATTGGAACAGAAACTTGGATAGGGAGGGGGTGCATGGGAAACCCCGTAACTGAAGAAATACACAATATGAGGACTGCTAGGCTCCTGGCTGCTCTATACAAAAATGTCAATGTCTTCAAAAGATCCTCTAGCTTCCTCTCTGTCTCTCTCTGCCCCAGGAACTCTCCACCCCGCCCCAGGAAGTCTCCTCTCTCTGGACCCAGGAATTCTCCACCCTGGCTGCTAAGCCTCAGAATATGTATGGGCTCTCCCTCCACCTTTTGGACACACCTCCTCAGGGATTGGCTGGCGTTTTAAAAAATAATCAGGCTGCCTCTCCTGCTCTCCCTCCCACTATTCTTCTAGAAGTCTCTAGAAGACAGGGGGGGGGGGTAAGGATGAGCCAAACACCCCGCCCCGTTCGGTTCACACCAGAACTTGCGAACAGGCAAACAATTCGGACGAACATGCGAACACCATTAAAGTCTATGGGACACGAACATGAAAAATCAAAAGTGCACATTTCAAAGGCTTATATGCAAGTTATTGTCATAAAAAGTGTTTGGGGACCTGAGTCCTGCCCCAGGGGACATGTATCAATGCAAAAAAAGTTTTAAAAACTGAATTTTTTTTGTGATTTTAATAATCCTTAAAGTGAAACAATAAAAAATAAATATTCCTTTAAATATCGTGCCTAGGGGTGTCTATAGTATGCCTGTAAAGTGGCGTAGTTTTCCAGTGTTTAGAACAATACCACAGCAAAATGACATTTCTAAAGGAAAAAAGTAATTTAGAACTGATCGTGGCTGTAATGAATTGTCGGGTCTCGGCAATATAGATAAAACTCATTGAAAAAAAACGGCATGGGTTCCCCCCACCAGTCCATTACCAGGCCCTTTGGGTCTGGTATGAATATTAAGAGGATCCCCATACCAAAATTTTTTTTAAAAATTGCGTGGGGGTCCCCCCCAAAATCCATACCAGGCCCTTCAGGTCTGGTATGAATATTAATGGGAACCCTGCCCCAAATTTAAAAAACAAAATGGTGTAGGGGTCCCCCCAAAATCCATACCAGGCCCTTCAAGTCTGGTATGGATTTTAAGGGGAACCCTGCGCCAGAATTTTAAAAAATGGCGTAGGGCCCTCCCCAAAATCCATACCAGACCCTTATCCGAACACGCAACCTGGCAGGCCACAGGAAAAGAGGGGGGGAGCACCCCCCTCCTGAACCATACCAGGCCACATGCCCTCAACATGGGGTAGATGCTTTGGGGTCCCCAAAGCACCTTGTCCCCATGTTGATGGGGACAAGGGCCTCATCCCCACAACCCTTGCCCAGTGGTTGTGGAGGTCTGCGGGCGGGGGGCTTATCGGAATATGGTAAACGGGTGACCCCGCCCCCTGACGTCACGTGATGTCAGAGGAAGACGGGGTTGCCTGTTTATGTCACCAAGTGGCCCCCCCAGCTATATAACAGCTGTCATCGAGAAGAAGCCTCACTCGGCGGGAGCCTCCCATTGAGGAGGAGCTGTTGCGGCTTTTTTTTTCTTTTTTCAGCACGTCGGGCGGCGTGAGATGGAGCTACATCGCGGGACATTTTTATTTTTTTATTTTTTAATAAAAGAACTTGTCCCAAAGTGTCTCCTGTCTTTTTTACAATTTTTGACACTTTTTTATGTGAAATGGTAGGGGGTACAATGTACCCATTACAAATTCACATAGGGGGGAGGCCGGGATCTGGGGGTTCCCTTGTAAAGGGGGGCTTCGGGATTTCGATAAGCCCCCTGCCCGCAGACCCCCATAACCACCGGGCAAGGGTTGTGGGGATGAGGCTCTTGTCCCCATCAACATGGGGACAAGGTGCTTTGGGGACCCCAAAGCATCCTCCCCATGTTGAGGGCATGCGACCTGGTACGGTTCAGGAGGGGGGGCGCTCTCTCAACCCCCCTCTTTTCCTATGGCCTGCCAGGTTACGTGCTCAGATAAGAGTCTGGTATGGATTTTGGGGGGACCTCTATGCCATTTTTTTTTTACATTTTGGCGCAGGGTTCCCCTTAAAACCCATACAGGTCTTGTATGAATTTTGGAGGGACCCCTATGCCATTTTTTTTAAATTTGGCACAAGGTTCCCCTTAATATCCATATCAGACCTGAAGGGCCTGGTATGAATTTTGGGGGGGCCCCAAGCAATTTTTTTTTACATTTTTGGCTCGGGGTTCCCCTTAATATTCATACCTTACCCAAAGGGACTGGTAATGGACTGTGGGGGGGCGGAACCCATGCCATTTTTTTCAATGAGTTTTATCTATATTGCCAGGACCCGACAATTCATTACAGCCACGATCAATTTTAAATGACTTTTTTTCCTTTAGAAATGTAATTTTGCTGTGGTATTGTTCTAAACACAGGAAAAATGCGCCACTTTACAGGCATACTATAAACACCCCCCAGGCACGATATTTAAAGGAATATTTAATTTTTATTGTTTCCCTTTAAGCATTATTAAAATCACTGCTCCGTTTTTAAAACTTTTTTTTGCATTGATCCATGTACCCTGGGGCAGGACCCGGGTCCCCAAACACTTTTTATGGCAATAGCTTGCATATATAAGCATTTAAAATGAGCACTTTTGGTTTTTCATGTTAATGTCCCATAGACTTTAACAGGGTTCTGCGGCTTTGGAATTTGCCACAAACACCGCATAATGTTCGTTGTTCGCTGAACCTCCCAACAACCAAAGTTCGGCCCAAACTTATGCTCGGGCCGAACCGTTCGCCCATTCCTATGGGGGGGGGGGGTTGCAGAGCAGCAATCTGTGAGACACTGAACAGCCCTAGGTAATCAACCCCTGCTACGCTGTTTACAGGAGCTAACTACATTTTACCTAGCAACCTACTCTGAACTAGAAGGGCGCTACACTTACAACAATTTAAAAACTTTCCATATATTTTTAACAATTATGTCAGGCCATTGTAAGGATTAGTCTACAAAAGTCTACTGTCTACAGTTTACATTTATTTTAACCATAGGGTTGACTAATGTTTTCTAAAGACTGATATCTTCTATCCATGACTAACCTTAGCCACCATACGGTATATTTCATGTCTCCTAATCTCAAAAACATGACCTAATGGGGTTATTTGAGGAAACATGTGAGACATTCTTCTCTAGATCAAGAATGGTGCATCTGTTGATCTTTCACCTTTACGTTTTATATATGTACATCATCTTTTATTAATAACGACTTTCCTAAAGTACTCAAAATCCCTTCTTTTCTCTTTGACCATCAAGGTCGCTTTTTTTTTTTCAGCACACCTGTTTGTCAGTGTACGTTTCCCATCTTTTCAACCTTGAAATAAATCATGTTTGTGCCGAATCCTCTTATTTGGAAGGATGTTGCAAATGATATAGTGTTACATCCCCCCCCCCCCCCCCCCTTCGAAATGTTCAAGAGGAACTACAAAAAAGAAACAAAAAAAAAATGTCATCATGATATCGTCTCTCTCTGACTTTGAAAAATCTGCTGAATCATTATATGAGACAGCAACAAGATTTAAACAAATGGGAAGGCCTTCAGTGAAAGGTCCAGTGAGGGTTTGTGGCCTATTTGATGATTGGAATCTCCTGTTCTGCCCTTGATTTATCATGTTATTATGAATATGAACGATGAGAAGAGGAATTGGAGTTGAATCTCGTCCATACTTTTATCACTTAGGGTCTGAAGTGGGCTAAATTATTACACGAAACTTGGAACACATAGCCGAACTTTGTCAATGAGGTGGTTTTGATCCCTCTTGAATTTTTTTTTTTTGGGGGGGGGGGGCAGAAAAAGAAAGAATAGACAAGGGTGGATGTTGCGATGGATGGGTCTGTGGGACCAAGCTGGGATTTGTCATTGACTGGCCAGACACATGGATGCCTTGAGCTAAGCACTGATAGAAGAAATGGACGCATGGTCAATGTGACAAACGGTGCCTCCTGCCCACCAAACTCTTCCAGCAGACCGATACCTAATACCAGCCCTTTACCCCAAGTATCGTACACATACAAGATGTAGAGGTAAAAACCAAAGGAATTACTTTATTGAACAGAAATGCAGGTTTTTACACACTTCAAAAATAGGGGCAGTCACCATATGAACTATAAAATCAAATATTACGTAACCATTGTGGGAGGTTTACCCCAATGTGTAATGACGTAAAGTTGACACAAGACTAATCACATCGCCAGGAGGATTAGCAAACAGACACCACACAATAGGTTACTCAATTAACAATGGGAATTCACACGTAGGAGGCACACAATGCAGAAATTACGCAATGGGAGAAAGACACTTAACAGTAAACACATAACACCTTTATAAACAGATTACACGTGAAAAAAAAAAAAGATTCGGCTGCACACCACCAAACGATCCAATATGACTTTATTGGTACATGAAAGTCATAATGACTGCCACCAAGACAAGGACACAGGAGAGGCGACGCGTTTCACACTTGACTGGTGCTTCTTCTAGTGCAGAGATCTCATAAACAGTTTCCCTAGGTCAGTGGTCTCCAAACTGTGGCCAGATACAGCCCTTTGTTTGCCTCTATCTGGCCCTTGTGACACTATTCCTCCCACTGACACCAACAATGGGGCATAATTCCTGCTACTGACATCAACAACGGGGCACTATGTCTCCCACTGACACCAATGATGGGGTCCTATTCCTCCACCTACTACCTACTACATGTTTACATGATTACATGTACTAAGGGGAGGAGTTGTTTGCATTGTTTACTCCCACTGATGCCAGGACAGTTTCTACTCCTAATGGCCACAGTCCAGCCCCCCCCCCCCCCCAAATGTCTGAAGGACAGTAAACTGGCCCTTTGTTTATGTCAGGAAAGGTTCCACCCGCTGATGATACTGTCTGACATTTGGCGTGCATGACTGTGATCCACCAGCAGATGTCTCCTGGGAGTCTGGAACTGCCAGGGGAGCCTTCCCCCGTTGGTGGAATTATGTGATTCTTGGGCCGCAGTACTGGCGTCCACCAGAGGGTGGTTCCTGGCAGTGTGGGGCTGACATCATCTCCTGCAATCAGGCATCACCTGAGTGATTGCAGGAGGTGTGCATAAGTACCTGGCAGACACACTGATGCCTGGCCTTGGTATCTTTCCTTGTGCCCTGACCCTGAACCTATGAAACTCTGTATCTGCATCTGCAGCTATACCCGTACCTGATCCTGTTCCTGTCTGTTACCTGAACCCTGGACCCTGAGCATTGTACCTGTACCCGTCCCTCCTGTGATCCATCCAGCTGCTGACCTCCCGTTGACGACCCTGGCCTGGCCCTGTTTATGATTCTGGTATCCGGCGGGCGGCACAGTGGTGCAGTGGTTAGCACTCTCGCCTAGCAGTAAAAAAGGGTCGCTGGTTCGAATCCCAACCATGACACTACCTGCCTGGAGTTTGCATGTTCTCCCTGTGCCTGCGTGGGTTTCCTCCGGGTACTCCGGTTTCCTCCCACACTCCAAAGACATGCTGGTAGGTTAATTGGCTTCTGTCCAAAATTGGCCCTAGTATATGAATGGGGACCTTGGATTGAGGGTAGGGACTGATGTGAGTGTGCGATGTACAGGGTTAGGGACAAGGGTCAGGGTTGTAGACACACACTCACTCAGGTTGAACTGGATGGACTGGTGTCTTTATTCAACCTTAGTAACTATGTAACTATGTAACAATTCCCCTTTATTTGTATATATTTGCCTGTTATTATTTGTGGGTTTCTATTGGTGGTTGCTTGGTTGCACATTGTAGTATATTGTAGGTGGTTGTATTTATTCACTTATCTTAATAAATCATATTTTCACCTTACATGCGTTTGTTCCTCTGTTGCCGTCCACACAGCTCTGGTCACACCTGATACTTGACAGTTTAGAAAGTTTGGAGACCCCCTGTCCTAGGTGATAAAAACAAACTGGCAGGTAGTCTTGCTCCCAGCATCAAAATCTGAAATATCACTTTTGAGTGGGCTGACCCTTGAAGGCCTATGTGCACAAGCCTACAGAGGAACTGGTAAATGTTTGCTGTCATCTAAGACAGTGGTCAACAACCCTGTCCTCAGGGCTCACCAACAGGCCAGGTTTGTAAGATAACTGAAATACATCACAGGTGATATCATTTGCTGCTCAGTGATTGCAGTATTCTAGTCTGCATCTCCCCCAAGGTAATACATAAAACCTGGCCTGTTAGTGGGTCCTGAGGACAGGGTTGATGACCACTGATCTAAGACATTGAAGTCACACTTCCCCTTTGTGGAACGATGCCTTATGTGCACAGTTGTTGATCACTGACCCAGAAATGGAGATAATACTTCAGTAATTCACCTTTCCCGAATTTCCCCCTAAGAATACCGATCAGAAATAAATACAGATATTAATGACTTTTTTTTTTTTTCCTGAAGTCCAAAAAACCTTTTGGCAGCTGTGCTGCATATCACTTTTCTAAACTGTTTTCCACTTAAAAATTTTATTTCCATCCCCACTCCTGCTTTTCTGTAGCAGCACAATAGATGTGGTTATTTAGTCCGATACGCAGACTTCCTGGAGACCCTAAAAAAAAAAAATAAATAAAAAAAAAAAATCGCTTTTAGAAGTATTTTCTTTCAACTTGGGCCGTATGAACGTGTAATTCCAACACTTATTTAAAACAGCTGGATATTAATGTCCGTTGTTAGGGCTTGCCTGTATTGTTGAGAGCCAGAACAGGTAGTCAGAAGTGGCAAGTGGGAAAATTATCAGCATCTGTGCTTCCTGTGTATTATCTAAAAAAAAAAAGGCCTCCAGTGGGACGGACTAATACCGCTTCCATTAGCCAACTTCTGAAAACCTTCGGGGATGGATCTGGAGCATAAACCCTGGTAGGATACGGTTTATGGCTCAGAGGTTTGGAAAGAATCAGTTGGGGAGGTCCACTTCCTGGCAGAACACCGACAGAAATTCCCCAACCTTTAAGCAAACATGCAGACTTTTGGTCTTTTTTTTTTTTTGCAATAATGCTGGAGATAGAAGCTTACTTCTTGAATAGGGAGCCAAAACCCTGTTCTGTAGTCCATTAATGGCGGAAATATGGACTTTGGCAGGCTGATTTATGAACGCTGGAGCGAAGAAAGCTGCGGTGAGAGCAGAGCTGGTTCTGCTTTCATTAGGAACAAGGGATTCGTTGCTTAAGGCAACAAATGCACTCTGGCTACAAATTTTTGGTACTTATTAGTCGGCTCCTTGGGGACTTGCTTGTTGCTGTCATTACCGGCAGTGTTTTTATTTGAACACTAGGGATAAGCGAAGTGATTTTGGCAAAATTGCGCCAGTGTGGAAACTGCATTTCAATTAGCTGCTTAGACAAAGTTTACTTTTACAAATAAAATAAAAAAATCGACTTAAAAAAAAAAAAAAGATTTTTGATGCAGGAATGTGGTTAACAACCAGGGTACCGCAACATTTGGCCAGTGGAACAAAAATTGTTAATTTTGTTAGCATTCCTGGACCAGCGACGTACCCGTACATAACTGGACTTTGGGTGGTTATACCAGGATGATCACTCCAGAGGGGTTTTTTGAACTGGCAGTCGGCTCCCTTGTAAAAGCAATTCTAGCGGTTAACTAGCGGCTGGATTGAATTATTACTAATCCGAAGAAAGGCATAGTGAATTTATGTAACAATATTAAGGTGCACAATCCTTCATAGATAAGTATATTACCTATGGTCATTGGTCGGTTGGGTCATTGGTCGGTGGGGGGAGTGGGAAGGGGATAGTTTGAACTATGTTAGTTCTTGTTGATGGCCCTGTGTGGCCAACCCAGTAGGCATGTTGCCTATTGGGTCAGTGTTTATTTTATGTTTTGTATTTTGTGCAAAAACTCAATAAAAAAGAATTAAAAAAAAACAAAAAAAAAAACTAGCGGCTGGATTTTATATTGGAGATTTGTGGGATTTTGTTTGGGTGTATATTAAATCAATAGGAAAAATTTATTAAAAAGTGTAAACTTTATTAATACATAAAAACAACGCAGTTGCATTAGAAAAGACTCATACAGTACAGTCCTTAAAGTTACAGCACAAGGATGTGGTTCCCAACATGTTTCGCCCTAAAATGGGGCTTCCTCAGGGGTTGCTGTCCAAATGAATATCAGAGCCTTCCCAAAATATATTGCATTTGATAATGGTTCAGGGGGTCAAGCAGACACCATAAGACCAAAGACCAAACTGCAGGCAATCACAGGAGGCATGAAAGGACCAGATAGTATAGTTTCCAAAAAAAACAACGTTTTCAGCTGGAAACCACGAGGAGAGACATACACTCCCTACAGGACCTCAGATCATGTGCTGAGTGTCCCCAAATAGGAGTTTCTCATCCTCGTGTTCACTTTGTTTGCAAACTAGACTCCCTGGTCCTTTCATGCCTCCTGTGATTGCCTGCAGTCCAGTCTTTGGTATTAGGTTATCTGCTTGACCCCCTGAACCATTATCAATTGCAATGTATTTTGGTAAGGCTCTGATATTCATTTGGACAGCATCCCCTGAGGAAGCCCCATTTTAGAGCAAAACATGTTGGGAACCACACTGTGTTGTTTTTATGTATTAATAAAATTTACAATTTTAATAAATTTTTCTTATTGATTTAATATGCACCCAAAAAATCCCACAAATATCCAATATACAAATGAACCAATGGATGTGGTGCTATACTGTTTGTATATGCAGAAACTGAGTTTTTTTCTTTAGAGGCTGGATTGCTTTTACAAGCAGCGGGAGGGGACATCCCCTCCTCCCGCCACTTTCTGTGGCTTGCTCAGGCTCCCTCGTCCCACCAGGAGACCCGAGGAACCAGCAGGCAGAAGGCTTTGATTAGCACTCTGCTATGGTAACCCGGAGCCGATGACCTGAAATCACTTCTGGTTTAGCTGGATATCAACGGCGCCATTTAAAAAAAAATTAAAAGCATTTGAAAAAAACAATCTTGGTGTTTTGAATGCTTTTTAAAGTAGAAGTAAACCCTCCTATTGTTTTCAGCGAAGGAAGCTGCCATCTTGGCTTCTGTTTAATCAAACTGCCATGATGCTGCACATGTTATCAGTTATGACACCAGACATTGGATGGTTTGACAGTTTGGTTGAGAGCACAACCAATGTGCCGCCACGTGCTGGAGATGTAACAGTTTTTTTGAAACTGTTAAATGGATGCGTTTACTTCTGCTTTAAGGGCAGAGGAGGGGTCTGGGGTCTCATAGACCCCAGATCTCTCCTTAAAAAGTACCTGTAACATGCCAATTACTGTCACAAGGATGTTTACATTCCTTGTGACAACAATAAAAATGATCAAGAAAAAACATTTTTAAAGCAACAGTGTAAAAATAAAAAAAATAAAGATATTGATAATTAAAAAAATAAATAATGAAAGTGCCCCTGTACTCATGCGAATGCACGAGTTGGTCCCGCATGCACGCAAACAGCGATCGCCCCACACTCAGGTATTACTGCGAACATCAGATCACGGGCAGTAATTCTAGCACTAGACCTCCTCTCTAAATCTAAAGTGATAACCTGTAAAGGCTTTTAAACTTCGCCTATAGATAGAAAAATTTACATCGTTTGTCAACGTATGCAACTTTAAAGTGTGATGTGTTTGGTATCTATTTATTCGGCGTAACATCATCTTTTATATTTTACAAAAAAATTGGGTTATGTATTGTGGTTTTTTTTTTGCATTTCAATTCAAAAAATTTGTATTTTTTCCCAAAAATTGCATTTGAAAAAAATGATGAAAATTTCTGAGAAATGAAAACTCAAAATTCTTTATCATTCACTATGTTTTCCTTATTGTATTCAAAAGTTTCTTTATGTACATTTACAGGTTACTTACAATTTCTTTAATCTGTGACCATCCTAATCAGTTTTTGGACTATAACGTAGGCGACTGTGGAGCAAAGATTCCAAGTTAACAATGGCTGATAATCAAGAACACTTTCAACACATTTTGGCTCCTATAAAGTATCTAAGTAGCAAATAAAAAAAAAGTCTGCAGCTATTCACAAATTTGGTATTCCTCAAACAGAATTATCAGGGACAGCAGTGATAAGATGTTTCTTATTCCATTATGTCATTTCAGATTATCCTTGCTGATTAACCTACCATGCCCACAACTGTGTATAGAGCTAAATCAAGCTGATGCTAGTCATAGATAGGCTAAAGATCAGTGGCGGTTGGTGCTCAATATTTTTCTTTTTTGGGGGGGAGGCTGCAAACAAATCTGCCCCCCTCGCACTAGCACCAACTGCCCCCTCCGCGCGGGAGACGGTCGGCGGCAATCAGTGCCCCCCCTTGCGGGAGACGGATGGTGGCTTACCTTAGGAGGCCAATGCTGCTCCTCGCTCCAGCTTGCGGAGGGAAGAGCCGGGGCCGTTGCTTCTTCTCCCAGCCAAACAGGAATAGGGGCCTGAGACCCGATTGTCCTAAGACTCCCTGGCCAATCGGGTCTCAGGACCCGCTTCCTGCCCAGGAGGAGAAGCAGGAAGACATTAGCGAATATTAATTCGCTATTGTCACACAACTGGGTGGGCTCAGGGCACAGTGTTCTGTGCCCCGAGCCCACCCTTTTTTGAAGCCAATTAGAGCCCCAGGCTCTAATCATGTGCCTAAAAAAAAACCTCATTGAAATCCATGTGTCTGGCACCCTGCATGTAGATTAGGGGGGGGGGGGGGCGACGCTCTTGCGCTCGTAATGGAGCAGCCGCCACTTCTGAAAGTAATGAATGAGGAGATATCTGCCCACGGTCTACAGCAGTAGTCTCAAAACTTGCGGCACGGGGGCCAGATGTGGCCCTTTGTTTGCCTTTATCCGGCCCTTGGGACACCGTTCCTCCTACTGACACCAACAATGGGAAACCATTCCTCCTACTGACACCAACAATGGGAAACCATTCCTCCTACTGACACCAACAATGGGCCACTATTCCTCACACTGATACGAAAGATGGGCACTTTTCCTTCCACTGATGCCAATAATGGGCACTATACCTCCCAATGACACCAACAATGGGGCACTATTGATCTTTTATTAAAAGAATCAAGCAACCAATTTTATACAAAAGTAAAAAACAAAACCATAGTACAAAACTTCAACAGAAATCCAAGGAATACACATCCATGTTCAGAATATATACAATATATACATAATCCACTACCAAAATTATTTACATAAAGCAGCAGAGAGGGCCTAAGAGGCACAACCCATCACCTATGTACGCAGCCATTTATCAAAAATGAATCCAAAAAAAAAAATAATCTAGGGTGATAAGAGACAGACAGCCACACCCGGGAAAGAGACTCCTGGCAGTCAGGGAGGCTTGAAACCCCTCCACGCCTTCAACCAAGCCCCCTGACTCCGCTTGTCTCTCTCAAGTACCCGAATCTTCTCCACCTCATGCAAAATGTCATACACCACCACCTGAACAGGAAGGATTTTACGCCGAATGCAGACCTGACACCGTGCGTTCCAAGTGAAATAACGGACTACTAGGCTAACTAGAAAAAGTGTATCTAAACAAAAAACCCCACCAGTATTGAATGCTCCGTACACCCACTCAGCATAACCCAGCCTGGAGAGGAAAGGGACACCGAGGGCCCGTCCCACCTGTTTGTACACCTCTATGTTAAAAGGGCAATGAAGCAGAAAATGGTCCATAGTCTCCTCCTCACCTGCACACTCCACCCGAGGACAGCTACGATCCACCCCACTGCGGAATTTCAAATTGCCCCTAACATAGAGTCTCCCATGGAAGCACAACCAGGCCAGATCCCTGAATTTAGGGGGTACTCTGTCCAAATTAATAAGTCTTAACCCTGCCCTCAAAACTGGGCCTGGGCAATCCCTTAAGGCCAGTGGGTCATGAAAGACTTCGCTCAAGACTCGACTCATAAGGACTTTCCTCGGAACCGATCTGAGATCTTCAGCGGACAATCGCCACTGCCGTAGTAACTTCAGGCACGGAGCGACATAGGCTGGTAGCTGACCACGATGACCCCTGAGATTCTTCACTTGGCCACCTTCTTCCCAAAGTCGTAGAAAAGGCCTAAACCAAGATCTAAATATGCCTGCCCATCCAGGAGGTTCCACTGCAAGCATATTACCAATATTAAACTTGAGAAAAAGCAGTGAAAAGAAAAGAACTGGGTTGACCATACCTAAGCCACCCTCCCTCCTGGATAGATAGGTGACATTCCTCTTGATGGGGTTCAGTCTGTTCCCCCACAACATCTGGAAGAACACACTACTGACCCTAGCATAGAGAGACACTGGCAAGATGCAGACAAAGCTGACATACAAGAAGATCGGAATCAGGTAAGTCTTAATCAGATCAACCCTTTCCCTCATAGATAACTTCCATCTCTTCCAGCTGACCACCTTAGTATTGGCAATTTCCAGTCTGCCTTCCCAGTTTTTGAGGCCATAATCGCCAGGTCCAAATTCAATGCCTAAAATCTTAATTCTTTCCTGGGGCACTGGAAAGGTGTCCGGGAGATCAAACCCCTCACCTTCCTTTCCCATCCAGAAAACTTCACTCTTTTCCTGATTGATCTTGGAGCCTGATGCTTCAGAATACCGTGATGTCAGAGAGACCACCTCCTCTGCTTCATCCGCCCCAGTGACAATCACCGACACATCGTCCGCATAGGCAACAACCCTCAAAGGCGGCTCACCCGGAAGCCCCACTGGCACCCCACACAACATGCCGCTCTCTAGTCTCCTGATGAAGGGGTCGATTGCAAACACATAGAGCAGGGGACTCAGGGGACAACCCTGGCGCACCCCGGAGCCAACCTCAAAGGACTGCCCAACCCAACCATTAACAAGAGGAAAGCTCTCTGCCCCCTCATACAAGACTTTTAACCAATCGACAAAACCACCCGGCAGACCGTACTTACTAAGGAGCAACCACAGGTACTCATGGTTAACACGATCAAAAGCCTTTGCCTGATCCAATGTCAGCAAATACTTTCCCCAGCCTGCAGCCCTGCACCGCTCCAAGGCCTCCCGGACAGCTAAAACTGCTGTGAAGGTGCACCTATCCTGGACCGAACAGTGCTGATGGCGAGAAAGCAAAGACTCTGCTACTGACGATAGGCGCCAGAAAATGATCTTTGCCAGTATCTTTCTATCGACATTAAGAAGGCTGATGGGGCGCCAATTCTCAATCATCGAAGGATCTTTACCCTTTGAAAGAAGAATCACAGCTGAGTGCCTCATGGAAGAGGGAAGTACCCCCTCAGCAAGGCAACTGTTAAAAACCTCTACCAAATGTGGGGCCAGAATAGACTTAAAAGCTTTGTAAAACTCAGCCGTCAAGCCATCCGGTCCAGGTGACTTTTTGATGGCAAGCTGTTCAATTGCCCTTATCACCTCTTCAACTGTGATCTCCTCTGTCAAATTCATCAATGGGACATCTTCATCATTTAGACCTGGAGTAGAGTCCAAAAAGCTTTCCATCTTGTCACGGTCAAGCTCTTTCCTCCCAAGAAGGTCAGCATAAAAGGACCTCACGACCTCCAGAATCCCTGACCTGGACTTTGTCAAGGAACCTGTACTGTCCTTAAGGCCAACGACCGTTTTAACAGCTACACCTTGTTTGCAGTTCTGGTAAGGGTCAGGCGAGTGGTACTTCCCATAGTCCCTCTCCAGAACCAAAGAGGCATGCCGGTCATATTGACAATTCCTGAGAAGGAGTTTCACTTCGGAGATTGCCCCAGGATCTCCTCCTCTCGAGACAAGAATATCCAGCTTCCTCCGTAAACGTTGGTAGGTCATGTATTTATTAAACTGCTTTCTATTGGCTAGGCCCTTTTTGGTCAGCTCCCACCACTCAGCCTTGCTGCTACAAAAGTCCAGGATGGTCACCTGTGCCTGAAAGAATTCCTCAAAGGATTGTCTAACATGTTCTTCCTTGAGTAGAGTCGAATTCAATCTCCAGATGCCTTTACCCCTCTGAGGGGCGTCTGAAGCATTCAGGACCACAGATAGCATACAGTGATCGGAGAACTCTACTGCCTGCACCTCTGGGGGTGAGAAAGCAGAGGTCTCCTTCAAAAAAAACCTATCTATTCTACTCTGACTATTACCTCGATGAAAGGTGAACCCAGTGTCATCCGGGAGGTGCTTAATGTGCACATCCACAAGACCAGCATCCCTAACCATACTATTTAAAAAAACGCTATCATATCCCAGCCTGTCCTTGAAGTCCTTCCTGTCCTTGGGCCTAGTTACTGTATTAAAGTCACCTCCAAAGACCACTTGCCGGGATGTAAAAAGAAATGGCTTGATCCTTGTAAAAAGGCATTTCCTGTCCCACTTTGTGTGCGGTCCATAAACATTAATTAGGCGCAGGTCCTGCCCTCCCACAAGGACGTCTAAGACCATACATCTCCCAATCTCCACCTCAATAACCCGCTGGACAGTTACCATGCCGGTTTTAAACAACACCGCCACACCGCCGCAAGGCTCGGCCGCAAGAGACCAGTAAGATGGACCATACCTCCACTCTCTCTTGGCCATATGAATATCTGCCAAGGAGGTGAGCCTAGTCTCTTGCAAAAATAAAATTTCAGCATCTAATTGGCTGAACAAAAAGAAGGCCATAGAACGAGCTCTTACTGACTTAATGCTGGCGACATTTATTGTCACCACTTTTAACGGAGGGGGAACCGCCATTTGGGTTATTGGGTGGTTTGCTTCTTAGCTCCCCTCTGCTGCTCATCACCAGAAGCCTCTCTCTTTCTTGAGGCCGCCTCAAACTCCATTTCGGAATCAGAACTTCGCTCCGAAGAAGCTCCAGATGAAGAGATATCCCAATTAGAGGACCTATACCGGTTGGAGACAGGCACTGGAGCCTGTTCTGTCCTCACCACCTGCTTCTTCCGCTTCCCAACCTTCCTTCTCTCCTCCAGGTACTGCAGGTCAGCTTCAGAGATGCCCTCATCTCTTACTTTTTTCTGTGAAGTCTTTACAGAAGACTTCTTTACAGAGGAAGAAGCAACCTTTTTAGTACCCACTACCACTGCTGGTGGGGGGGGTGCTCCCTTTGAATCAGACTTAGGAGGGGTAGACTCCTGGGGGGTAACTGACTCAGGGGGCACAGACTTGGAAGGTTCTGACACAAGAGGAGGGGATACAGTAGGCTGGGGGGAGACAGATACAGAAGGAATACTTACAGACACATGAGGGGTGGCCACAGGAACTGGAGAGGGATCCTGAGCAGGACCAGGGGAGTCAGTCACCGCAGAGGAGGATGGTACACCAGGGGCATCACCCTCCATCCTGTCCAGCCTTGACATGTCATCTATTACCTCCTTCTCCATATTGTGCCAGGCTTCAGGACATCTGCTGTAGGGGTGGCCAAGGCGCAGGCACAGGTTGCACCTGATCATTTCGGTGCAGTCCTTAGCCATATGACCCTGACCCCGACACACTGAACATATCAAGGCTGAACAGGAGGAACTCAAATGCCCCTTTTCTCCACAGCGGTGACACAGCTTCGGCTGACCAGGGTAAAAAACAGTCATCCTATCCCTCCCTATAAAAGCTGAGGAGGGCAGGTGACGGACAACATTCCCATCCCTGGCCAACCTGACTGTAACCGACCAACCCCCAGTCCAGATGTTACGCTCATCAAGGATTTTATTGGGCTTGGTCAAAACCTCCCCATAGTTCCTTAACCAAACCTCTAGATCCCGGGCAGGGACACTCTCATTAGTGAGGATAATTGTGATTTTTTTTACTGTAGACCTCTGAGAAACTGCAACTGGGGCCAGACCTTCCCATTCAGGTCTTGACCTGCAACGAGCCTCATATCTCTCCCAGAACAGGTCAAGACCCTCTGGCCTGGTGAAGCTAACTGTATAATCCCGTGTCCCAGCAACATGTATAAAGGCATACAGATCATTTGCCCCAAAACCCATCTCTAAAATCAAATCCACCACTGCACGCCGTGCTGGAGGGATCGCACCACCTTCCCATTTCAGAATAACAACATTACGTCTGGGACCCCCAGCAGAAGCTAGAGACCCAAGACCAGATCCTGGGGTGCTCAAAGTGGTAGCCTGTAGGGGAAAACCCCGCTTGGGGGCAGAGCTACCAGGAGCAGAGCGTACCACCTGAGCAAAGGTAAGTTTTTCAGGGCCAAGGCCCCACACTGAAGTCATAGCAGTCTGTACATTACTATTATTATTCACTGCTTGAACGGAATTGGTAGGACTGTCCACACTTGAACTGGGACCATTGTTCATCACACTGGTACTGGGATGATTTTTATCAGTCACACAAAACTTCACATTCCCATCAGGAATAATCACAGTTTCTGCTGCAATATCAGCTGTCTCCTGAAGCTGTGCTGTAGAGTCCTCAGCAGCTGTGGGGCAAACAGCTTCAGCCAAAGGGGGGTTAATAGGCTCTGCTGAATCTTGTAGTGCATCTGCAGGAATGTCATTTTTTAAAGGCAAACTTTGCTGTACTGCAGCATCAGCAGGCACAGCATTACTACAGATAGGACTAGCAGCCTGACTCTCACTGGGCACATTGTCTGTATCAGTCACAGTGTTGAATGACACAAAAATTGTTTTATCCACAATATGGGACTTGACAGGCTTTACCTTGTCAGGCACATTGTCTGTAATGTCCTCATTATTAAATGCCAGCTGATCCCCCCGCATAGGAGACTCCATTACCTGGATGGCCCTGAGCATGCCTCCTGAGTCCTGGGAAGGCATGGGGCTGCTTACCTCTCCCTGAGGGGGCAGGGGGTCAGAACTGGGGGTCTCCTCCTCCACCTCCATCTTTGTCATCCTCGCAAATCTTTTATCATTACAAAACTTTTCTTTAAATGGCCCATCTCTGCCTTCCATCATGGCCACAATGGTCTCCTGGTGTTCCACCCGAACCTTGGCCAGTTGGATCTCCGGATCCATGGATCCACGTCTCTGGCTATGTAAGCCCTCACGCTGCCTTCTCAGGCGCTTCAGCTCCGCTCTGAGCTTGTACAGCTTGTCTCTTTCCCTATTCAGGACCTTAATCCCGGCCACCACTCGCTCCCGGATGGCCCAGGAACCTTCATCTTCACCAGGGGCAGAGAGATCACCAACCATGGGTTGTATAGGGGCAGGTATGTTACCTGATGGCCCAGGAGATGGCTGAGAGCTTCCAGCAGGAGAGGCCCTGCTGGCCTCCATGGCTTCCCCAGAAAGGAGCCAGGAGAGCTGGGAGAGAGTTCCTCACCAGTCCCCTCTCACACGGATCTGCAGCAGCTCCAGACAGACAGCCTCCTCCTGACACACCTGTGCTCCAAAGATGGGTGGGGCACTATTCCTCCCACTGACACCAATCAATGATAGGACACTATTCCTCCCACTGACACCAATCAATGATAGGACACTATTCCTCCTACTGACACCAATGATGGGGCAATATTCTTCCTACTAAAAGGTGGGGCATTGTTTACTGCCATTGAAACCAGGACATTTTCTACTCCCACTGACCACAGCCCCCCTAAAGTCTAAAAGACAGTAGACTGGCCCCTTGTTTAGAAAGTATGGAGACCCCTGGTCTACAGTACCAAGACCCACTGCTGCTTTTAGCTAATGGACTGAAGCAGCACATGTGATAAGAGAGGGACTGACCCTGTCCCATAAAGATTGTCCAGTATGTTGGAAGATCTCTGCTATCAAAAACTCTCTATATCGCCTGCCCCTATAGAGACAGTTCTTTATCTGAGCATCCCATTGAGCCATCAAGATAGAGGCTGGACATTGTTTTTCATGGCCAGCCAATGTCATAAATATATGGGCTTTGATGTACAAAAAAATGTCCAACATTCTGGAGTGATTATTATTATCACTGCTATTATCATCATTTTTAGATATGTAGACAATAATAAGCACTGTTATTTAAAAAAATGGCACAAAATGGCATAAATAAGTAAAAATCATCTAATGCCCTGTACACACGACGGAATTCCGCTCAAGCTTGCCTTGCATACACACGGTCACACAAAAGTTCTCTGAACTTTCGACCGTCAAGAACGCGCTGCCGTACAACACTACGATGAGCCGAGAAAATGAGGTTCAATGCTTCCGAGCATGCGTCAAATTGTTTCCGAGCATGCGTGGGAATTTTGCGCGTGGGAATTTGTATAGACGATCGCATTTTCGGATAGAAAGAGGAGGTTTGGGGAAATAGGGACTTTTTCGGATAGGAACTTTTCCCGACCGAAAAATAGAGAACATGCTCTCAATCTTTTGCTGGCTGGAACTCCGCCAGCAAAAGACCGATGGAGCATACACACCGTCGCATTTTCCGACAAATAGCTCTTATCGGAGTTTTGCTGGCGGAATTTCCGATCATGTGTATCGGGCATAAGAAGAATCTAAAGCAGCCTTCTGCCATTGGAGGAGCAAGGATGGTAATAATTGTAGAGCACTGAAGGGGGATGCTGGGTGGATATTCCTGGTGCTTGATTACTTCTTCTATGGAGATAATAATAATGGTTTGCCTGGAAAATTCCAAGATAGGCAACAAAAGTATTCCAGGTTCGGGACCTACAAACATAGGAATATTTTCTGATCTAAGAGGGGCATACTGTAGACATGTGCAATCCGTCTCGTTCTGAATTCGTTTTTTGACGAAATTCGACAAATTCGTTAATTCGGAAATATTAGAATTAACGAAAACCCGTTTAACTACTGTAATTATTCCGAAATGAGAAAATCCAAAAAGTCAGAAATTCGAAAATTTGAAAATCCGAAAATAAGAACCAAAAACTGAAAATTCAAAAGAACGAAAATCCGTAAATAACGAAAATCTGAAAATTGGAAAACCCAAAAATTAAAAAATCAGAAATAATAACTAAATAACTAATAATAACTATTATTAACTATTAAATTATAGGTATTGAAATTTCCTTTCAAAATTGGCTGTATCCAAAGTTATGAATTATCCGAAATAACAAATGCCACATCTAAACAAATGAAACGTAACAAATTAATAATAAATAATAATAATAATAAAATGTTATTATTATTATTATGTATTATTAATTCATTAAGTTCCATTTGTTTAGATGCGGCATTTGTTATTTCGTATAATTCATAACTTTGAATAATGTCGTATTCGTTACGTTCACTAACAGCCAAATTTGAAAGGAAATTCCAATACCTATAAATTAATAGTTATTATTAGTTAGTTATTATTTTGGATTTTTGAAATTTGGAATTTTTGAATTTTTAGATTTTCTTTCTTATTTTCAGATTTTCGAATTTTCAGGTTTATAAATTTACGAATTTTCACATTTATGAATTTACGAATTTTCAAATTTATGAATTTTCGAATTTATTCGCAATAACGAATTTCGATCATAACGAATGACCCGAAAGACAAACAAAAAACAAAAAAAACAAATGAAACAAAAATGAGCACATTTTTTGGCAGTGCACATGTATAGTATTCTGTAGGTTCTATAAACAGTGAGAGAGGTCACTGGCAGCCATATACAATATACTGTGTGTATATATATATATATATATATATATATATATATATATATATATATATAAAAATATATATATATATATATATATAGCAAAACAGGAAGTGTGAGGCTGTCAAAAGAACCAGCGTCCCATTGGACGATTTCACCCCTGTTCTGGTGACAAAATAAAATGGGTTTCGGCAAGCCCTGCTTTGCCGATCTCTCCCCCCAGCCTCTGCTGCTCTCATCCTCACTGCGGAGCGGAGAGTCTGCAGCACAGTACTGGATGGAGGACAGAAGCGGGAGCTGTTTCAGTTAAACTTTCGGGTTAACCAGCAGGTTATTGGTTGCTAGGATGCCATGCGGTCCTAGCAACCAATAACCTGCTGGTTAACCCGAAAGTTTAACTGAAACAGCTCCCGCTTCTGTCCTCCATCCAGTACTGTGCTGCAGACTCTCCGCTTCGCATAACCAGGTTATGTGAAGGGGACAGAAGATACTGCTATGGGGGGGTGGGGGTAGAGGACACAACAGTGTGTGGGTGGGGGGGTGATGTGAAGGTGACAGAGGACACTGGTTTGGGGTGGGCCACAGGACACTGTTACTGCTATGGGGGGGGGGGGGGGTGAGGTGATGTGAAGGGGGAAGAGGACAATGCTTTGGTGCTTTTGGGGGGGGGGGACAGGACACCAGGACACTAATGTGGGGGGAAGGGGGCAGAGGACACTGCAGTGGGGGATGGGTGATGTGAAGAGGGCAGAGGACAGTACAGTTGGAAGGTACTGTCAAGGGGGGCAGAGGACGCTACTGTATAAAGGGGGGCAGAGGACACTACTATAGGGGGGAGGGGCAGAGGACACTACTGTGGGTGGGGGGGGTAATGGGAAAAGGGGGCAGAGGGCAACACTGTGGGGGTGGGGGAACAAAGGACACTACTGTGGAGGTAGGGGGGCAGAGGGCAACACTGTGGGGGTGGGGTGATGGGAAAAGGGGGCAGAGGGCAACACTGTGGGGGTGGGGGAACACAGGACACTACTGTGGAGGTGGGGGGGCAGAGGACACTACTGTGGGAAGGGGGCAGGACACTACTGTGGGGGGATGATGTGAAAAGGGGGCACAGGACTCTACTGTGGTACTGTGGGGGGGGGGGGTGATGTGAAGGTGGGCAGAGGACACTACTGTGGCGGTGGGGGTAGCAGGACACTACTGTGGGGGGATGATGTGAAAAGGGGGCAGAGGACACTACTGTGGTACTGTGGGGGGGGGGGGGGGTGATGTGAAGGGGGGCAGAGGACACTACTGTGGTACTGTGGGGGGGGGTGATGTGAAGGGGGGCAGAGGACACTACTGTGGGGGAGAATGATGTAAAGGGGGGCAGAGGATACTACTATGGGGTGGGAGTGATGTGAAGGGGGGCACAGGACACTACTGTGGGGGGGGGGGGATGATGTGAAGGGGGGCAGAGGACACTACTGTGACACACAAGATGTTCTTCATGTCGTCTTTTTATTAGGGTCTTGATAGTTTTATTCGAGGGGCACCACCTCCCTCCCCTCCCATGGGGATCTTTGATTTTTTCCACCATGTTGTCCAGGTAGATCTCAACATCTTAAAGGTTGCCTACCCCTAATTAAAAATGTGGGATTTTCTTTTACTTTTGGTGATAACGGTAAACAGGACAAATAGAGAGGGTGAATCTCAGGGGCACAGACAGCAATAAAAACCTGACAGGTGTTCTAATCCCTCTCTACGCTATCCAAAACTAAAAAAAAAAAAAGTTTTGCCTTTGGCTATACTTTAAAAAAAAAATGTTAAATATAGTTTTATATCTTTTTTATTTACCTATTTTCAGGTAATATTTTCCATCTGTGCGGCTTCATGGGGCCTGAAAGCTATCAGCCAGAGAATGTTCAAGATGAAGAAAGAGGACTGAGACTTCACAGAGTGTCAACACGACTCGAGACTGCTACTCGTCGCTCTCAAAAGGGCCGTAGACGGTCTTGTGAAACAAATAATGGTGGTACAGCATCAGCACTTCACCTCGCAACATCTCTGCTCTGTCATCACAGGGTTATGCGGTGAAATTCCATGTTAATGATTGACAAATTGTGCCCAATGAGCATTTTAATTTTTGGTAATGAGATGTATTACATTGAATATTTTTAACTGTAAATAGAATTGATACTTCAATAAAATAAAAAAAAATGTATTTTCTTTTTTCTATAACTCAAAAAATTATTTTGCTACAGTACAGAGGTAAATTGAGAAGGAAAAGAAGAGTATGAATAGATCTTTAATATGTGACTTTCATTGGTAATGAAAGCTTCCGCTTTGGGGAGATGTCCTGGTGTGAGTCCAGGCTGTGTGTACCTAACAAGCACACTCACCTCTGGGCCTGGAGGGTTGGACCTTCTTGCAATCTATGTGTTTGGAGGCCGTGTGCGTGAAGTAGTCCTATTCCAGAGTCCGAGTTGGAATGGAGATACAGAAGAACCTCCTGTTTTGTGGCTGCATTCCTCCAGTGGAAGCTGTAAGCTTCTGGATGCTGAGATTCACTCAGAAACTGCTAGCCAGAAATTCTGTAGGAGCCCTGGATTACGTTGGGTTTCCTGTTTTCTCCTGTCCTCTACTTTGACGTTCCAATTAAAAAGTTTGGAAATGAAATCAAGGGCTGGACACGCTTTTATTACATACTACAAAGGAACTGCTTGGAGACAAGGTATTGTTAGGATGGAGTTAAGGCCGAGGCCCTTCATAGTAAAGCACTGTAGAAAAGAAACATTATTAGGACACGAATCTCCAGCTTAGGGGAGGCTTAGAAATCCTAGTCGCTGCAAGAGTAAGTGGATGTAAGTGCTCCCAGGAGAGGGTCACCTCACATGACCCTCCCCTAAAAAAAACACCCCTACATGCAAATACAGACTTAATTCCTTAAAACTGCGCTCCAAGCAAAAAAAAGTTTTCCCATTCAGTGGTGCTGTGCCCGCACTGCACGGGTCATCTGCTTGTTTTTGTGTTTTTGTCTAGAGGATTGGGGAATGGAGATAAACGTACCTAATCCTCTGATCCTCCCTGAACAAGACCGGTCTGTGTGGCTCCTAACACCCCCCCCCCCCATCCGTGCGGTATAGAAGTCTTGTGCAGTGGACTGTTCCTGACGTCATCACGCCCATAGACCTTCTCTGGACATGAGGACATCAGAAACAGTCCACTGCTGGATCATGGGGGAGCGTCGTTTGCAGGTGGAGCAGGGGATCGGGTGAGTATAAGTTTTCTCCAATCCCCTAGAAAAAAACGAGCAGTGGACCCATGCAGTGCAGGCACAGCCCCACTGCAAGGGAAAAAATGTTTCTCCGAAGTTGGGCTTTAAGTGGACGTTTGGCTCTCCCACTGAGCAGGTCAATAACCCTGCCTAAGTTCTGATACTCATGGAGCTTATACAGGTTTGGACCCATGCCGTTAACAGATGAATGGAGTGGTGGAGAACACAACGAAGGTCAGTATAAGTTGGGGCCTCTAAAATAACTTGCCACTGTGCCGGTAAATGGGCAAAGTGACAAATTTCCTTTAAAAGCTTTTGCACACCAGCACTGCCTACAAACTTGTTGGCAGTCTCTGTATGAATGACTACGACCAGACAGTTGCATCTCTGCTACCTTCTGCTGTCTGGGCTAAGACACTAATGGGAACAGAGGTGTGCATGCACCACTACACAGGTTGGGAACTCCTGGCACGGCAGTAACCTGCTTGGGCATGCGCGTTTGTGCGTCAACGTGTGTTCTCGTGAGTTACGCAGAAGTCTACAAGATCCAGCACATGATTGTGCACAGCCAGTTTCAGAACTGGCCCCAAACGCCCATTTAAGGAAATGAGTAGTGACTGTAATTGCTGGATGATCTTCAGCTATCTATGATTCTTGTTCTTGTGTATCCTGATCCTGTGCTACTTTGATTACCTGTTACCGACTCGGCTTGTTCCTGGACTTCTTTCTGCCTATCTTGTGATTGTGACCATGGCTTATTAATAGACCTCGCTCACATTTGATCTCCTGTGTATGACCCTGGTCTGGCTCCTAACTTCTCTACCATCTCCAGCTGTACAGCTTACCTGTCTATGACCTCGAATTGGCTACCGACTACGTCTCTCATCGATTCCTTGTTGCTTACCTGTATATGATCCTGGCGCTCCAGACTATGTCCCTCATCCATTCCATGATTTCTTCATGCTTACCTGTGTATGACCTTGCTCAGCTTCAAGACAATGTCTCTCTTCTACCTACTTGTCTGCTGCCCCTCCAGACCTGCCTTACAGTCACTACTCATTTCCATTTAAGGAAATGAGTAGTGACTGTAATTTCTGGATGATCTTCAGCTATCTGTGATTCTTGTTCTTGTGTATCCTGATCCTGTGCTTCTTTGATTACCTGTTACCGACTCGGCTTGTTCCTGGATTTCTTTCTGCCTGTCTTGTGATTTTGACCTTGGCTTATTAATAGACCTCGCTCACATTTGATCTCCTGTGTATGACCCTGGTCTGGCTCCTAACCTCTCTACCATCTACAGCTGTACAGCTTACCTGTCTATGACCTTGAATTGGCTACAGACTATGTCTCTCATCGATTCCTTGTTGCTTACCAGTGTATGACCCTGGTGCTCCAGGTTATGTCCCTGATCCATTCCATGATTCCTTCATGCTTACCTGTGTATGACCTGGCTGAGCTTCAAGTCAATGTCTCTCTTCTACCTCCTTGTTTGTTGCCCCTCCAGACCTGCCTTACAGGTCCTCTCCTGTAGCCTCAGACTGTCTGCTACAGATCCTCCCTATGGTAGCTCTGAGACTCATGTCTGCTGCCTAACTTCACGGGCAACTATCAACCATCTGGATCCCCAGCATCCGTCGTACTTTGTTCCTTGTACACCCTGACCTCTACCTCTTCGGCCTCCAAATCTCCAACTAGGTAGGTGACTTCAGGAAAGTGTAAAGCTCCTGTTAGACGGCAGCTGCTGGTCTCATTCCAGCATCCTGGTTTGGGCTAAGCTGCACTCTCCCTGTCTGACTGTCTACCTGCAGGATGATTGGTGTAGACACAGCCTCTGGATGGAGACCAAACCTGATTTAAGCCTGCTAAGCCCTTTGTCCCATGCTTGTGATATTGTTTGCAACACAGGCTTCAATATCCCTGTTTGCCTGCCTTTTTCCTGTTCCTTGACCTTTACTTTCGCCTGATCCCCATCCTGCCAGCTAGTTTGGATTTTCTTGTTATCAACTTCGGATTGCACTTTGGGCTACACTCTGAACTCAGCCTGCCTTTTGACCACAGATTTGTTCCTGATTACTCTCTGATCATTGCCTGCCAAAACCTGGACTGCCATTGAATCACTCTGCATCTCTGGCAACTGCAAGTACCTGTTTGCTGTGCTTAGCTTGCGCCTCCCCTGGCATGGTAGCCAGGCACTATAGCATTGTTTATAAGACCTTAAGGCAACCAAGTATCAGTAGACCTGGTTGACTTATGGGAAAGGGGGCTGCTATAGGTGAAGAAGTTATAAAAAAAAAAAACTTCTGCTGTTACTCATATCTATCTCAAGAAAATAAACGACATAAAATAAAGAGAATATATAAATTAAATACATCCCATTTAAAGCAAGTCTAAATAAAAAGGTTACAGTAGACTTAACTGTAAACACCTGCACTTTGTAAAACTTCCTTCCTGTCCGCCTCCGGTGGAGAGCTTTCAGCTGAAGAACTGAAGACAACAGGTTCCAGGGACCCGACTTCATCCAGGAAAGCCATCCACGCCTTGACTTGGAGGAGCATTA
Source organism: Lithobates septentrionalis (assembly GCA_037952835.1). Taxonomy (NCBI): domain Eukaryota; kingdom Metazoa; phylum Chordata; class Amphibia; order Anura; family Ranidae; genus Lithobates; species Lithobates septentrionalis. Next base: position 3,119,658 of record JBBDGP010000123.1, on the reverse strand, counting down.
CATACAGTGTTAGAGCACCGGGCTCAGCCAAATAAGTCCCTGAAGCCAAAATACAAAGAGACTGACTGACTGCTGGAAACTGGATATGGATATTGAGTGCACTTTAATAACAGCAGCAAAGGAACATTTTAGAAGTGTTTAATAATAGTTACATTTTACACAGACAGAACATTGTTCAAACTCCAAAGAATAGATGAGCATTTTTTTCCCTCCTTTTTGTACCTGTTTCCATGATCTAATACATACATAGATGGGAAGAATTGCTCTATTGTGATTCTCAATATAACAGACAGTGCAATCAGCATCCTTACTGAACAGCTTGTGGGTGGGGCTTTCCTGCGCCCAAGTGTGGAAACCAGGAGTGAGCACTCACTAATGCCCTCACCGGCAGGCAGAGGCTGCGGTCAGGTGACATGGGCGTTATGGCAGTGATCTAAATTTAAAACCGACATTTCCTTGAGAAAGAATTGTTGACTCTTTTGTAATCTGTGGCCAAACTCTTACATTCTTGACACCTATTCACTACAGACACACTTCTGTTAGACTTCACCCTTTCCTAGGTGTGAAGCATTTTTGAGCCGCAAAGTTTGTACCAGTCTCCACCAACCCATCAGACCTGTCACCTCACTTCCACAATTTGTATGTCACTTTTGGATACAGGAAGCACACACCTCATTAACTTATGCTTGTTCTCCCCCCGAGGCCTCATAACAACTCTCATAACACTCAGGCTAGGTCCTTAGGTATTTGTGCTGCAAGAATGGTCCCAGTATGTGGGGAACTGGTTCGCTCGCTAGTAAAGGGGCTAAGCATCAAACATCTTCACTACCAGAGTATCCGGCTCCCTGGTCATGTCACCCATTTCCTGGCTGGTTGGTTGCTTTAGCACTGGACACAAGTACGGTAGTCATTAACAACAGCAATATTGCCTCCTTAGGACAGCTATCTGCTTGTTAGACCTCTGTACTGTATCTTCTCTAACTTCTCTTGTCTCTTTGAATAAGCCCTGTTCTTTGATATGCCATGCATGCACCCCTCTAGTAACTTCAGACCAAGCAGATTGGCTTAATAATAAAGTTCTTTTAATAAAGTAGTTTGAAGGTAACAAAGGAACAGTCTTTTGTCCACACACACATTCTCTAAGTGTCCCCGTTGTAGTGCCCGAAGAGGTAGTCATACCTTAATTGGGTAGTAAAGTCCACTAGAAGTCCCATGCAAAGCAAGAGTCCAAGGAAGACAGTAAATTAGTAGCAATAATCCATAGAGGGTAGTAAATCCATAACTGAAGGCATACGTCCATATAAATCCCAAAACCCTTAGGAAACCCTGACATAAGGAGCACTGAGCAGCAGAATCACTGCTACATCCTGACCAACCAAACCCCCATGGTACTCAGTGAGCCCATATTTATATAATGTTTCCTACAGAGGGAAGTGTTCCCCTGAAAAGGGCAACACAACCTGTCCAGAAGAGTTGACCCTGGCCTCACAGGATTCACCACCCCAGCGGAGCCATCACAAATAGCCCAACATGTGTATTTCAATACACAGGCAGGCAAACATCCAAACAGTAAGAACTCGGGGAAACAACAAAAAACATTCAACTAGAAACCTCTTGTGGAACCACCAGCTTAAAGCTACCCCAGTTATCGGAAAGAAGCTAGAAGTTGATATTGTTTTACCTGTAGTTGTAAATTGAATGATCTTTTGTCAGTGTAAATTCTTTCAGAGCCCTTGAGCCAAAAAAAGCCTAGAGCCTAGACTTGCATTAAAGGAAACCTGTCATGATGGTTGATTTCACAGGCAGGGCTAGCATTACAGGCAAGTCTGGAAAATGTAAAGCTGGTGGACAACTGACCATCATACCTATATGAGCATGTTGGACATCCCATTCCATGGGCATTAAAAAAGAGGCCCCCCCCCCCCCTCTTTGGAGCTATAACAGTTCAGTTTCCAGTCTTTTCTGAAGGCTTTCCACAAATTTTGGAGGGTGTCAGTGGAAATTAGTGCTCATTCGGTCTAAAGGACATTTGTAAGGTCAGGTATGGATGTTGGGTGAGGAGACCTGGTTTACAGTTGGCATTCCAATTCATCCTAGAGGTCTTCAGTAGGGTTGAGGTTAGAGCTCTGTGGAGACCACTTGAGGTCCTCCACACCAAACTCCTCAAGCTATTTCTTCATGGAGCTGGTTTTATACATAGGAGCACGGTTGTTCTAAACGGAAAAGGGGCTTCACCAAACTGATATCACAAGTTGTGAAATGAACAATTGTCTAAAATGTCTTTGTATGCTGGAGCATAAATAACACCCTTCACTGGAAACACCTGAACTCAGTTATTTGGAGCGGAGTCCACATACTTTTGGCTCTATAGTATATCAGCTGTGCTTGATTACTCAAGGAATGCACTTTACGTAAAATCCTACCAAAATGTACATAATCTTTATTGAAAGTCATGTCTTCACTTAACATCTCCAAGTATGATCAGTCCAAAACTTAGTCATTCATCTTTCACGACATGTTGTAATTACATTGTACTGTAAAGTATATCTAAACCCAAGAAGAATAATGCAATGTAATGTAGCTTACTAGTCCCTTGATGTGGTGCCTGCATTCGTTTTCATTTTTCAGGCTAAGAACATTTTTAACACCAGCAGAAAATTCCTGTTGATCTTGCCAGAACTGTAATATCTCTGCTACGTCCTGTGAGACTAAATTAAAGCACAAATAATCTTTCTTCTGCAAACCACTAATCTCTCTACCCCCTCATGTAATGGAGATGAAGAGTATAGAACATTTGTCTAGCCGGGGTGACAACCATACAGAAGCTCCCTCCATAGTTACAGCAAAGTGAGTGAGTGCAGTCACCCAGGAGAAGTAAATGTGTTATTCTAATGCCCCGTACACACGGTCGGATTTTCCGATGGAAAATGTCCGATCGGAGCATGTTGTCGGAAATTCCGACCGTGTGTGGGCTCCATCGGACATTTTCCATCGGATTTTCCGACACACAGTTGGAGAGCAGGATATAAAATTTTCCGACAACAAAATCCGTTGTCGGAAATTCCGATCGTGTGTACACAAATCCGACGGACAAAGTGCCACGCATGCTGAGAATAAATAAAGAGATGAAAGCTATTGGCCACTGCCCCATTTATAATCCCGACGTACGTTTTTTACGTCACCGCGTTCAGAATGATCGGATTTTCCGACAACTTTGTGTGACCGTGTGTATGCAAGACAAGTTTGAGCCAACATCCGTCGGAAAAAATCCTAGGATTTTGTTGTCGGAATGTCCGAACAAAGTCCGACCATGTGTACAGGGCATTATACATATAAATGTCGGACCGAAATCGGACCTGAAGCGGTGAACAGGGATGCACAGGACCCCTGCTGTGAGCCGCTTCGCACGGCACTCTGAACCCAGCCTCAAAGATGGCTTCAGCTCCTGTTCTCCACCTGTAGAGAACTCTTCAGATGACTTTTACCCTTTCTGGGGCTTAATCGTAGAGGCCTCTACAATTAAGCCCTGAAAAGGGTGAAACTCATCTGAGGAATTCTCTACAGGTGGAGAACAGGAGCTGAAGACATCTTTTACTCAGTTTGTTCACAGTCATGTAACAGGGAGTTGGTGTCTGTGTGCAGATCGCTGCTATCCTGGTAAAGGCTATAAAGCCAACCTACACTATATTGTCAAAAGTATTGGGATGCCTGCCTTTACACGCACATGAAGTTTAATGACAGCCCAGTCTTTGTCCATAGGATTCAATATTGAGTTGGCCCACCCTTTGCATCTATAACAGCTTCAACTCTTCTGGGAAGGCCGTCCACAAGGTTTAGAAGTGTCTATGGGAATGTTTGACCATTCTTCCAGAAGTGCATTTGTGGGGTCAGGTACTGATGTTGGACAAGAAGGCCTGGCTCGCAGCCTCTGCTCTAATTAATCCCAAAGGGGTTCTATCAGGTTGAGGCCAGGAATTGGTGCAGGCCAGTCAAGTTCCTCCACCCCAAACTCACTCATCTATGTCTATATGGACCTTGCTTTGTGCACTGGTGTGCAGTCATGTTGGAACAGGAAGGGGCCATCCCCAAACTGTTCCCACAAAGTTGGGAGCATGAAATTGTCCAAAATGTCTTGGTATGCTGATGTCTTAGGAGTTCCCTTCACTGGAAGTAAGGGGCCAAGCCCATCCCCTGAAAAATACCCCCACACCATAATTCCCCCTCCACCAAATGATTTGGACCAGTACACAAAGCAAGGTCCATAAAGACATGGATGAGCGAGTTTGGGATGGAGGAACTTGACTGGCCTGCACATAGTCCTGACCTCAACCCAATAGAACAACTTAGGAATGAATTAGAGAGGAGACTGCGAGCCAGGCCTTCTTGTCCACATGAGTACCTGACCTCACAAATGAGCTTCTGGAAGAATGGTCAAACATTCCCATAGACACACTCCTAAACCTTGTGGACAGCCTTCCCAGAAGAGTTGAAGCTGTTATAGCTGCAAAGGGTGGGCCAACTCAATATTGAACCCTATGGACTAAGACTGGGATGCCATTAAAGTTAATGTGTGTGCAAAGGCAGGCATCACAATACATTATATTTGACAATATAGTGTATCTTCTGCCTGAGGTCAGTGCTGTTTAAAATAAAAAAAAAAGAAAACACTGAAAAAGCTGCCATATAAAAAGGTGCTGACAGGGTTGCATGAAAGAAATACTAATTACTTTGTTGACTGACAAGTTTAACCCCTTTAGTAGCTCAGGTAGTGTGTCAGTTATCACCCCAAAGCTCAGGCAGGAAGCAAGTCAGCCTTGTTGGTGAAGCTTTCCGGCCGACTCTGAGCTGACATTCCTGCTCGAACAAGAGAGAATACAACCACAGCACACAGACCGATCCATGAGATATTAGGCTGCACTAGAAAAGAAGAGTTGAGATTCAGTTTTTCACAACTACTTGCAATGTCTTCTCTCTAAAACTAAATTGAGAACAAGGTTTGGGACTTTATATGAATCATGCGACCAGGGAGATAGGTAGCATAGCACAATGATCTCTGGTGGACAAACCATGATTGAAACCATTTATTTTGCATTGTGACATAATACATACAATATAATACAATAAAAATAATTAAACTTGATTCCATAACATAATATATGATAATATATTAACATAGCAAAATAATGGTATCACAATAATAACATCATAAACCGCCAGACTCATTGGTACGTGTCTCAACAGTAATAGGTATATTGTGTATTTAAGTTGGTAGAATCCAAAAGAACATAAAATAGGTAATATATGACGGTAACATAGAAAGCATCAAACAGCTCGACGCGTTTCATCAACATGCTCCCTGTCCAATTTTTTGCTACTTATCTACCTATTGGTCACATATGAGTATACTTTGTATTAAGTAACAGTCACCTGTAAACATTCCGATGTTTCATTACACTATTTATATTTTTTTTATAGATGGGCTTTTTTCACATGTGGCTCTCACTACCCTTCACCATCTTTGTGGGATCTATTTCTGGGGTATGCCTTCCTCGTTGGTTTTTTCATCTGTGTCATGGGGATCACCGCCTCAGCTCCAGGGGCTAGTGATCCACCCGGCCGGCCCTTGCCCTCCATTGCCCGTGCTCAGACTCATGACTGGTCTGTAAGTATGAGTGGGGGATTTATTTTTGTACTATTTTTCTTTCCAATCATTATCCTACCTAATACTTACCCTTAATACTTTTATAGACATCTATACCGCATCTGCTCCTGAAGAGTGGTAATGTAGCCACTAAATGCATCAAGCTGTTTGATTGACAGCAGCAGGAGCCAATGGCTGTGCTGCTATCAATCTATCCAATCAGGACATGGGACACCGGCTAGAGCTGGTATGCTCGTCTCCCGGGCAAGTAAGACCGGGTTCAGGTAAGTAAAATGGGGGTCTGGGGGGGCTGCTGCATGACAGAAGGTTTTTCAGCTTAATGCATAGAATGCATTAAGCTGAAAAACCACGAGGCTTTACAACCCCTTTAATTCTTGAAAGTAGGTGTGTAAATTATGGCAGGCTGGTAAGGACCCCACTGCATTACTTTGCCCAGGGGCCCATGATGCTATTAAGATTGCTACACAGAGCCCTGACCTCAACCCTCTGATATAGCTCTTCCTTTTTTTTATTTTTTTTTACATTACATTTTTTTTTTTACATTTTACATTACATAAATTGAAATAAAGCTTTTCTTTTGTCCTCTTTTGAAACATTAAAAGTCAGCAGCTACAAAAACTGTAGCTGCTGCTTTTAATAAACAAACTCTCACCTGTCCTCCGATCCAGCGATGGCTTCGGTCCCCAGTGCCGGCACGCTAACTGTGGGCAGCCGGCTGTGACTGTTTTCGGCTTTACAGCCGGCTGCCATAGGCGTGCGCACAGGGTGTGCCAGGTGTGCCTGGGCACACACTGTGCTGCGCAGATTCCCCTTACTGCTTGGCTGCAGAGAAAGGGACTGGGAAATCTCTCTATTCAGTCCCTTTCTCTGTCTCAAAAGTGAGGCTGTTCAGACCCCTGATATTTCACCAAAGTCCCCCAATGGGGCTCCTAATAAATTGTAAAAAAAATAATAATAATAATAATAAATTATTGTAAAAAATAATACAATTGTAAAAAAGTTATAATAATAAAAAAATAAAAATAAACTACTAACACCAATCCCTGCCCTACTGACACTGTCCACTGCTCTTGTGCCATATATATATATATATAAATATATATATATATATATATATATATATATATATATATATATATATATATAGTGTGTGTGTTTAAGCTTTGGGGTGCACACCCTAATACACTAGGCTGCGCACACCTATGCCGGCTGCTCATTGCGCATGCATGAGCCATGCTGCAATATCTGAATAGTCCCAGGGCCACAATGAGCTGACGTGTCCCTGAAGGCTGCGGGGGAAAGAGGGCTGTGCTCCTGCTTGGATCACTGCGGCATTGGTGCATGTCCCTCATGGCAGTGCCCAGCTTCTTCCTAGTAGTTTTCCCATTAGCCCTAAAAACTACCAGAATTTACTAACAGGATTCACCCACCTGTTGACTTCAATTCGCTGGGATAATGGTTTAACAAGATTCACCAAATCCTCTGTAAATTGAGTGAGACTCAATTATCCCTAGTTGGCATTATGGCTATCACAAGCCTAAAGAGCCAACAAGTCCTGTCAGCGACAGGCTCAGGCTGCAGTGGTGGATCTCTGGTTATCCTTCCTGGAAGGTGGCCACATGATGACGAACTCAAGCAAGTAAAAAAAAAAGTAAAAGCTTTCTGGGGGGAACTTATTTGCCAGGAATGTGGATGGAAAACCTGACAGTCCCACCACTATGTTTAATATAAAAACAAAAATAAAAAAATGGCAGTTGTGACTCAGGACAGTGAAGGGAAGGAAGACAAGTTCCTACAGCCCAGAACCAGCAATGCCAGGACCTAAGGCTCTAAGGCTGCCCATACACAGGATAGTTTCTTTTTACAATAATTACATTAAAAAGGTTAACCCGTGAACTATGATAATATACAGTATGTAGAGCCACCCCCGCAGGAACCGCTGATTTTATCTGGGTATTTCCCTAACAGTACAGAGGCCACCAAACAGTTCATTCACACCAGTTCCAACAAACAGTCTAGGGGTTGTCTTTTTGTGAATTTATTGTTGGTAGAACTTGGGGCTGGATAGGGATTGGGGACATATGATATTCAAAAATGTGCAACACATAGCAGTTGGAGGACATTCTTCTTCTTCTTAAGCATGTGCAAAAGTTGAGCGGTCTAGTACCCCCACAGCTGAGGACCATGAGGTGACTTTTGGGTTAGGCTATCACCTCAAAGCTGAAGACCATGAAGCAAAGGTCTTTGGCATACAATCTCCTCGCTAAGCAATGGTGAATATAGGACAGTCTAATGCCGTGTACACACCAGCGGACTTTTCGACGGCTGAACTCCGAAGGACTTTTCGACGGACTTTCAACTGGGTTCCGTCTGAGTTCCGACGAAACGGACTTGCCTACACACGATCACACCAAAGTCGGACTGATTCGAACGTGATGACGTACGAATGGACTAGAATAGGGAAGTTGATAGCCAGTAGCCAATAGCTGCCCTAGCGCTGGTTTTCGTCCGTCGGACTAGCATACAGACGAATGGATTTTTCAACCGGACTCAAGTCCGTCAGAAAGATTTGAAACATGTTCTATTTCTAAAGTCCGTCTGAATTTTCGACAGCAAAGGTTCTATGAAGCCCACACACTTATTTATTTTATTATTTATTTATTTCAGGTACTTATATAGCGCCGTCAATTTACACAGTGCTTTACATATACATTGTACATTCACATCAGTCCCTACCCTCAAGGAGCTCACACTCTAATGTCCCTAACTCACATTCATATACTAGGGACAATTTAGACAGGATCCAATTAACCTACCAGCATGTCTTTGGAGTGTGGGAGGAAACCGGAGTACCCGGAGGAAACCCACGCAGGAACAGGGAGAACATGTAAACTCCAGGCAGGTAGTGTCGTGGTTGGGATTCGAACCAGCAACTCTTCTTACTGCTAGGTGAAAGTGCTAACCACTAGTCCACTGTGCCGCACACAATCGAATTGTCCGGCGGATTCGTTCCGTCTGACCTTTGCTGTCGAAAAGTCCGGTCGTGTGTACACAGCATAAGCCCTCACAGCTGAAGACCATGAGGTGATTCCTAGACAGGCTAGAGCCTCACAGCTGGGGACAATGAGGCAAGTTTCTTTGACATACTGTAACTTCTTCTCCTTAGTACGTGTTGAAAACTGAACAGTCTAAAGCCCCACAGCTGAAGGCCAAGGGGCAAGTCTTTGGATGTCTGGTTACCTGGCGCAATACCAGTGATCTGTTGCCAGTGCAGATTCCCAACGCACAGTCTCAAGGATCATCTTAGGGTCGCTACTCACAAGTCCCCAGGACTGCAGCTGGCTTTCAGCTTCCTCTGTACACAACCCAGTGAGTGAGATGGCGCCTCTAAGGACCATATTCCTGGTGGTGAGGTTCTGTGGTCATGTTCTGAGTAAAGTCCATTTACTTCCGAAGCTTCTGAGGGTTCCAGGAGCAGCTGCATGGTCCACGGGCAGCAGTAGCTCTGCATCTCTGGAACCGTTCTGGAACCATCCTGGGGAGAAGGAACCCATTATTGATAACACTGGTCTACAAGGAGAAAGCCTCAGAAATTAAAGTAGCTAATAAAGGAAACTTAAAGTGATTGTAAAGGTTCGTTTTTATTTTTTTTTTAAATAACAAACATATTATACTTACCTCCTCTGTGCAAGGGTTTTGCACAGAGCGGCCCCCGATCCTTTTTTCTGGGGTCCCCAGGCAGCGCTCCTGGCTCCTCCTCTTTACCGAATGTCCCCACGAAGAGCCGCTTTCCATGGGGGCACTCGTGCCGGCACGCTCCCGAGTCCTGCTGCTGTGCCCCCGGCTCCCGTGTCACTGGATTTGATTGACAGCAGTGGGAGCCAATGGCTCCTGCTGCTATGAATCTATCCAATGAGGACCCAAGACAGTGGCTGGAGCCACTGTGCTCGTGGCTGGAACGATCGGGCTCAAGTAAGTATAAGGGGGCTCTGGGGGGCAGCTGCAGCACAGGAGGTTTTTCACCTTAATGCATAGAATGCATTAAAGAGGAGGTCCGCCGACCGCTGCAAAAATTAAAAGCCAGCAGCTGCACATACTGCAGCTGCTGACTTTTAATAATCGGACACTTACCTGTCCTGGAGTCCAGCGATGTTTCCATCAGCTGTCGGGTGCATGCCGCCGCCATTGCGAGAAAGGGAACCCGGCAGTGAACGCCAGGAGCCCTACTGCGCATGCAGGAGGGAGGAGGAGGGAGCCCGGGCAGTGATGTCAATACCCACGGCTGAGACTCCCAAAAGTGGGAACAGGATACCTGTGAAAGACAGGTATTCTGCCCCCCCCCCCCCGAAAGGTGCCAAATGTGGCACCGGAGGGGGGAAGGAGTACAATGAATGGAAGTTCCACTTTTGGGTGGAACTCCGCTTTAAGGTGAAAAACCATGATGGTTTACAACTCCTTTGAGTCCTATGTATTAATTGGCTCCTGTTTTCAAGATACAGCTTCATGTCAAAATTGCATTAAAATAATTCAAAATTACGAGGGGGATGTGCGATTATGCGCCATAACTTTTCTGCAAAATGTGAGATAGTAATGAGAATGGTGCCACACCAATCATTATAAATCTTTTTATTGATACCAATAACAACTTTCTATTCATTTATTGGTTTTTCATGTAACATTTTCAGGCTCCCTCCACACCATTGGGACTGCGAAAGGCGTGGACTTTTTCTTCTTGTTTAGCCAACCCATGCAGATACACTACCGTTCAAAAGTTTGGGGTCACCCAAACAATTTTGTGTTTTCCATGAAAAGTCACACTTATTCACCACCATACGTTGTGAAATGAATAGAGAATAGAGTCAAGACATTGACAAGGTTAGAAATAATGATTTGTATTTGAAATAACATTGTTTTTACATCAAACTTTGCTTTCATCAAAGAATCCTCCTTTTGCAGCAATTACAGCATTGCACACCTTTGGCATTCTAGCTGTTAATTTATTGAGGTAAGCTGGAGAAATTGCACCCCACGCTTCTAGAAGCAGCTCCCACAAGTTGGATTGGTTGGATGGGCACTTCTGGCGTACCATACGGTCAAGCTGCTCCCACAACAGCTCAATGGGGTTCAGATCTGGTGACTGTGCTGGCCACTCCATTACCGATAGAATACCAGCTGCCTGCTTCTGCTGTAAATAGTTCTTGCACAATTTGGAGGTGTGTTTAGGGTCATTGTCCTGTTGTAGGATGAAATTGGCTCCAATCAAGCGCTGTCCACTGGGTATGGCATGGCGTTGCAAAATGGAGTGATAGCCTTCCTTATTCAGAATCCCTTTTACCCTGTACAAAGCTCCCACCTTACCAGCACCAAAGCAACCCCAGACCATCACATTACCTCCACCATGCTTAACAGATGGCGTCAGGCATTCTTCCAGCATCTTTTCATTTGTTCTGCGTCTCACAAACATTCTTCTTTGTGATCCAAACACCTCAAACTTGGATTCATCCGTCCACAACACTTTTTTCCAGTCTTCCTCTGTCCAATGTCTGTGTTCTTTTGCCCATCTTAATCTTTTTCTTTTATTGGCCAGTCTCAGATATGGCTTTTTCTTTGCCACTCTGCCCTGAAGCCCAAAATCCCGCAGCCGCCTCTTCACTGTAGATGTTGACACTGGTGTTTTGCGGGTACTATTTAATGAAGATGCCAGTTGGGGACCTGTGAGGCGTCTGTTTCTCAAACTAGAGACTCTAATGTGCTTATCTTCTTGCTTAGTTGTGCAACGCAGCCTCCCACTTCTTTTTCTACTCTGGTTAGAGCCTGTTTGTGCTGTCCTCTGAAGGGAGTAGTACACACCGTTGTAGGAAATCTTCAATTTCTTTGCAATTTCTCGCATGGAATAGCCTTCATTTCTAAGAACAAGAATAGACTGTCGAGTTTCAGATGAAAGTTCTCTTTTTCTGGCCATTTTGAGCGTTTAATTGACCCCACAAATGTGATGCTCCAGAAACTCAATCTGCTCACAGGAAGGTCAATTTTGTAGCTTCTGGAAGGAGCTAGACTGTTTTTAGATGTGTGAACATGATTGCACAAGGGTTTGCTAATCATCAATTAGCCTTCTGAGCCAATGAGCAAACACATTGTACCATTAGAACACTGGAGTGATAGTTGCTGGAAATGGGCCTCTATACACCTATGTAGATATTGCACCAAAAACTAGACATTTGCAGTTAGAATAGTCATTTACCACATTAGCAATGTATAGAGTATATTTGTTTAAAGTTAGGACTAGTTTAAAGTTAGCTTCATTTAAAAGTACAGTGCTTTTCCTTCAAAAATAAGGACATTTCAATGTGACCCCAAACTTTTGAACGGTAGTGTATGTAATGCAACAATAATGAGGGGTTCAACTCTTGTCCTGACCCCCTATTTTGCATCCAAAATATAGGTGGTATGCCTTTTTTACCACGGCCATCATTCTGCACTTTTGAGATTTGAGAGCAAATTTAACCTTGCCACAAATGTAGCAGAAGTTATCTGCGTTGTTTACATAGTTTCGAGGCATCTTGGCTTCTGAGGGAAAATATCACGCAACTGTTCCTTGGAAATGTTAGGCAATGACACTTTCACAAGCCACCAGATGTAACTGTATGATGTGTAGATCTGACCAAGACAAATGTACTTTGCAATAAAAGAACAATAAATGACAGTTAGGTAATAATCTTTAGTCTCAAAGTGAAGATAAATGTATACACTTCCATGTGGTACCATTTTTATTGTTCTACCGTACTTTGTCAAGATGTTACGAGGCATCATGATCATCAGACACCTCCCGCCCTTGTAGGGAAATATACTCGCCTGTGTATAAATCTTTATTGTGAAATATGGTATCTTGAAAACTTTAGCCAACCAGCATCTTTATTACCTGTTTTCTAATTCGTCTAATCAAAATATGTATGAATTAGCACATTTTATCTTGGAGGTCATAGGGCCACCCGCTTCATGGCCTGTTGATGATCAGACTGCACAGCGGGAGGTAAGCGGTGACCGCGGCCTGGACGGGCGAACACAGGCCGCGGAGGCCGCTCGCCTACCGCCTATGTGGCCATAACTGTGTCTTCTCAGGCGGAACTAGCGGCTGCATGGGCTGAGCTGTGTGTCTCTCTCATACACAGCTCAGAGCTGATGCTGACAGTTCCGCTCTCCCCTCCTACAAATTGCTCCTCCTCCTCCAGCCATGAGCGTCCGCACAGTGGGGCAAGGGGGGGGGGGAGCTGCGGGCCGCTGTAAGGATGTTTCCCCCGCTCGCCCCCCCCCCCTTTCTCATGTCGGCAGCACGCAAGAAGAGAACGATTCCTGCCTGTTCTTAGTCCCACCCAATTGGCCACAGTGGAGGGCCAATCAGAAGAAACTAGATGGGCATCATGGGAAATGTAGTCCCGGAGATTGGTGGCCCAATTGTTCTCAGCAGGGAGCCAACTACAGTCCCCAACATGCACTTTGCTGGGAAGAAAAGAGAAAACCAAGAAACAAGCTACTACAGGAGACATGGAAAAAGAAAAAGAGGATTGTGCTGGGGGAACTAATAGCCCCAGCACCACCAGATAGAGCCACACTGTACCCGCACCACCAGGGAGAGCCACGCTATACCCATACCACCAGAGAGCCACGCTGTACCTGCACCCCCAGAGAGAGACACTATATACCCGCACCACCAGAGAGAGCCACGCTGTACCCGCACCACCAGAGAGAGAGCTACATTGTACCCACACCACCATGAGAGCCACGCTGTACCCACACCACCAAGAGAGCCATCAGAGCCACACTGTACCCGCACCACCAGAGAGAGAGAGCCACGCTGTACCCACACCACCAGAGAGAGAGAGCCATACTGTACCACACCATCAGAGAGAGCCACGCTATACCCGCACCATCAGAGAGAGCCACACTGTATCCGCACCATCAGAGAGAGCCATGCTGTACCCGCACCACCAGAGAGAGCCACGCTGTACCCACACCACCAGAGAGAGCCACGCTGTACCCACACCACCAAGAGAGCCACCAGAGCCAAGCTGTACCCGCACCACCAGAGAGAGAGAGCCATGCTGTACCCGCACTACCAGAGAGAGCCACGCTGTACCCGTACCACCAGAGAGAGAGAGCCACGCTGTACCGGCACCATCAGAGAGAGCCACGCTGTATGCGCACCACCAGAGAGAGAGAGCCACGCTGTACCCTTACCACCAGAGACAGTCACGCTGTACCGCACCACCATAAAGAGAGCGCCACGCTGTCCAGCACCACCAGAGAGAGAGCAGGTCAGTGTCACTGGGCAGTGTGGGCACAATAGGAGACAGACAGTACTAGCTTTGTATGGCCACAATAGGACTGTGACACTATAATATAAAAGGGACTGCACTGTAAAGGGGCACTGTAATCATTGTAGTGCCCCTTTACAGTGCAGTCCCCTTTATAGCACAGTGTCCCTGCACATTAGAGTGTGGAAGACCGAACACCAGCCACCCCTGCGAACGTCTACTGCATTTGTAAATTAACCCTACTGAATCCTAACAATCTAAAGCATGAGGGTAATCTAAGAAATGAGGGTGAAATAAGGAGTGGGGTAGTATTTTGTTTCTTAGCCTGTTGGGTAAAGATGTTACACCACCCATCTAAAAAGGTTCCTCGATTTTTGTTGAGAACATACCCCATTATTAATAGCCACACATCTATCTCTGTATCCTTAAGGCTGGGTTCACACTTATGCAAATTGACATGACAGGAGAGTGTGACCGGTTCTCAATGGAGCCAGTTCACACATCACTTGGGCGGCCACAGAGCGCACATTGTCCCTTTAAGAAAAAAAATTTCTGATCACTAATGCCCCGTACACACGGTCGGATTTTCCGATGGAAAATGTCAGATCGGAGCGTGTTGTCGGAAATTCCGACCGTGTGTGGGCTCCATCGGACATTTTCCATCAAATTTTCCGACACACAAAGTTGGAGAGCAGGAGATAAAATTTTCCGACAACAAAATCCGCTGTCGGAAATTGTGATCGTGTGTACACAAATCCGACGGACAAAGTGCCACGCATGCTCAGAATAAATAAAGAGATGAAAGCTATTGGCCACTGCCCCGTTTATAGTCCCGACGTACGTGCTTTACGTCACCGCGTTCAGAATGATCGGATTTTCCGACAACTTTGTGTGACCGTGTGTATGCAAGACAAGGTTGAGTCAACATCCGTCTGAAAAAATCCTAGGATTTTGTTGTCGGAATGTCCGAACAAAGTCCGACCGTGTGTACGCCCTATTATTGCTGTCACAATGAATGTAAATATCCCTTGTGATAGTAATAGGTGGTGATAGGTCTTTTTTATGACCCTCCTTTGCACTTAAAGAGGAAGTAAACCCTGATGGGTTTTACTTCCTCTTTATTTCCCTGCAAAGATAAAGCATAATGGGCTACTATGGACCACACAGTAGCCCATTATGTGTCACTTACCTGAAAACGAAGCCTGTGATATCACTTTTGTCCCCACTAGCAGCGAGTGTCCATCTTCACCCCTCTTCCTTCCGGGGCCGCAAACTACGGCTCTGTGACTGGCCGGAGCATGCACGCGGGAGCCACCAGTAACGGCATGACCCTCTTTAGAAACGGCACGATCTGCCCTTTCTAAAGTGCGCATGCGCTGTAGACATCGCCGCACCGCTTTATTGTAAATATCTCCTAAACCGTGGAGGTTTAGGAGATATTTCCAGCACCTACAAGTAAGCCTTAATATAGGCTTACCTGTAGGTAAAAGTGGTTGCACAGGGTGTACAACCACTTTAAAAGTAGTCAGACCGCCAAAATTGGCAATTCTGAATAATGACATTTACTTTAAAGCAGCACCATTGGCAGCCAAGTAAACTGGAAGTGATGTCGTGACATTGCTTCCGGGATTTTACATTGGAGACCCGATCAAAGCCGAATCCAGCTTTGTTTGGGTCTCGGCCTAGGCGGCGGACGCGCCGGCTGGTGTCTCCCAGTGGGACAGGAGGTCCGGGAAGAGCGGCGGTTGTTATCACTAAAAAGCTAACTGCTGTCTTTAAAAAACGGTACCGGGGTGATGCCTGCAGCCCGGTTTAACCCCTTTAGGCCATGAATGCAAATTTGCGTACGGTCGGCGTGAAGGGGATAAGCAGTTATATATACACAGTATAAAGTTATTTTTACTAAAGATACTTCTAGATGAATGTTGCAGCGAAGTACAGAGGCTCTGGAAGTTGATCACAATGCAGCATCTGTCTTGGTGTCGAAGACTTGAAGACAAGATCTGCATGGTACACAGCCTGAGCACAGACACTTAGATCTCCTCCTCCCCGGTCCCACACAGCACACACACTATTGCTGAAATCTGATTCCCTTAAACACAGCTATGACCTGCACAGTGTGTAGCTGGCTACTGTGTTGCAGTTCTGCATACCTCCCAACTTTTTGAGATGGGAATGAGGGACACCTATCAGCAAAAGTATGCAGGTATAGGACACACCCCTTGCCACGCCCCCTTAAAGGAGAATTGTACAAAAAAACAAGATTGGTTAAACCCACAAGTTTTACTACTACTATTCCTTTATACTGGCTTCTGGAATTTACAAATGCAACAATTTAGAAATCAGATGAAAGGTTTAGCGCTGGAAAACACTTTTTGATAGATAAAAAGTGTTTTTTACATACATCTATAGAGATCAGACCAAAATGAGGGGCAATGAGGAGGAAAGAGGGACAGAGGGACATTGCTCCAAATCAGGGACAGTCCCTCGAAATCACAGACAGTTTGGAGCTATGGTTCTGACCTATGAAATTTTATGGTCGGAATGGCAGCTCAGTTGCAGTAGCCAGCTATACACTGCGCAGATCGTAGCTGTGTGGATGGGAATCAGATTTCAGCTACAGTATGTGCTGTGTGGGGAGGAGATTTTAGTGCCTGTGCTCAGATTGTGTACCATGCAGGGATAGGAGATGGCTGGCACAGTGTCAGGGGTGGTGGGGTTTTGAAGGGCCGCTAATTAAATCGCAGCCCACCCCAGCACCCCCCTAGATTCGGCCATAGATTCGGCAAGGACTGTACTTCTACTGTTGGGCAGAAACCACTGCGCCTGACCGTTTCGGCTTTTAGTGCCGAGTGGTGGAATGGAGAAAGCATTCCAGCACTCAGCACACCGCTCTACGCCGGCATACCGCGGGCCTTTGCACCAGGACACCCTCTAAGCGGTGGTAGCCAGCATAGACTACCCCTACAGGAACATCAGTGCCTTAGCTGTCAGAGGTGAACCCTAGTAGTCCCAATGCCGAAATCACAGGGAGCCGGGATGGCGGCGCCGAAAACAACCGATCCGTAACACAGACACCGTCATCGGCTCTTTCGGGCTCAATGGCTTGGCACATTACACATGCAGACTACAAGTGTGTGTTTTACTTCACACAATTCTGCAACCCCTGGTGTGAAAATTGCTGGACCCTTTCATAAGAAGCAGTAATTAGGATTGAATTATAAACACCCCGAGCGTTCGTGTTATTTATCATGTCGACGTTAAATAATATGACACATTATACGAGCATTGTCCATGCTATTTGTTTAGGTTTGAGGCTTTCTTCTGGCACGTCCTCCAGCATTCTTGGGCTGATATTGCTGAAACGCCAAGGGAATGGAGAGCGGTTCTTTGTCAGCCCAGAGATGGGAGTGGAGGACTGGGATGGGATGTTTCCCACAGCTAACTCTGAAATGTGACCTCCGACCTACTCCACAACTACGAGGATTGCAACTGCATTGCCTAACACACCATCACCCTTTAAAGGGGAGCTCTGGGTTTATAAATAAAGTGCATGCAAACTCTAGATGAAAAACTTTTCCTTTGCTGAAGCACCGAGTATCATAAACCGTAATCTATGTTAAAAAAATAAAATAACATTTGCACCTTTTAAATCCTTTGTTGCGTCTCAGTGCTGCTGAACTTCTGCATCCCCTTCTCGCCCTACATGCACTCCAGGGATGGCTGAATGGCATTTCTCACGATGAGTTTCCCATACCTCCCAACTGTCCCTGATTTCGAGGGACTGTCCCTGATCTGGAGCAATGTCCCTCTGTCCCTCATTCCTCCTCATTTGTCCCTCATTTTGGTCTGATCTATATAGATGTATATATATATTTTATATTTCAAAAAGTGTTTCCCAGTGCTAAACCTTTCATCCAATTTCTAAATTGCTGCATTTGTAAATTTAAAAAGCCAATATGAATGAATAGTAATGGTAAAAAAAGCACTTGTGGGTTTAATTAACTTTTTTGGGGGGTTAATTCTCCTTTAAGGGGGTGTGGCAGGAGGCGTGTCCTATGCCTGCATACATTTGCTAGTAGGTGTCCCTCATTCCCATCTCAAAATGTTGGGAGGTATGGTTTCCTGATGGCGATATGCTTGTTCAATGTGTGTCTTCATCCAAAGCCCATGTGACAGGGTGACAACTCAGGAGCACAACTAGGAGGCAGGGGAAGAGCATTGTCACCTCATAACCAGACACAACACGGATAAATAACACAAAGAGGAATTACAGCATATTCACATACCAGTGCTTATTGGTAATAGTACTGGTCTGAACAACAAAGAATTACTAAATGGTTAAAACATATTAGAGTCAATTAAATGTCCATAAGCACTAGGGGCAGCTTCTCAGTGAAATTTAAGTAATCTCTGGAGAAACATAAAAAAGACAGCAGGGGGCGCCAAATTAGGTGCAGTATTACATACTGCACTTAGATTGGTGCCTCCTGCTGTCTTCTTAAAGAACATCATAACAGGAATTGCCTTTGTGGTCACCTGGTATTCTTTTAACCACTTCAGCCCCGGAAGATTTGGCTGCTGAATGACCAGGCCATTTTTTGTGATTCGGCACTGCGTCGCTTTAACTGACAATTACGCAGTCGTGCTATGTTGTACCCAAACAAAATTGACGTCTTTTTTTCCCCACAAATAGAGCTTTCTTTTGGTGGTATTTGATCACCTCTGCGGTTTTTATTTTTTGCGCTATAAACAAAAAAAGAGCGACAATTTTGAAAAAAAAAAGCAATATTTTTTTACTTTATTTTTATAAAAAAAAAAAAACATTTTTTTTCCCTCACTTTAGGCCGATATGTATTCTTCTACATATTTTTGGTAAAAAAAAATCGCAATAAGCGTATATTGATTGGTTTGCACAAAAGTTATAGCGTCTACAAAATAGGGGATAGTTTATGGCATTTCAATTGATAATTTTTTTTTTAATGGTGGCGATCTGCGATTTTTATCATGACTTCGACATTATGGCGGACACATCGGACACTTTTGACACTATTTTGGGACCATTGTCATTTATACAGCGATCAGTGCTATAAAAATGCACTGATTACTGTGTAAATGACACTGGCAGGGAAGGGGTTAAACACTAGAGGGCGATCAAGGGGTTAAGTGTGTCCTAGGAAGGTGTTCTAACTATGGGGGAATGGGCTACCTAGGACATGACAGCGATCACTGTTCCAGATGACAGGGAGCGGTAGATCTTTGTCATTACACTAGGCAGAACGGGGAAATGCCTTGTTTACATAGGCATCCCCCTGTTCTACCTCTCCACACCACAATCGTGGACCGCTGGCGAACATCAAATTCCCCGGACCCGCAGGCATGCTCCCGCGGCGTGCGTGAGTGCCCGATAGGTGGCAAATTTAAAGGGACGTACCTGTACGCCCATTTGCCTGCCTGTGCCATTCTGCCGACGTATATCTGTGTGGGGCGGTCGGCAAGCGGTTAAAGAACATCATAACAGGAATTGCCTTTGTGGCAGGATCACCTGGTATTCTTTTAATGACAGATTTAAAGGGTTACTAAACCCTTGGTTTTTTTTGTTTAAATAACTTACCTCCACTGTGCAATTGGTTTTGCACAGAGTGGCCCCCGATCCTCCTCTTCTGGGGTCCCTCAGGGGCGCTGGTGGCTCCTCCTCTTCTCGAGTGCCCCCTCGGAGAAGCAGGACACCCGTGCGGGCGCGCTCCCGTGTCCTGCTTCTGCGTCTATTGACACTGACAGCAGGACTCGGCCCCGCCCCTGCCCCCCGGCGTCATTGGATTTGATTGACAGCAGTGGGAGCCAATGGCTGCGCTGCTATCAATCTATCCGATCAGGACACGAGACACCGGCCATAGCTAATGTGCTCGTCCCCGGGGCGAGAAAGAACAGGGCTCAGGTAAGTAAAACGGGGGGTCTGGGGGGGCTGCAGCATGACAGAAGGTTTTTCACCCTAATGCATAGAATGCATTAAGGTGAAAAACCATGAGGGTTTACAACCCATTTAAAGAAATTAAAAGTAATTTATGAAATTACATTAACATGTTAAAGCTTTGGGTTTACATCTGATTTAGAGCTGAACTCCGGGATAAACAGATATTATCTAACTTCATTGGTCATTCTTCTTGAATCTCGGTGTGTTTTGTGTATTTCTTCCAGATCTGTGCAGTAATCAAGTGTGAGACTTTCCCTCTGTGTAGGAGCTTCCTGTAATAAAGACCAATCACTGCTGCTCTCTCTCCTTGTGCAGGGTGACTGGTCTTGTCTCCGCCCCCTCCTGTAGTTTTCTACAGGCAACCTGTAGTGGGCGGAGTTACTGGGTCCCTCCCACAGCTCTGTTCTCTGCACAGATGATATCACTGCTTCTTCTGCAAGGTAATGTCAGGGATTTGCAATGCAGCAGCACGGGTGAGACATCCAATTCAAGCTATAGACACCAACTCTGAGTACTGTGTGACCACAAAAAAAGACTGGCACTTTCCGATGTCTGCTATTAAGCCATAGTGTTATTTTAAAACTGGTGTTGTTCTGTTTTAAAAGGCTGATTTATGCATTGACATACCTCCATAGACCCAGTCTGCCTGGACAGTTTGTTCACCTGCTGACTAGCCACCATCCACAGGCAGCTTAACTCTTCAATAAGACACAGGCGTTGATTCCAAAACAATTTTGCTTCAGATGCATTGTCTCTGTGAATAACTAAGACTGACTTAAGTCGGCCATAGATGGGCCATAGATCCTTGCTGAACCAATCCATCTATGGGCAGGCTGATTGTACGGAAGTCAATCCATCGATCGACTTCAGTACAACCAGCCTGTCTGATTTTTTTCATGCGATCACTGCCGCCAGCAGTGCTTATTGTGTTCGGGGAAGGCTCTCCACCGGCAGAACACAAGTGCTGTGTGAGGGATTCCCTGATCAACACTGACTATGTTGATGGGGGAGTCTAGCAATTTTCTTTCCTTCCATTCACGGTGGAAGGAAAGAAAATGGCATAATCTATGGGCTGCTTTAGTAACATGGAAGCAACAAGGAGGGTCCTAGCTAGGACTGAACTAACTAGCACTAAACAGGACGGCAGGGCAGGTGGAGATACCAAATCACAGGATGTAATGACCCAAAATCACCACTAGATGTCAGCATACAACAGAACAATAGTAATGATGCAGTTCAACAGCAGAAAAGTTCAAATAGGTGGGACAGAAGAGTATACATCTAATAGGTTCAATTCAAACGAATTCTGCTATTATCACGTTATCAGTAGTTTGGACACCTTTCTTGAAATCTCCTATATTATAAGAGAGACCAGAATGGGGTCAGAATTACTTATAGTGTACATGGTTCAATCAGTGGTGGCCAACCCCCCTAATCTACATGCAGGGCGCCGAACGCATGGATTTCAATGGGTTTTTTTTAAGCACCTGATTAGAGCCTGAGGCTCTAATTGGCTTCAAAAAAGTGTGGACTCAGGGCGCAGAGCCCTGAGCCCACCCAGTTGTGCGGCAAATGAATAGTCCCTATTGTCTTTCTGATTCTCCTCCCAACCAATCAGGAAGCGGGTCCTGAGACTCGATTGGCCAGGGAGTCTTATGAGCCACTTCTTATTCGGCCAGGAGACGCAACGGCCCAGTGCCACGGCAAGCTGCAGCAAGTGGAGGGGCAGCTAGGGTTGCCAGCTGTTCTGGGATTCACTCGGACGGTTCAGGTTTGGAATAATGCGTCCGGGTTTCAGAACACCTGAAACAGGACACATTATTTAGACTGGACTATGGCTTCCCAGCTGGGTTGCTGGCTGCAGTTGTCTAAGCTGAGAGTGTCTGTTACACTAACAGATGGGAGAGGAGAGAAGGCTTGACCTGCTCTTTCTTCCTCCCGCCCCTTCCCCTTTGTGTCTGCCCACACTGCAATCCCTGGCGCTGTGCCTCAGGAAAGGGAAGTGAGGGTGGGAAATTTGAAGCCTAGCAGCCGCAGATACATCTGGATGAGAGATGCTGACTGCCATTGGGTGAGTGAGCTCACCATCCATCCCTGTCTGTGACTGAAGTCTCCCCCCTCCCCCCTTCTCTCTCCTGCCTCTGAGTGAGTACACTAAGGTAAATCAGGGTTCTCAGAGCACCCCTTACATCAGAGTTCCCCTTTACATTAAAGTCCACAGAGCTCCCCCTTAAAGTGTAAGTGGGAACGCTGATGTAAAGGGGGCTCTAGGAACACCGAATAAAGGGGAATACAGGAAACTCTGATGTAAGTGGGGCTCTGGTTACCAGAGACGCCTTTACATCAGAGTTCCCCTTTACATCAGAGGGCGCAGGGTTCCCCCTTACATCAGAGTCCTCTCCGTACATCAGAGTTCCTCCTTAAATCAGGGTTCCCAGAGCATCCCTTATGTCTCCCTTACATCAGAGTCTGCAGAGTCCCCCTTACAGTGTAGAGTTAAGATGTAAGAGGAAACTCTGAGGATTCAGATGAAAAGGGGAACTCTGTGGACTCTTGTGATCAACTTCATATGATTAGAAATGTTATTTAATCGCAAAATATATGTATAGTTTATATTATAAAAAAATTGTTGAGCGCCGCTAAAGTGTTCGGGTTTGACTTGAAGAAAAGGTGGCCAGTCTAGGGGCAGCTTCCATGAGCCTTACCCAGATCCAGCACCACCTCGTAGAGTAAAGACATGGATGGTGTCCTATGTATAGCAGTTTCTAATGACATGAAATGCCGGTGTGTAGGCATGGCCCAAGCTGCCTCCCATGTGGCCATAGCGAGCAGCCGGGTCACCTTAAAATTTCTATCAGCTTCCAGGGAAGACGCACTTCTCAGCCCGACTATACTCTCCTGTATGAGGATGGTGGCCGTAGAACCGCCCCCCTTCACCCTCCTGACTGTGCCTGCTCAATCCCCTCATTGCCAGGAGCAGGGCTTTTTTTCAGCGAGAATGCAGTTCTGGCATCTCCAGCACTGATTGTATCTAACGGCAAGGGGTGCTGAAGGGTCTATTGATGATGGCTGCTGGGGGATCTATTGTGTCTGGAGGAGATCTATTTTTTTTTTTTTTGGGGGGGGGGGTCTATTGTTGCTTGGGTGGGGGTTTATTGTTGGGTGGGGGATACAATGATCTATTGTTGCTGGGGTGGGGATCTATTGTTAGGTGGGGATTATTGTGGCTGGGGGATCTATTGCTGCTGGGGTGGTGTCCATTGTTGCTAGGGAGGTTGGTTGTTGTGTGGGGGATCTATTTTACTGCTTTTCTGGTTATCATGCACAAATTCCGTACAAATTATTTAGCAACACAAAATGATACTTGGTGGCATTTTGTGTATTTTTCAAAAGGGGCGGTACTGGGAGGTGGGTAGGGGGTGGAAAGGATGGTGTTCGGAGGTAGGTGGGCAGAGACGAGGGGTGACTCAGAAGGGGGAGCTCCTGTACCTATTCTCTGAGGGGTATCCACATGCTGGCCATTCACATACCTCCCAACTTTTTGAGATGGGAATGAGGGACACCTACCAGCAAAAGTATGCAGGCATAGGACACACCCCTTGCCACGCCCCCTTAAAGGAGAACTGTACAAAAAAACAAGATTGGTTAAACCCACAAGTGTTTTTTTTACCACTACTATTCCTTTATATTGGCTTTTGGACTTTACAAATGCAGCAATTTAGAAATCAGATGAAAGGTTTAGCACTGGGAAACACGTTTTGATAGATAAAAAAATGCATTTTATATACATCTATATATTAGACCAAAATGAGGGACAAATGAGGGGGAAAGAGGAACATAGGGACATTGCTCCAAATCAGGGACAATCCCTCCAAATCAGGGAGGGACCTGCACTCTCCCAGCTTATTATCTTCAAAGCTTGCTTTACGCGGGGAACCAAGGAGCAAACCAAATCCCAAACGTCTCACCCCCAGCTCTAATGGTATGGAAAGTTACCTTATCTCCACAAGGATCCAAGGAGGTGATCCCCCATGAAGCCCTGCTCTCCCCCAGGAGGCCTTGGGAGGCCTTGCTCTATCTTTCTGGGCCCTCCTGACCTCCTCTCCTCCCTGGCCTATATAGAAGCCCCCAGCATTCTCCTAGAGGGAGGAGGATCCATTAAAAGGGACCTATCCTGCCCTCTACCTGCTTACAAGTCCTAAGCAGTGACCATGTGATCTTTTACCTGGCCATTTTAACCAAAAGTCTAACGTAATTTGGTAATACTTACAGATGTACTTCTGACTGATAAGAAATATGATTTTAATAGGTCTTTTGGGTTCATTGATGAAATTTTGGAAACTAAAATCTAAATTTCTGAAGCAATTTCCTCTGTTTCATTCGGTGCTCCAGTTAAGTATGCGACAAATTCCTTCTAAGGACCATTTACTCGTGATTTTTTTTTTTTCCCCTTGACTCGTATCTACAAATGTATGACGTCATATCATAAGAACAGCCTATTTCTGAACAACAACATTAAAAATTAAAACTACAATTTACAGTAGAAATTCTTAATGTAAATGACAATTAAACAAATGAATAAATAAAAAAACACGAAAAAGACATGCTGGTAGTTTAACCACTTATGGGCACTGATATGGGGGACTGATGAGCACTGATAGGCAGCACTGATAAGTGACACTGATGATGAGGCAGTGATAGGCACTTTTTGGCAGCACTGATGGGCACTGATAGGTGGCACTGGTGGGAACTGATTGGCAGCACTGATAGGCACTAATAAATGGTACTATTGGGCACCGATTAGCAGCACTGGAGGGCACTTATTAGCAACACTGGTGGGCACTAAGGGGACCAAAGTCCCTCTAACAGAAACCGGTTAACGGATTTCTTCTTTTACTTCAACGGTCAGCTTTCATTGGCTGACAGCTGACAGCTGATCACGTGGTAAAGGGCCCTCTGTGATTGGCCCTTTACCTCTATCAGTGATCAGCTGAGTCCCAAGGACTCGGCAATCACAGAGCGCGCCGGCCGCACGCCAGCAGCTCGAGAATGCGAGGACGCCCTGTCCAAATTGGCTCTATTATGTGTATATGTGAATGTGAGTTAGGGACCTTAGATTGTAAACTCCTTGAGGGAAGGGACTGATGTGAATGTACAATGTATATGTAAAGTGATGTGTAAATTGCTGGTGCTATATAAGTACCTATAATAAAATAATACAAAAATGAAAAAGCAATACCTTTTTTGCTATTGACTTCTTGTGCGTCTGCTTTGTTACAGTGACATCTAGAGGATATTTTAGGTATTACATCGATCATTGAGAGGCGCATATAGCGTGGACCTAGGGACATACTAATTGGCTTTGATTGGAAAACTTTTGTAAATAGAGCTCTCTAAGCAAAACATAAATATCAGTAATATATAAATGGATATAGTGATTATTTGTATCTGTTTTTTCCTTTTCTTATTGTACTATTAGGGAAAAAAATAACCCTACTTTGGTCTATTTTTATCAAGTTATATACACACTGAGCAAATCAGTTGTGGCTTCTTTCCAAAATCCCATTGATTGAGGCCGGGTGCCCACTCCTCTGACCCAGAAGTCGCGCGACTTCCAATCCCACTTTGCCGTGCGACTTCATGTCTGACTTCCAATGCGACTTCTGTAAACAGGATCCAACTTTTGATCTGCCGTACCAGGCCCTTTGAGTCTGGTATGAATCTTGAGGAGGAACCCCATGTAAAATAAAAAAAAACGGTGTGAGATCCCCCCCCGCCCCCCCGGACCATACCAGACTATATAGTCTGGTATTGATTTTAAGGGGAAACCCCAAGCCAAAAAAATAAATAAAACATTGTGGGGTCCCCCGAGCTCATGCCAGACCCTTATCGGAGTATGCAGCTGGCAGGTCAGGAAAGGGGGGGACAAGTGAGCGCCCCCCCTCCCCTGGACCATACCAGGCCACATGCCCTCAACATGGGGGGGTGGGTGCTTTGGGGCAGGGGGAGTCCTGTGTAATGGTGGGGGTAGTATGGGGAGGGGTCCTGTGTAATGATGGGGGTAGTATGGGGGAGGGGGTCTTGCCCAGAGTCCAATCCATATTTAAGATGGCCCTGCATAGATACAACAAGGTGTTGGAAATGTTCCTCAGAGATTTTGGTCCATAGTGACATAATAGCATCACGCAGTTGCTACGGATTTGTCGGCTGCACATCCTTATTCCACCACATTCCAAAGGTGCTCTATTGGATGAGATGTGGTGAGTGTGGAGACCATTGCAGTACAGGGACCTCATTGTCCAGTGGTGAGATGATTTGAGCTTTGTGACATGGTGCATTATCCTGCTGGAAGGAGCCATCAGAAGATGGGTACACTGTAGTCATAAAGGGATGGACATGGTCAGCACAGTGGCGTTGTTAGGTGGGTGCGGGGGGTGCGGTCCGCACCCGGGTGACACCCGCCAGAGGGGTGACACCCGTAGGTAGCGGCACGCACCGCTAACACTGCCCGCTGCCCTGATCTGCACCACGGGACTTGCGCTGTGTCCCTCAGCACAGCGGACTGAAGCCGCCTCCCCCTCCTCTCTGTTTACATTCACACAGGAGGAGGAGCCCGAGGGACACACACGGCTGTGTGTATCATCCGCGCTGTTCTGAGGTCTGTAAACTTCATGTATATACAGTATGTGGGTGGACATGTGCAGGGGGTGTCTATACCAATGGGGGGCTCTGCACTGGGGGGTGTCTATACCAATGGGGGGCTCTGCACTGGGGGGATTCTATACTAATGGGGGGCTCTGCACTGGGGGGATTCTATACTAATGGGGGGCTCTGCACTGGGGGGATTCTATACTAATGGGGGGCTCTGCACTGGGGGGATTCTATACTAATGGGGGGCTCTGCACTGGGGGGATTCTATACTAATGGGGGCTCTGCACTGGGGGGATTCTATACTAATGGGGGCTCTGCACTGGGGGGGATTCTATACTAATGGGGGGGTCTGCACTGGGGGGATTCTATACTAATGGGGGCTCTGCACTGGGGGGATTCTATACTAATGAGGGGCTCTGCACTGAGGGGGATTCTATACTAATGGGGGCTCTGCACTGGGGGATTCTATACTAATGGGGGCTCTGCACTGGGGGGATTCTTTACTAATGGGGGGCTCTGCACTGAGGGGGATTCTATACTAATGGGGGGCTCTGCACTGAGGGGGATTCTATACTAATGGGGGCACTGCACTGAGGGGGATTCTATACTAATGGGGGGCTCTGCACTGAGGGGGATTCTATACTAATGGGGGCTCTGCACTTAGGGGGATTCTATACTAATGGGGGGCTCTGCACTGAGGGGGATTCTATACTAATGGGGGCTCTGCACTGGGGGGATTCTATACTAATGGGGGGCTCTGCACTGAGCGGTATTCTATACTAATGGGGGGCTATGCACTGAGGGGGATTCTATACTAATGGGGGCTCTGCACTGGGGGGATTCTATACTAATGGGGGGCTCTGCACTGAGGGGGATTCTATACTAATGGGGGCTCTGCACTGGGGGGATTCTATACTAATGGGGGCTCTGCACTGAGGGGGATTCTATACTAATGGGAGCTCTGCACTGGGGGGGATTCTATACTAATGGGGGCTCTGCACTGGGGGGATTCTATTCTAATGGGGGGCTCTGCACTGAGGGGGATTCTATACTAATGGGGGGCTCTGCACTGAGGGGGATTCTATACTAATGGGGGCTCTGCACTGGGGGGATTCTATACTAATGGGGGGCTCTGCACTGAGGGGGATTCTATACTAATGGGGGGCTCTGCACTGAGGGGGATTCTATACTAATGGGGGGCTCTGCACTGAGGGGGATTCTATACTAATGGGGGCTCTGCACTGGGGGGATTCTATACTAATGGGGGCTCTGCACTGAGGGGGATTCTATACTAATGGGGGCTCTGCACTGGGGGGATTCTATACTAATGGGGGCTCTGCACTGAGGGGGATTCTATACTAATGGGGGGCTCTGCACTGAGGGGGATTCTATACTAATGGGGGGCTCTGCACTGAGGGGGATTCTATACTAATGGGGGCTCTGCACTGGGGGGATTCTATACTAATGGGGGCTCTGCACTGAGTGGGGATTCTATACTGATGGGGGTCAGCACTGAGGGGGGGTGTATGTACTGATGGGGCGGTCTGCACTGAGGTGGGAGGTTGATACTGATGGAGGGGGGTCTGCAGACTCTGCACTGAGGGAGGGTTTCTGTACTGATGGGGGAGTCTGTGCTGAGGGAGGGGGTCAGTACTTAGTGGGGGGGTCTATACTGAGGAAAGGGGGTCTGCACTGAGCGGGGGTCTGTACTGATGGAGGGGGTCTGTACTGAGGGAGGGGAGTCTGTACTTAGTGGGGGGTCTATATTGATGGAAGGGGGTCTGTACTGAGGGAGGGGGGCTATATTGATGGAGTGGGGTCTGTAGTTAGTGGAGGGGGGTCTGTACTGAGGTAGTTGGTGGAGGGGGGTGACACCAATTTTTTCGGCACCGGGTGACACCAACCCTAGTGACGCCACTGGGTCAGCAACAATACTCAGGTAGGCTGTGGTGTTTAAACGATGCTCAATTGGTACTAAGGGGTCCAAAGTGTGCCAAGAGCATATCCCCCCCACCATTACATCACCACCACCAGCCTGAACTGGTGATACAAGGCAGGATGGATCCATGCTTTCATGTTGTTTATGCCAAATTCTGACCCGACCATCTGAATGTTGCAGCTGAAATCGAGACTCATCAGACCAGGCAACATTTTTCCAATCTTCTATTGTTCAATTTTGGTGATCCTGTGCCAATTGTAGCCTCAATTTCCTGTTCTGACAGGAGTAGAACCCGGTGTGGTCTTCTGCTGCTGTAGCGCATCTGCTTCAAGGTTCGATGTGTTGTGCATTCAGAGGTTGCATTGCACATACCTTGAGTGTAACGAATGGTTATTTGAGTTACTGTTGCCTTTCTATCATCTGGAACCAGTCTGCCCATTCTCCTCTAACATCAACAAGGCATTTTCCTCCACACAACTGCCGCTCACTGGATATTTTCTCTTTTTCGGACCATTCCTTGTAAACCCGAGAGATGGTTGTGTGTGAAAATCCCAATAGATCAGCAGTTTCTGAAATACTCAGACCAGCCTGTCTGACACAACAACCATGCCACGTTCAAAGTCACTTAAATCCCCTTTCTACCCCATTCTGATGCTCGGTTTGAAATTCAGCAAGTCATCTTCACCACGTCTAAATGCCTAAATGCATTGAGTTTGTTCCCATGGGGGGGATCTGGGAGCCCCCTTGTTAAAGAGGGCTTCCAGATTACAATAAGCCCCCTGCCCACAGACCCCCACAACCACCACTCAGAGTTTTCGGGAAGAGGCCCTTGTCCCCATGTCCTTTATTCCAAGATCTTTTTTTGGATATCCCAAGTAACACCACAGGACCACAATGCCTGGTAAAGGTGTTTCACACAGTTCAAATGTGCTTAATCATGATTAAGCACATTTGAACTGTGTGAAATGCGTCTACCATGCATTCTGGTCCTGTGGTGACACTTGGGATATCCAAAAAAAGATCTTGGATCATTAATGTGGTGTGCAGCCATTTCTTTTTATTCATTGTCTGCAGAGGTGAGCCGGGACTAGCTAGTCTTTCTTGTTCAATCAATCAAAGGAAAGATTGATCGATAGAAGTAAGGATCGATTAATAGAAGGAATGAGTGATTGAAAGAAGGATCAATTAGTAGAAGGAAGGATCGATCAATTGGTCGAATGGTTAGCTGATCAAAAAAAGGGTTGAACTATTGATCGAAGGATGGATCAAAGCCGCTTCAGTGGGAATCTAGCCTTAGGCAGCAAGGATGACCAGGGAGGAGAGGTGAGAGTTAAAAAAAATCAAAGTCGCATTGAAATCCTTATCTATGCTGATGTGACTTTTGTGAGATACCATAGAAGTCTATGGGGCTGAAATCGCACTGAAGTCAGAATATAATGTGACTTCCCTTGTTATGCAATTCTGTGAACCAGTGGCGGCCTGTCCATGCGGGGCACAGGGGCGCCGTCCCCCTAATCCATGTGTCCGGCCCCCTCATCTACATGCATGACGCATAGATTCCAATGGGTTTTTTTTTTTTTTTGTTTTTTTTTTAGAAACACATGAGGTACTAATTTGCTTTAAAAAAGGATGGGCTCGGGGCGCAGAGCACTGCGCCCAGAGCCCACCCAGTTGTGTGACAATAGCGAATTAATATTCGCTATTGTCTTCCCGATTCTCCTCCTGGCCATTCAGGAGGCCACCAAAATAGTTGCCAGCAAGCAGGAAAAGACACAGGGAAAGCCCCTGTGAAGCTGAGGAGGAGGAGAAGACGCAGGGGAAGCCCCCGTGAAGCCGAGGAGGAGGAGGAGAACACGCAGGGGAAGCCCCTGTGAAGCTGAGGAGGAGGAGAAGATGCAGGGGAAGCTGACGATAAGCCGAGGAGGAGGAGAAGACACAGGGGAAGCCACCGTGAAGCCAAGGAGGAGAAGACACAGGGGAAGCCCCTGTGAAGCCGAGGAGGAGGAGAAGAAGCAGGGGAAGTCCATGTGAAGCCGAGCAGGAGGAGAAGACACAGGGGAAGCCCCTGTGAAGCCGAGGAGGAGGGGAAGACACAGGGGAAGCCGCCATGAAGCCGAGGAGGAGGAGAAGATGCAGGGGAAGCCCCCTTTAAGCCGAGGAGGAGGAGAAGACGCAGGGGAAGCCAGCGTGAAGCCGAGGAGGAGGAGAAGATGCAGGGAAAGCCGCTGTGAAGCCGCGGAGGATTAAGCACTGCCTGCACCCTAGATGTAGTAAGTACGGGGCTGGTGGGCTGATGATCGAGTGATGGGGGGGTTGTGCGACTGACTGACCTACCAACGGGAGGGGGGGAGGTGGGTAATGGGAGGTTTAAAAAAAAATGGAGCACTGGCTGCCACTGCTGTCGCATAGATATACTTATCTATGCTGATGTGACTTTTGTGAGATAACATAGAAGTCTATGGGGCTGAAATCGCACTGAAGTCAGAATATATATGACTTCCCTTGTCATGCAATTCTGTGAACCAGTGGCGGCCTGTCCATGCGGGGCACAGGGGCGCCGTCCCCCTAATCCATGTGTCCGGCCCCCTCATCTACATGCATGACGCATAGATTCCAATGGGTTTTTTTTTTTTTTTGTTTTTTTTTTAGAAACACATGAGGTACTAATTTGCTTTAAAAAAGGATGGGCTCGGGGCGCAGAGCACTGCGCCCAGAGCCCACCCAGTTGTGTGACAATAGCGAATTAATATTCGCTATTGTCTTCCCGATTCTCCTCCTGGCCATTCAGGAGGCCACCAAAATAGTTGCCAGCAAGCAGGAAAAGACACAGGGAAAGCCCCTGTGAAGCTGAGGAGGAGGAGAAGACGCAGGGGAAGCCCCCGTGAAGCCGAGGAGGAGGAGGAGAACACGCAGGGGAAGCCCCTGTGAAGCTGAGGAGGAGGAGAAGATGCAGGGGAAGCTGACGATAAGCCGAGGAGGAGGAGAAGACACAGGGGAAGCCACCGTGAAGCCAAGGAGGAGAAGACACAGGGGAAGCCCCTGTGAAGCCGAGGAGGAGGAGAAGAAGCAGGGGAAGTCCATGTGAAGCCGAGCAGGAGGAGAAGACACAGGGGAAGCCCCTGTGAAGCCGAGGAGGAGGGGAAGACACAGGGGAAGCCGCCATGAAGCCGAGGAGGAGGAGAAGATGCAGGGGAAGCCCCCTTTAAGCCGAGGAGGAGGAGAAGACGCAGGGGAAGCCAGCGTGAAGCCGAGGAGGAGGAGAAGATGCAGGGAAAGCCGCTGTGAAGCCGCGGAGGATTAAGCACTGCCTGCACCCTAGATGTAGTAAGTACGGGGCTGGTGGGCTGATGATCGAGTGATGGGGGGGTTGTGCGACTGACTGACCTACCAACGGGAGGGGGGGAGGTGGGTAATGGGAGGTTTAAAAAAAAATGGAGCACTGGCTGCCACTGCTGTCGCATAGATATACTTATCTATGCTGATGTGACTTTTGTGAGATAACATAGAAGTCTATGGGGCTGAAATCGCACTGAAGTCAGAATATATATGACTTCCCTTGTCATGCAATTCTGTGAACCAGTGGCGGCCTGTCCATACGGGGCACAGGGGCGCCATCCCCCTAATACATGCGTCCGGCCCCCTAATCTACATGCATGACGCATAGACTCCAATAGGGTTTTCTTTTTTTTTTTAGAAGCACATGAGGCTCTAATTTGCTTTAAAAAAGGATGGGGTCAGGGCGCAGAGCAGAAGCAGGTAAAGCCTGGAAGAGGAAAAGATACAGAGGAAGCCGCAGTGAAGCCGAAGAGGAGGAGAAGACGCAGGGGAAGCCACCATGAAGCCGAGGAGGAGGAGAAGACGCAGGGGAAGCCGTCGTGAAGCCGAGGAGGAGGAGAAGACGCAGGGAAAGCCACTGTGAAGCCGAGGAGAAGGAGAAGACGCAGGGGAAGCCGCCGTTAAGCCGAGGAGGAGGAGAAGATGCAGGGGAAGCCCCCGTGAAGACGAGGAGGAGGAGAAGAAGCAGGGGAAGCCCATGTGAAGCCGAGGAGGAGGAGAAGACACAGAGGAAGCCACAGTGAAGCCGAGGAGGAGGAGAAGATGCAGGGGAAGCCCCCGTGAAGCCAAGGAGGAGGGGAAGACGCAGGGGAAGCCACCGTGAAGCAGAGGAGGAGGAGAAGACGCAGGGAAAGCCGCTGTGAAGCCAAGGAGGAGGAGGAGGAGAAGATGCAGGGGAAGCCCCAGTGAAGCAGAGGAGGAGGAGAAGAAGCAGGGAAAGCCGCTGTGAAGCCGAGGAGGAGAAGGAGGTGAAGACGCAGGGGAAGCTGCCGTGAAGCCGAGGAGGAGGAGAAGATGCAGGGGAAGCCCATGTAAAGCCGAGGAGGAGGAGAAGACACAGAGGAAGCCACAGTGAAGCCGAGGAGGAGGAGAAGATGCAGGGGAAGCCCCCGTGAAGCCAAGGAGGAGGGGAAGATGCAGGGGAAGCCACCGTGAAGCAGAGGAGGAGGAGAAGACGCAGGGAAAGCCGCTGTGAAGCCAAGGAGGAGGAGGAGGAGAAGATGCAGGGGAAGCCCCCGTGAAGCAGAGGAGGAGGAGAAGAAGCAGGGAAAGCCGCTGTGAAGCCGAGGAGGAGAAGGAGGTGAAGACGCAGGGGAAGCCTCCGTGAAGCCAAGGAGGAGGAGAAGACGCAGGGGAAGCCCCCATGAAGATGAGGAGGAGGAGAAGAAGCAGGGGAAGCCCATGTAAAGCCGAGGAGGAGGAGAAGACACAGAGGAAGCCGCAGTGAAGCCGAGGAGGAGGAGAAGACGCAGGGGAAGCCACCGTTAAGCCGAGGAGGAGGAGAAGACGCAGGGGAAGCTGTCGTGAAGCCAAGGAGGAGGAGAAGACGCAGGGGTAGCTGCCGTGAAGCCAAGGAGGAGGAGAAGATGCAGGGGAAGCCCCTGTGAAGACGAGGAGGAGGAGAAGAAGCAGGGGAAGTCCATGTGAAGCCGAGGAGGAGGAGAGGACAGAGGAAGCCACAGTGAAGCCGAGGAGGAGGACAAGATGCAGGGGAAGCCCCCGTGAAGCCAAGGAGGAGGACAAGATGCAGGGGAAGCCCCCGTGAAGCCAAGGAGGAGGGGAAGACGCAGGGGAAGCCACCGTGAAGCCGAGGAGGAGGAGAAGATGCAGGGGAAGCCCTCGTGAAGCCAAGGAGGAGGGGAAGACGCAGGGGAAGCCACCGTGAAGCAGAGGAGGAGGAGAAGACGCAGGGAAAGCCGCTGTGAAGCCAAGGAGGAGGAGGAGGAGAAGATGCAGGGGAAGCCCCCGTGAAGCAGAGGAGGAGGAGAAGAAGCAGGGAAAGCCGCTGTGAAGCCGAGGAGGAGAAGGAGGTGAAGACGCAGGGGAAGCTGCCGTGAAGCCGAGGAGGAGGAGAAGATGCAGGGGAAGCCTCCGTGAAGCCAAGGAGGAGGAGAAGACGCAGGGGAAGCCCCCATGAAGATGAGGAGGAGGAGAAGAAGCAGGGGAAGCCCATGTAAAGCCGAGGAGGAGGAGAAGACACAGAGGAAGCCGCAGTGAAGCCGAGGAGGAGGAGAAGACGCAGGGGAAGCCACCGTTAAGCCGAGGAGGAGGAGAAGACGCAGGGGAAGCTGTCGTGAAGCCAAGGAGGAGGAGAAGACGCAGGGGTAGCTGCCGTGAAGCCAAGGAGGAGGAGAAGATGCAGGGGAAGCCCCTGTGAAGACGAGGAGGAGGAGAAGAAGCAGGGGAAGCCCATGTGAAGCCGAGGAGGAGGAGAGGACAGAGGAAGCCACAGTGAAGCCGAGGAGGAGGACAAGATGCAGGGGAAGCCCCCGTGAAGCCAAGGAGGAGGACAAGATGCAGGGGAAGCCCCCGTGAAGCCAAGGAGGAGGGGAAGACGCAGGGGAAGCCACCATGAAGCCGAGGAGGAGGAGAAGATGCAGGGGAAGCCCCCGTGAAGCCAAGGAGGAGGGGAAGACGCAGGGGAAGCCACCGTGAAGCAGAGGAGGAGGAGAAGACGCAGGGAAAGCCGCTGTGAAGCCAAGGAGGAGGAGGAGGAGAAGATGCAGGGGAAGCCCCCGTGAAGCAGAGGAGGAGGAGAAGAAGCAGGGAAAGCCGCTGTGAAGCCGAGGAGGAGAAGGAGGTGAAGACGCAGGGGAAGCTGCCGTGAAGCCGAGGAGGAGGAGAAGATGCAGGGGAAGCCTCCGTGAAGCCAAGGAGGAGGAGAAGACGCAGGGGAAGCCCCCATGAAGATGAGGAGGAGGAGAAGAAGCAGGGGAAGCCCATGTAAAGCCGAGGAGGAGGAGAAGACACAGAGGAAGCCGCAGTGAAGCCGAGGAGGAGGAGAAGACGCAGGGGAAGCCACCGTTAAGCCGAGGAGGAGGAGAAGACGCAGGGGAAGCTGTCGTGAAGCCAAGGAGGAGGAGAAGACGCAGGGGTAGCTGCCGTGAAGCCAAGGAGGAGGAGAAGATGCAGGGGAAGCCCCTGTGAAGACGAGGAGGAGGAGAAGAAGCAGGGGAAGCCCATGTGAAGCCGAGGAGGAGGAGAGGACAGAGGAAGCCACAGTGAAGCCAAGGAGGAGGACAAGATGCAGGGGAAGCCCCCGTGAAGCCAAGGAGGAGGACAAGATGCAGGGGAAGCCCCCGTGAAGCCAAGGAGGAGGGGAAGACGCAGGGGAAGCCACCGTGAAGCCGAGGAGGAGGAGAAGATGCAGGGAAAGCCGCTGTGAAGCCAAGGAGGAGGAGAAGATGCAGGGGAAGCCCCCGTGAAGCCGAGGAGGAGGAGAAGATGCAGGGAAAGCCGCTGTGAAGCCGAGGAGGAGGAGGAGAAGATGCAGGGGAAGCCTCTGTGAAGCCGAGGAGGAGGAGGAGAAGACGCAGGGAAAGCCGCTGTGAAGCCGAGGAGGAGGAGGAGGAGAAGACACAGGGGAAGCCCCCGTGAAGCCGAGGAGGAGGAGAAGATGCAGGGAAAGCCGCTGTCAAGCCGAGGAGGAGGAGAAGATGCAGGGAAAGCCGAAGAGGAGGAGAATATGCAGGGTAAGCCCCCATGAAGCCGAGGAGGAGGAGAAGACGCAGGGGAAGCCGCTGTGAAGCCGAGGAGGAGGAAGCGCTGCCTGCACCCTAGATGTAGTAAGTATGGGGCTGGTGGGCTGATGATCAAGCCATGGGGGGGGGGGGGTCGTGCGACTGACCGACCTACCGACGGGAGGGGGGGAGGTGGTTAATGGGAGGTTTCACCGCCCCCCCCCCCCCCCCCCAAAAAAAATGGAGCACTGGCTGCCACTGCTGTAAGCCCTGGCTTGAGTCACACTGAAAATTGCACAAAAATCGTACTAGAATCATGGGAAGTAATATGGGGAAATTGCAAACACATAATGCGTTGGGTTACATCTAACACAACTCAGGAAATTGCAGCAAAATGCTGCAAAACTGCATATGCGTTTTTGATGCATTTTTCATACAGAGCAGTGAAGGTGAATATTGCAGCAAAAGCTGTTTTTATCTTTTCACGGGCTGTTTTTTTTTCTTGTTGTGTTGGGCTGGAGTTCTTCTTTATTCAAGGAGGAGGAGAAGACGCAGGGGAAGCCCCCGTGAAGACGAGGAGGAGGAGAAGAAGCAGGGGAAGCCCATGTGAAGCCGAGGAGGAGGAGAAGACACAGAGGAAGCCGCAGTGAAGCCGAGGAGGAGGAGAAGACGCAGGGGAAGCCACCGTTAAGCCGAGGAGGAGGAGAAGGCGCAGGGGAAGCTGTCGTGAAGCTAAGGAGGAGGAGAAGACGCAGGGAAAGCCGCCGTAAAGCCAAGGAGGAGGAGAAGACGCAGGGGTAGCTGCCGTGAAGCAGAGGAGGAGGAGAAGATGCAGGGGAAGCCCCTGTGAAGACGAGGAGGAGGAGAAGAAGCAGGGGAAGCCCATGTGAAGCCGAGGAGGAGGAGAAGACAAAAGAAGCCACAGTGAAGCCGAGGAGGAGGACAAGATGCAGGGGAAGCCCCCGTGAAGCCAAGGAGGAGGACAAGATGCAGGGGAAGCCCCCGTGAAGCCAAGGAGGAGGGGAAGACGCAGGGGAAGCCACCGTGAAGCCGAGGAGGAGGAGAAGATGCAGGGAAAGCCGCTGTGAAGCCAAGGAGGAGGAGAAGATGCAGGGGAAGCCCCCGTGAAGCCGAGGAGGAGGAGAAGATGCAGGGAAAGCCGCTGTGAAGCTGAGGAGGAGGAGGAGAAGACGCAGGGGAAGCCTCTGTGAAGCCGAGGAGGAGGAGGAGGAGAAGACGCAGGGAAAGCCGCTGTGAAGCCGAGGAGGAGGAGGAGGAGAAGACACAGGGGAAGCCCCCGTGAAGCCGAGGAGGAGGAGAAGATGCAGGGAAAGCCGCTGTGAAGCCGAGGAGGAGGAGAAGATGCAGGGAAAGCCGAAGAGGAGGAGAAGATGCAGGGGAAGCCCCCGTGAAGCCGAGGAGGAGGAGAAGACGCAGGGGAAGCCGCTGTGAAGCTGAGGAGGAGGAAGCGCTGCCTGCACCCTAGATGTAGTAAGTACGGGGCTGGTGGGCTGATGATCAAGCGATTGGGGGGGTCGTGCGACTGACCGACCTACCGACGGGAGGGGGGAGGTGGTTAATGGGAGGTTTCACCACCCCCCCCCCCCCCAAAAAAAAATGGATCACTGGCTGCCACTGCTGTAAGCCCTGGCTTGAGTCACACTGAAAATTGCACAAAAATCGTACTAGCATCGTGGGAAGTAATATGGGGAAATTGCAAACACATAATGCGTTGGGTTACATCTAACACAACTCAGGAAATTGCAGCAAAATGCTGCAAAACTGCATATGCGTTTTTGATGCATTTTTCATACAGAGCAGTGAAGGTGAATATTGCAGCAAAAGCTGTTTTTATCTTTTCACGGGCTGTTTTTTTTTCTTGTTGTGTTGGGCTGGAGTTCTTCTTTATTCAAGGAGGAGGAGAAGACGCAGGGGAAGCCCCCGTGAAGACGAGGAGGAGGAGAAGAAGCAGGGGAAGCCCATGTGAAGCCGAGGAGGAGGAGAAGACACAGAGGAAGCCGCAGTGAAGCCGAGGAGGAGGAGAAGACGCAGGGGAAGCCACCGTTAAGCCGAGGAGGAGGAGAAGACGCAGGGGAAGCTGTCGTGAAGCTAAGGAGGAGGAGAAGACGCAGGGAAAGCCGCCGTGAAGCCAAGGAGGAGGAGAAGACGCAGGGGTAGCTGCCGTGAAGCAGAGAAGGAGGAGAAGATGCAGGGGAAGCCCCTGTGAAGACGAGGAGGAGGAGAAGAAGCAGGGGAAGCCCATGTGAAGCCGAGGAGGAGGAGAAGACAAAAGAAGCCACGGTGAAGCCGAGGAGGAGGACAAGATGCAGGGGAAGCCCCCGTGAAGCCAAGGAGGAGGACAAGATGCAGGGGAAGCCCCCGTGAAGCCAAGGAGGAGGGGAAGACGCAGGGGAAGCCACCGTGAAGCCGAGGAGGAGGAGAAGATGCAGGGAAAGCCGCTGTGAAGCCAAGGAGGAGGAGAAGATGCAGGGGAAGCCCCCGTGAAGCCGAGGAGGAGGAGAAGATGCAGGGAAAGCCGCTGTGAAGCTGAGGAGGAGGAGGAGAAGACGCAGGGGAAGCCTCTGTGAAGCCGAGGAGGAGGAGGAGGAGAAGACGCAGGGAAAGCCGCTGTGAAGCCGAGGAGGAGGAGGAGGAGAAGACACAGGGGAAGCCCCCGTGAAGCCGAGGAGGAGGAGAAGATGCAGGGAAAGCCGCTGTGAAGCCGAGGAGGAGGAGAAGATGCAGGGAAAGCCGAAGAGGAGGAGAAGATGCAGGGGAAGCCCCCGTGAAGCCGAGGAGGAGGAGAAGACGCAGGGGAAGCCGCTGTGAAGCTGAGGAGGAGGAAGCGCTGCCTGCACCCTAGATGTAGTAAGTACGGGGCTGGTGGGCTGATGATCAAGCGATTGGGGGGGTCGTGCGACTGACCGACCTACCGACGGGAGGGGGGAGGTGGTTAATGGGAGGTTTCGCCACCCCCCCCCCCCCCCCCCCCCAAAAAAAATGGATCACTGGCTGCCACTGCTGTAAGCCCTGGCTTGAGTCACACTGAAAATTGCACAAAAATCGTACTAGCATCGTGGGAAGTAATATGGGGAAATTGCAAACACATAATGCGTTGGGTTACATCTAACACAACTCAGGAAATTGCATTTTTCATACAGAGCAGTGAAGGTGAATATTGCAGCAAAAGCTGTTTTTATCTTTTCACGGGCTGTTTTTTTTTCTTGTTGTGTTGGGCTGGAGTTCTTCTTTATTCAAAATCAACAGCCAAAAATAACCTAGAACGATCGCCCATCTTCCATTAATTCTGTGTATTACAAAATTTCTGTTGAGTTAAAGAATTGTTTAATTAGTTGTGGATTTTTTTTAAATATAATTTGATAGTCTGTTTTTGAGAACAAAAATCATTTCTATTTAGACTTGTGGAAGAAAGTTAACCTACGCTTGTAAAATGTAAAATTCCGCTTGTTAAAGCTAATCACATTCCGAGCTGCCGGGGGAATATATAAATATTAAAGAGTTGCCCTTTTTCTTTTGTTTTAGTTTCTAATAAAATCAAAGCAGCTAATGAATTCACATTTCAGCGGCTTTTTTTGGCTGGTGAAATAAAATAAAGACAAATGTAATGTATGCGCCCGTGTCTGGAGGAATTAATGCCTGGCACGGATTTTAGACATCGATGACAACCCAAATGATGTGGTAAACATGGCGTTCGCTGAAAAACAACTTTTTTTTAAAATATTACTCTTTTTAGGGATTCATGTGAAAGTAATAATATATAATCAACGTTTGTTAATTTAGATGTTAAAGAGAAACGTCACTCAAAAAGTGAAGTCCTGATGGTCCCCCCCCCCCCCCCCCCCCCCCAGCCTCTAACTGAGCTACAGGCTTTTTGGGGGTAAGGGAGGAGGAGGGCGGGGCTATTTTTCAGCAGGAATGTAGGGGATCACAGTTCCAGCACCTCCAGCACTGAATGAATGTTATAGCAAAGGGTGGTGGAGTGTGCTGGAGGATCTATTGTTGATGGCTGCTGGGGGGATCTATTGTCACTGGTGGGTCAATTTTTGGTGGGGGAGGAACTATTGTTGCTGAAGGGGGGGTCAATTGTTGCTGGAAGGGAACTACTGTTGTGGGTGGGATGTTGGGGGTCTATTGTTGCTGGATGCTGGGGGATCTATTATCATTGAAGGATCTTTTGTTGCTGGTGGTGGAGCTATTGTTGCTGGGGGGTGTCAATTGTTACTCGGAGGGATATACTGTTGAGGGGAGTCTATTGTTGCTAGTGGGGGAACTATTGTTGCTGGGGGGGTTGTATGTTGATGATGGAGGAAATATTGTAGCAGGGAAGGGTCAGTTGCTCCTTGGGGGGATCTACGGTTGAGGGTACATTGTTGCTGGGGGATCAATTGTCACTTAAGGGTCTATTGCTTCTGGTGGAAGAACTACTGTTGCTGGGGGGGATGTCAGTTGTTGCTAGTGGAGGAACTATTGTTAGTGGGGGGTTAGTTGTTGCTGGGAGGGATCTGTTGTTGAGTGAGGGATCCATTGTAACTGGCTGATGGGGGTGCCATTGTCACTGTGGCTCTATTGTTGCTAGTGGGGGAACTATTGTTGCTGGGGGAGCTCAATTGTTGCTGGTGGAGGTACTCTTGTTGCTTAAGGGGGTCAATTGCTCCTGGGAGGGAACTCCTATTGAGGGTCTATTGTTGCTGGCTGCCTTTGGGATCTATTGTCGCTGGTGGGGGGGGTCTATTTTTGCTGGGGGGGGGTCAGTTGTTGCTGGTGAAAGAACTTTTGTTAGTGGGGATCAACTGTTGCTGGAAGAGATCTGCAGTTGAGAGAGAGGTCTATTGTTACTGGCTGCTGGTAAGTCTATTGTTGCTGTGGTTGATCTTTTTTTTTTACTGGGGTATTTTGTTCTGGGGGGGGGGGGTTATTGTTGCTGGGGGGGACTATTGTTGCTGGGGGGGTGTACTTTTGCTCACTTTTCTTTACTGCTTTTTTTGTTATCATAAATAAATTCTATACAAATGACTTAGAACCACAAAATGATACTTAGTTCTGTATTCTTTAAAAGGGGGGTACTGGGAGGTGGGTAGGGGGTGGAACCAAGAAACGGTGTTTGGAGGTGGGTAGGGGCGTGGACAGAGGGTGACTTGGAAGGGGGGAGTACCATCACCTGTTCTCTGAGAAAAAAGCCAGGGAGAGGGTGAGTATTCTTGTTTTATCTCTACCTGCTTCCACTTCCACAATCCCTGCCTAGGCGTGGGTGGCATCCCTTTAACTTGCATGTGTGAGCTCACATGGCGCTTTGTGAATGGTCTTAGGGCCTCCGGGCTGCGGGAGGGGGCGAAGCAAAGGACACCACCCATGCCTAGGCAAAGGGAATAGCCTCCTGCTTTAAGCCCTTGAACCCCACAGTAGTGCGGCACAACTGCATGCATTGCATGTGGTTACGGGGCACTTGCAGAGCTGCCCCATTTACTTGAATGTATCGGCCGCCGAAAGCGGCAGGGGGTGCAATTCCTGCTGCGGCTGCAAAAAAACTGCCTCTGCAGCTAAATAGGATAGTGTTGGGGGGTGGTAAAAGTATGGCTCAACTGCGATGAACGTGCACAGAATGTGGGTTTCCCAGTGCCTGGAGTCCAGCTCTATCTTCTTGCTGTCGGTCCTGAGGGCCCCCCTTGCCACCATCTTGGATACGGGAGCCAGCTGTGGCTTCCTGTGGAGGTGAGGTGAAATTTCCAAAATGGGAATGCAGCAACACTAACCCTCCCTGTAATCTTATCAGTAATTATCCCTGTGACTCTCGTACTAACCCTCTTTAACACTAAGCCACTCCATGACATTAACCTTAACATTCTCTGTTCTCTGCAACCCTCACTGTAAGTCCAATAATAACTATAAGGCTAACCCTGCCTGAAACACCAACACTAGCTAAGGGGAAAGTAATACTGGGAGTATGCTATCGGCCCCCTAACCACAGTTTCGATTAGCGGCAAGGATGGGAAGTGTCACTATAATGGGGGATTTTAATTATCCAGACATAGACTGGGTGGAAGGAACCGCGCATTCATCCAAGGCTCGCCATTTCCTAAATGTCTTGCAGGACAATTTTATGGGTCAGATGGTAGACGCACCAACTAGAAACAATGTGTTACTAGACCTACTGATTACCAACAATACAGACCTGATCACGGATGTGGAAATACGGGGCAATTTAGGAAACAGCGATCACAGGTCAATTAGTTTTAGTATAAATCACACAAATAGGAAACATAAAGGGGAATACAAAGACACTGAATTTCAAAAGAGCCAACTTCCCTAAACTACGATCCTTGCTAGAATGTACTAAATGGGATAAAACCTTAGGAACAAAGAACATGGAGGAGAAATGGGTATGCTTTAAGAGCATATTAAATAAGGGCATTAGCCAGTGCATCCCAATGGGAAATAAATATAAAAGAGCTAATAAAAGTCCTAGGTGGCTTAACTCCAACGTAAAAATGCTTATACAAAGAAAGGAGGAGGCCTTCAAAACATACAAGGCTGAGGGATCATCATCAGCATTCCAACTTTACAAAGAATGCAACAAGAAATGTAAGAGTGCAATTAGGGTGGCTAAGATAGAACACGAAAGGCACATAGCGCAGGAGAGTAAAAAAAATCCCAATCAAGTACATGAATAGTAAGAAAGGGAGGTCAGATCATATTGGTCCCATTTAGAATGATGAAGGGAATCTGGTTACTACTGTAAGGATGGAGAGATGACGAAGGTATTGAATTTATTCTTCTCCTCTGTCTTCACGAGGGAATCAGGGGGCTTTAGTAACTAAAACTGCAGTGTTTATACTCATGACACGTCACAGGAAGCACCCTCATGGCTAACAGAGGATAAAATTATGCCGCGTACACACGATCGGAAATTCGGCTAGCAAAAGACCAATGAGAGCTTTTGGTCGAAAAATGCATGTATGTATGCTCCATTGGACTTTTGCTGGTGGAATTGATTGCCAGCAAA
Organism: Lithobates septentrionalis; assembly: GCA_037952835.1. Lineage (NCBI taxonomy): Eukaryota > Metazoa > Chordata > Amphibia > Anura > Ranidae > Lithobates > Lithobates septentrionalis. Next base: position 3,077,083 of record JBBDGP010000123.1, on the reverse strand, counting down.
AGATTGAGATCATGTTCTCAATTTTTCGGTCGGAAAAAGTTCCTATCCAAAAATGCGATCGTCTGTACAAATTCCGACGCGCAAAATTCCTACGCATGCTCGGAAACAATCGATGCCTGTTTGGAAGCATTGAACTTCATTTTCTCGGCTCGTCGTAGTGTTGTATGTCACCGCATTCTTGACGATCAAAAGTTCAGAGAACTTTTGTGTGACCGTGTGTATGCAAGGCAAGCTTGAGCGGAATTCCGTCGGAAAAACCATCCAAGTTTTTTCCGACAGAAAATCCACTTGTGTGTATGCGGCATAAGGAATAGACTTGAAAAACTTAACATTAATAAGTCCCTGGGACCAGATGGCTTGCACCCAAGGGTCCTTAAGAAATTCTGTCAAGTAAATTCCAGACCATTGTTCATATTTTTTATGAACAGTCTACTGACTGTAATGGTACCAGCTGATTGGAGAAAAGCCAATGTAGCACCAATATTTAAAAAAGGGCCAAAATACGTCCCTGGAAATTACAGAGCAGTTAGCCTAACATCAATTGTATGCAAGCTCTTGGAAGGGACTATATACAAGATTTTAGTAATGACAACGGTATCATTAGCAGTAATCAGCATAGGTTCATGAAGAATCGTTTTTGCCAAACCAATCTATTAACCTGCTATGAGGAGGTGAATTGCCATCTAGATAAAGGAAGGCCCGTAGACATGGAGTACAGTCAGGTCCATAAATATTGGGACATCTACACAATTCTAATCTTTTTGGCTCTATACAACACCACAATGGATTTGAAATGAAACAAACAAGATGTGCTTTAACTGCAGACTCTCAGCTTTAATTTGAGGGTATTTACATCCAAATCAGGTGAACGGTGTAGGAATTACAACAATTTGTATATGTGCCTCCCACTTTTTAAGGGACCAAAAGTAATGGGACAATTGGCTGCTCAGCTGTTCCATGGCCAGGTGTGTGTTATTCCCTCATTATCCCATTTACAAGGAGCAGATAAAAGGTCCAGAGTTCATTTCAAGTATGCTATTTGCATTTGGAATCTGTTGCTGTCAACTCTCAATATGAGATCCAAAGAGCTGTCACTATCAGTGAAGCAAGCCATCATTAGGCTGAAAAAACAAAACAAACCCATCAGAGAGATAGCAAAAACATTAGGTGTGGCCAAATCAACTGTTTGGAACTTCCTTAAAAAGAAAGAACACGCCTGTGAGCTCAGCAACACCAAAAGACCTGGAAGACCACGGAAAACAACTGTGGTGGATGACCGAAGAATTATTTCCCTGGTGAAGAAAACACCCTTCACAACAGTTGGCCAAATCAAGAACACTCTCCAGGAGGTAGGTGTATGTGTGTCAAAGTCAACAATCAAGAGAAGACTTCACCAGAGTGAATACAGAGGGTTCACCACAAGATGTCAACCATTGGTGAGCCTCAAAAACAGGAAGGCCAGATTAGAGTTTGCCAAACAACATCTAAAAAAGCCTTCACAGTTCTGGAACAACATCCTATAGTCAGATGAGACCAAGATCAACTTGTACCAGAGTGATGGGAAGAGAAGAGTATGGAGAAGGAAAGGAACTGCTCATGATCCAAAGCATACCAACTCATCAGTGAAGCATGGTGGTGGTAGTGTCATGGCGTGGGCATGTATGGCTGCCAATGGAACTGGTTCTCTTGTATTTATTGATGACGTGACTGCTGACAAAAGCAGCAGGATGAATTCTGAAGTGTTTCGGGCAATATTATCTGCTCATATTCAGCAAAATGCTTTAGAACTCATTGGACGACGCTTCACAGTGCAGATGGACAATGACCCGAAGCATACTGCGAAAGCAACCAAAGAGTTTTTTAAGGGAAAGAAGTGGAATGCTATGCAATGGCCAAGTCAATCACCTGACCTGAATCCGATCTGAACAAATTCATGGGGTGGGCAACTACATGGCAAATGAGGTTCTATGTAGAAAAATGTAAAATAATGCATTTGGGTGGCAAAAATATGAATGCAATCTATACACTGGGGGGAGAACCTCTGGGGGGATCTAGAATGGAAAAGGATCTGGGGGTCCTAGTAGATGATAGGCTCAGCAATGGCATGCAATACCAAGCTGCTGTTAACAAAGCAAACGGAATATTGGCATGCATTAAAAAGGGGATTAACTCCAGAGATAAAACAATAATTCTTCCACTCTACAAGACTCTGGTCCGGCCGCACCTAGAGTATCCTGTCCAGTTCAGGGCACCAGTCCTCAGGAAGGATGTACTGAAAATGGGGAGAGTCCAGAGAAGGGCAAAAAAGCTAATAAAGGGACTGGAGGATCTTAGTTGTGAGGAAAGGTTACGAGCACTGAACTTATTCTCTCTGGAGAAGAGACGCTTGAGAGGAGATATGAGATTTCAATGTACAAATACTGTACTGGTGACCCCACAACAGACATAAAACTTTTCTGCAAAAGGGAATTTAATAAGACACGCGTCTATTCACTAAAATTAGAAGAGAAGAGGTTTACCTCTAAACTGATTAGAAGGTTTTTTACTCTAAGAGCGGTTAGGATGTGAAATTCTCTTCCAGATTCAGTGATCTCAGCGGGGGGCATCGATAATTAAAAAAAACTATTAGATAAGCACCTGAACGACCGCAACATACAGGGATATACAATGTAATATTAACATAAAATCACACACATAGGTTGGACTTGTGTCTTTTTTCAACCTCACCTACTATGTATCTACTGTATGTAACTAGCCTTCCCAAAAACTCTAACATTACCCTCCTGTGAACCCTAACACTCCCCCCATAACCCTAACAGTAACCCTCCATATAACCCTAACATTTATGTCCCTGTAACCCTAACACTAAGCCCCTATATCCCTAACACTTACCCCACCTGTAACCCTAACACCCCCATAACCCTAATGACCCGTACACACGGTCGGACATTGATCGGACATTCCGACAACAAAATCCTAGGATTTTTTCAGACGGATGTTGGCTCAAACTTGTCTTGCATACACACGGTCACACAAAGTTGTCGGAAAATCCGATCGTTCTGAACGCGGTGATGTAAAACACGTACATCGGGACTATAAACGGGGCAGTGGCCAATAGCTTTCATCTCTTTATTTATTCTGAGCATGCGTGGCACTTTGTCCGTCGGATTTGTGTACACACGATCGGAATTTCCGACAACGGATTTTGTTGTCGGAAAATTTTATAGCAAGCTCTCAAACTTTGTGTGTCGGAAAATCCGATGGAAAATGTGTGATGGAGCCTACACACGGTCGGAATTTCCGACAACAAGGTCCTATCACACATTTTCCGTCGGAAAATCCGACCGCGTGTACGGGGCATAACACTTAGCCCTCCTGTAATCCTAACACTAACCCTCCCTATAACCCCAACACTAACCCTCTTTACCCCACCTGTAACCCTAACACTGAGCCCCCCATAACCCTAACAGTAACCCTCCATATAGCCCTAACATTTATGTCCCTGTAACCCTAACACTGGGCATCCCTATAACCCAAACACTAATCCTCCCTGTAAGCCTAACACTAACCATCATAACCCTAACACTTACCTCCCCTATACCCTAACACTAAGCCCTCCATAACCCTAATAACACTAACCCTCCTTGTAACTCCAACACTAACTCTCTCTGTACCTTCAACCCTAATCCTTTATGTAAGCCTCATCTGTTGTTTGCTTGTTGACCTGTCCTGTGTCAAGATCCTCTGCATCAAAGGCAAGCCTTACTACTCCCCAAAGATACCAGTGCCAAAGTCCCGGCGCCAAAACCTCGTGCCTCCAAATAACAATCATGTTGTTCATCTGTTGCTCGTGTAAAGGTTTAAAATTCTTTGGGGGCTGTATGTATGTAGCTGCCACCTAACATTTTATTTTGACTAATTTTCAGGTGTTTTGCTATTTTCAATGGTGTTTTGTTTGCCAGGATTATAAGAAATGGCAAACAGGAAAAACAACAGCTGTGATAAAAGCTATGGATATTGTAGAAATAGTTTTGCATCCAGTTAAAAATATGTGAAAAAAGAGGAACCATGCTGTGAAGATGAAAAAAATGGGAATGTTGTAATCTTATAATGAAATAAATGTGGCGCTAACTCAAAAAATTGCTAATAAACAAACAATAATCACATAATCAATAAATCAATCATGTGCATAAATAGTCCATTCAGTGAAATAATAATCCAACTTCATATAAGTGCAGAAAAGTGCAAGTGCACAAAACAAGTAAAATCCTTGATTCTATTAATCAAAAAAAGTGCATGTGCAATCAAAAAAAAAAAAAAATATATAATAATAATAATATTAATAAATATATATATATATATATATATATATATATATATATATATATATATATATATATATATATATATATATATATATATAATGTTGATAGTAGATGTGTAGCAATCAAGTGTAGGAAAAAACCTCAATTCTTATAACGTGTATTCACATTTGCTTCCACCATCCGTAATCCACCAATAGTGCGCCCCAGCCTCTCACCTCCAATGAAGACCCCAGCGGATCTAGTAACGCTTCTGGTAATTGTGATCTTTAATGGCGATTTCCGCTCCACTCTGCCACTATGCACCCTTTTTCACAAGGTTCAAAAGTTCTATAATGCGACCATGCATCTCTTCTTCCTGATAGTGGGGGACGGGTCTTCAGGGTACGCCACTATACCCCTCCAACACTGGGGTTTGGGCTTCAGGGGTTCCAAAGAGGAGGTTTTCACAGTTCAGCAACCTTGGCTCATTCTATATATGAGCAACCCTGCGAGCCACTTATGGAAAGTTACCTACAAACTGGTGAGTGATTAATCTTAAGTGGAGACCAGCTGCAAACACTCAGTCACGTTTCATAATCGTGCAAAAGGTAAAAATAAGATTAAAACATTAGTGTCTGCGCTAGAAGGAAAAAATCCCATCAATCCAAAGGTGCAGCAATAATAAACATAGAAAACATAAATACTCAAATAAATAGTCCACTGGAGTGAAAATACCCCTAAGTGATGGAATATAAAGTGCACAGTGCTGGATAAAATACACAATGAGAGTGATAAGTCCAAAACCTATCACATATATCAAAAAAATCAAAGAAATATACGGGGATATGACCCCTAGTGACTCAAATTAAAGTCCAAAACAGTGTGTATCCAAAGATATCAAGGTGCCCAGGAAAACCATAGTCCAAAGTTATAGTGAAATTCACATATCCTTCCTTCCAAATGTGCATCACCAAGGAAACATGCTTTAGTGTCTTCCAGCCACCCCCACAGGTGTATATGCTCACCTTCCTGTGTGTGACACAGCGTTTAAACTATGCCAAACAAAGCCTTGGAGCCACTCCTGTGCTCATTTGGAATCAGCTGTGTAGACCTCCAATGTTCTCAAACGAAGGTAATATATGCAAAAGAAAAAAACTCCATAGCGCAATATTGCAAGAGTAATAAAAGGCTTTTAATAAAGTAATTCTCTCCCCTTGATGGGGTACTCACATGCTGTGGGTGCGTAAGTGCACCATCCTAAACAGACAATGAACGGTCAATCTCGCGGTGTGGCGTGTGCTGCGGTATGTGTAACAAAAACTCTCCTTCTCTCTCTCTGCTGACAGCTCCGTCCAGGCCCCTCCCCTACGCGTGTTCGGCACCGGGACCACGTGCCTTCATCAGGGCGATCTGATGGGACGGGAGCTCAAGAGTAAATTTATAGCTCCGGCGGCCATTTTGCCTAAGACCGCGGACACTATTGTTCGTGGGCTACAGCTATGTCCATAGCGGCCATTTTCCCTAGGACCATGGATCAAGCTAAAGTAAGCCATGTCAGTCATGGCAGCCATTTTGCCTAGGACCACATATGTAAGTGTAACCCTAGTAGAATGTAGAGAACAAATCGTACGATATGCACTAATAGTAATACGACCGCGCAATGAGCGATCCAATAAAGCATTGTGTAAATGTTTAAATAATGCCTAAATAACTATGTACAGGACGGAGCTGGCTAGCAAAGAGAGCACCGCCACGCACCTCACACGTTTGGATGACCACAAACATTTATTTATATATCACAAAACGACCTATCTACTATATAAAAGATCAAGCAAAAAATATTATATATATATTCGGTAACCCCAGAGATAAATTAATAGAATTAAAAATATATAATTAAAAATAAAAATAAAATTACAATCTAAAATTAAAATAAAATACAACTACACTTTATTAAGGAATATTAAAAATGTGCGTATATTGCGTATGTCTACGACCATATTAATAAAATTACTGTGGAGGGATAATTGAACTATCAAGAGGAATAAAAAACCATCATATGCATATAGTCTATAATAAATGCCCCAACTCAACTCAAAGAAACAAAGAAACAGAAGTAATAAAGGAGTATATCACCAAAATCTACAGTATTAGTAGTTACTGAGGAAACATCTCAAATCAAACTCTCTATTCAATCCCCCAGGGACCAAAGATCCAAGCTGGTGTATCCACCAGGATTCCCTTTTACTTATCTCTCTGACAAAATTGGAACCCCTCCAGTGGCGTTTGGGTGCCTCAATCCCCCAAAACTTCATGCCAATGGTACTTTGATTGTGTACCCTCTTAAAGTGCACATATAAACCATGTTTATCGGACCCATTGCGTATGTGCCTCACATGTTCTTCCATGCGATCTTTGAGAGCCCTAGTGGTGCGCCCCACATACACCAGGTTGCATGGGCACTTCAAGGCATAGACCACCCCTACTGTGTCACATGATATGAAATCCCTAATCTTATACGATAAGTTGTTTCTAGGGTTCGAGAATTCTTTTAACCTCCTAGTGTTATCCGGAATCCTTCTACAACTATAACATCTCCCACAGCTATAGAATCCTTCTAGGTCCAGGAACATTTTAGGTTTTGGAGGGGGTGGGTCTACCACATTATGTATTAGCCTGTCCCGCAAACTGGGAGCTCTCTTAAAAACAAATCTAGCTTAAGGAACAACTCAGTGTTCAACCCCTATATATCCAACAATAAATATGTCGACTTATTCAAAAAATTGGTCACCTCTGAGTTAGAGCAGCTACCAGTCAAAAAGGTATATGAGCAGAGAGATTTAAAAAGAGGAATGGATTCACTGGAAAAGAGAAAGGACATAGTGATTAGACCAGCGGACAAAGGGGGAGGAGTGGTCGTCCTCTCACTACAACAGTATAAAGATGAGATGGGAAGGATACTGAGCGACTCTGACACATACCAACCCCTTGATGGCAACCCTTCAAAATCCTGTAAAGGTGTATTAGAAGACATAATTAAGTTTGGAACTGATGAAGGCTTTCTGAACAAGCATGAAGCCAAGTACTTAATCCCTATGGTCAGTAAAATGCCCGTAATCTACTACTTACCTAAAATCCACAAGGATAGCTTGAATCCACCCGGGAGACCGATAGTGAGTGGTATCGGATCTCTTACCTCCAGATTAGGAGAGTACATAGATATCCACCTACAGCCGTTAGTGAAGAAAACAAGCGCCTATCTTAAAGACACCAAGCACACTTTGCAGCTGCTTGGTGGGTGTACTGCACATAAGGATATGATTATGGCTACAGGAGATGTAGCCTCATTGTACACTAACATCGATCATGAGGGCGCCCTGAATGCTGTCAAGTGGGCCTTGGACAAAGAAGACGAAATTGATGAGGATTTTACGTTTTTTCTTTTGAAATGTTTGGACTTCTGTTTGCGGAAAAACTTTTTCTGGTACGACAACAAGATCTACCTACAGAAGAAAGGCGTCGCGATGGGCGCCAAATTCGCCCCTAGTGTAGCAAATCTCTACATGGCTAAATGGGAGGAAGAGGAGAATCTAAGGGATGACAATGGAGATATCTTACTTTACAAGAGATTTATAGACGATCTTTTAATCATTTGGAGAGGGGATATGGAAGGTCTGATGGGGTTACTAAACTCCATGAATGTCAACGATCGCAACATCTCCCTCACCTGGAATGTGAGTACGGAGAGTATACATTTTTTGGATCTAGAGATTTTCAATACCAATGAGGGTATCATCACTAGATCCTTCTTCAAAACTACGGACAGGAATTCGTATATCCCGGTTAAAAGTTGCCATTACAAACCCTGGTTAAATAACATTCCAAGGGGACAGTATATGAGGATGCGAAGGAATTGCACTAGGATGTTGGATTATGAGACCCAGTCAGAGAGACTGAGCACCATGTTCTTAGAGAAGGGATACCAGAATGAGTTTTTGGAGAAGGAAAGAAGTAAGATTAGAAGCATGAATAGGGTGGATCTTTTAAAGGATGTCACTAAAGTAACCAACAATGATAATCAAGAGGGTATTAATGTGGTTCTTGATTACTCTGTACAAAGTTATGAAGTAAGGAGGATCATATGCAAATATTGGAGTGTGTTGAAACAGGATACCCAGCTTAAAGATATTCTCCCAAATAAGCCTAAATTTGTTTTTAAGAGAGCTCCCAGTTTGCGGGACAGGCTAATACATAATGTGGTAGACCCACCCCCTCCAAAACCTAAAATGTTCCTGGACCTAGAAGGATTCTATAGCTGTGGGAGATGTTATAGTTGTAGAAGGATTCCGGATAACACTAGGAGGTTAAAAGAATTCTCGAACCCTAGAAACAACTTATCGTATAAGATTAGGGATTTCATATCATGTGACACAGTAGGGGTGGTCTATGCCTTGAAGTGCCCATGCAACCTGGTGTATGTGGGGCGCACCACTAGGGCTCTCAAAGATCGCATGGAAGAACATGTGAGGCACATACGCAATGGGTCCGATAAACATGGTTTATATGTGCACTTTAAGAGGGTACACAATCAAAGTACCATTGGCATGAAGTTGTGGGGGATTGAGGCACCCAAACGCCACTGGAGGGGTTCCAATTTTGTCAGAGAGATAAGTAAAAGGGAATCCTGGTGGATACACCAGCTTGGATCTTTGGTCCCTGGGGGATTGAATAGAGAGTTTGATTTGAGATGTTTCCTCAGTAACTACTAATACTGTAGATTTTGGTGATATACTCCTTTATTACTTCTGTTTCTTTGTTTCTTTGAGTTGAGTTGGGGCATTTATTATAGACTATATGCATATGATGGTTTTTTATTCCTCTTGATAGTTCAATTATCCCTCCACAGTAATTTTATTAATATGGTCGTAGACATACGCAATATACGCACATTTTTAATATTCCTTAATAAAGTGTAGTTGTATTTTATTTTAATTTTAGATTGTAATTTTATTTTTATTTTTAATTATATATTTTTAATTCTATTAATTTATCTCTGGGGTTACCGAATATATATATAATATTTTTTGCTTGATCTTTTATATAGTAGATAGGTCGTTTTGTGATATATAAATAAATGTTTGTGGTCATCTAAACGTGTGAGGTGCGTGGCGGTGCTCTCTTTGCTAGCCAGCTCCGTCCTGTACATAGTTATTTAGGCATTATTTAAACATTTACACAATGCTTTATTGGATCGCTCATTGCGCGGTCGTATTACTATTAGTGCATATCGTACGATTTGTTCTCTACATTCTACTAGGGTTACACTTACATATGTGGTCCTAGGCAAAATGGCTGCCATGACTGACATGGCTTACTTTAGCTTGATCCATGGTCCTAGGGAAAATGGCCGCTATGGACATAGCTGTAGCCCACGAACAATAGTGTCCGCGGTCTTAGGCAAAATGGCCGCCGGAGCTATAAATTTACTCTTGAGCTCCCGTCCAATCAGATCCCCCTGATGAAGGCACGTGGTCCCGGTGCCGAACACGCGTAGGGGAGGGGCCTGGACGTAGCTGTCAGCAGAGAGAGAGAAGGAGAGTTTTTGTTACACATACCGCAGCACACGCCACACCGCGAGATTGACCGTTCATTGTCTGTTTAGGATGGTGCACTTACGCACCCACAGCATGTGAGTACCCCATCAAGGGGAGAGAATTACTTTATTAAAAGCCTTTTATTACTCTTGCAATATTGCGCTATGGAGTTTTTTTCTTTTGCATATATTACCTTCGTTTGAGAACATTGGAGGTCTACACAGCTGATTCCAAATGAGCACAGGAGTGGCTCCAAGGCTTTGTTTGGCATAGTTTAAACGCTGTGTCACACACAGGAAGGTGAGCATATACACCTGTGGGGGTGGCTGGAAGACACTACAGCATGTTTCCTTGGTGATGCACATTTGGAAGGAAGGATATGTGAATTTCACTATAACTTTGGACTATGGTTTTCCTGGGCACCTTGATATCTTTGGATACACACTGTTTTGGACTTTAATTTGAGTCACTAGGGGTCATATCCCCGTATATTTCTTTGATTTTTTTGATATATGTGATAGGTTTTGGACTTATCACTCTCATTGTGTATTTTATCCAGCACTGTGCACTTTATATTCCATCACTTAGGGGTATTTTCACTCCAGTGGACTATTTATTTGAGTATTTATGTTTTCTATGTTTATTATTGCTGCACCTTTGGATTGATGGGATTTTTTCCTTCTAGCGCAGACACTAATGTTTTAATTTTATTTTTGGCTCATTCTATGCTATGCTGCTCACTCAAGTGTGTCCTGCTCCCTCTGGAAGGGGGGCGCACACGGTGGGGGGCACACACAGTGGACAAGCAAGTGTATCAGGGGTGCGCCTAGTGGTCGGGTGGCTGAAAATGGGTTAAGGGTCATGTTTAAACAGAACCTGAGCCTACTAACTGTATTCACTGTACACATTTGCCACACTCCTTGTATCCACAATGTATGCCTTAATACTACAAGTAACAATCTTACAGACACACATAAACCTCAGGACAAAAAAAAAAAAAAAGAAACTTCCATTACATGTGCTTGTCTGCACTAGAATATAAACATACAGTGCCTTGAAAAAGTATTCATACCCCTTAAAATTTTCCACATTTTGTCATGTTACAACCGAAAACATAAATGTATTTTATTGGGATTTTATGTGATAGACCAACACAAAGTGGCACATAATTGTGAAGTGGAAGGAAAATTATAAATGTTTTTCAAAATTGTTTACAAATAAATATGTGAAAAGTGTGGGGTACATTTGTATGGCGCCCCCCTGAGTCAATACTTTGTAGAACCACCTTTCACTGCAATTACAGCTGCAAGTCTTTTTGAGGATGTCTCTACCAGCTTTGCACATTTAGAGAGGTACATTTCTGCTCATTCTTCTTTGTAAAATAGCTCAAGCTCTGTCAGATTGGATGGAGAGCGTCTGTGAACAGCAATTTTCAAGTCTTGCCACAGATTCTCAATTGGATTTAGGTCTGGACTTTGACTGGGCCATTCTAACACATGAATATGCTTTGATCTAAACTATTCTATTGTAGCTCTGGATGTATGTTTAGGGTCGTTGTCCTGCTGGAAGTTGAACCTCCCCCCAGTCTCAAGTCTTTTGCAGACTCTAACAGGTTTTCTTCTAAGATTGCCTTGTATTTGGCTCCATCCATCTTCCCATCAACTCTGACCAGCTTCCCTGTCTCTGCTGAAGAAAAACATCTCCACCACATCATGCTGTCACCACCATGTTTCACGGTGGGGATGGTGTGTTCAGGGTGATGTGTAGTATTAGTTTTCCGCCACACATAGCGTTTTGCTTTTAGGACAAAAAGTTCAATTTTGGTCTCATCTGACCAGAGCACCTTCTTCCACATGTTTGCTGTGTCCCCCACATGGCTTCTCACAAACTGCAAACAGGACTTCTTATGTCTTTCTTTCAACAATGTCTTTCTTCTTGCCACTCTTCCATAAAGGCCAGATTTGTGGAGAACACGACTAATAGTTGTCCTGTGGACAGATTCTCCCACCTGAGCTGTGGATCTCTGCAGCTCCTCCAGAGTTACCATGGACCTCTTGGCTGCTTCTCTGATGAATGCTCTCCTTGCCCGGCCTGTCAGTTTAGGTGGACGGCCATGTCTTGGTAGGTTTGCAGTTGTGCCATACTCTTTCCATTTTCGGATGATGGATTGAACAGAGCTCTGTGAGATGTTCAAAGCTTGGGATATTTTTTTTATAACCTAACCCTGCTTTAAACTTCTCCACAACTGTATCCCTGACCTGTGTGGTGTGTTCCTTGGCCTTCATGATGCTGTTTGTCCATTAAGGTTCTCTAACAAACCTCTGAGGGCTTCACAGAACAGCTCTATTTATACTGAGATTACATTACACACAGGTGAACTCTATTTACTAATTAGGTGACTTCGGAAGGCAATTGGTTCCACTAGATTTCCCAAATAAAATACTTTTACGTTTTTGGTTGTAACATGACAAAATGGGGAAAATTTCAAGGGGTATAAATACTTTTTCAAGCCACTGTACATCATGAAATGTATTTGTTAGATACAATCAGTGTAAGCACCTGAATGTCACTTGGTGTCAGCCACCTGCATTCCCTCTACAGCAGGGTTGGAGTGTGAGAGGAATACAAATTTTCTCAGGATACACAGTACTGTGCAAAAGTTTTAGGCAGATGTGAAAAAATGCTGTAAATTAAGAATTTTCTTCTAGGTGGACTTGCCCACAGTTTTTGAAGGAACTCGGCCGGTAGATTGTTTCAAACATCTTGGAGAACTAAGCACAGATCTTCTGTAGATGTTGGCTGCCTCAAGTCCTTCTGTCTCTTCATGTAATCCCAGACAGACTCCATGATGATAAGATCAGGGCTCTGTGGGGGCCAAACCATCATTTCCAGGACTCCTTGTCATTCTTTACACTGAAGATAGTTCTTAATGACTTTGACTGTAAGCTTGGAGTTGTTGTCCTGCTGCAGAATAATTTTTGAGCCAATCACACAGCTCCCTTATGGTATGGCATGATGGATAAGTATCTGCCTGTATTTCTAAGCATTGAGGACACCATTGATCCTGACCAAATCTCCAACTCCATTTGCAGATCTGCGGTCCCAAACCTGCAAGGAACCTCCACCATGCTTCACAGTTGCCTGCAGACACTCATTACTGTACAGCTTTCCAGCCCTTCACTAACAAACTGCCTCCTGCTACAGCCAAATATTTCATCAACCAAGGACTCCAGTAGCAAACTTTCCCCACCAAATTTTCCAACTGGCAAGCCCTAAAGATAGTATCACACCCTTTCAAGGTAGGACTGGGAACCTTTGGCCTGGGGATGGGGGGGGGGGGGGCAAAGGCAACCGTGTGCTATGCAAAGTGTGTCATGGTGCCCCAGTGTCTGATTGCCATGCTGGAAAGATGGATGCTCCCTAAAGGACATGGCTTTCCTTTCAGCATTCATTTTCTTTGCAGTTCTCCACATTTGAACACATGACATTTCTGAGCCACAATAGAAGCCTCTGATGGAATACTTTCCTCCGCCAAGTGCTGTTGATCATATATTTTAATGGGGAGCAGTAACTATATAATACCTACCATGTGTCACTTACTAGGGAGTCTGCACTGATCAATGTCTAAATGGTTCGATAACTTTCAAGGACACCAACTTAACATATCTTATAAATAGTAGCCCAGGGGCAAATGTCCCCCTGACCTGCACCTCAGTCCTCCACTGCACCATTCTGATGGATACTCCATGATGAATAATGAATGAAGGTTTTATGAATTCAGTTGTCAACATGTATTGCTATTGCCTCGAGGATGGGGGAGAAGCCAACAAGTAATTCAACCTAAACTGTTATTAGGGTTGGGAAGATTTTGCCTTTGAGAACCGCTTTATGTCTTACTATTAAATGACAAACCTCAGCATTTGGTCACATGACATCTCTGAGACACAGAAGAAGTCACTGATGGAAGATGTTCTTACATAGTTAAATCGTTGGTAAGATAGAGTAAAGACACCAGTCCATCCAGTTCAACCTGTGGTGTGTGTATGTTTATGTCAGTGGTAAATCCGGTATCCCTGTATGCTGTTACTAAGATTCTATTATTATATTATTATAGTATTATTATTATTATAACCTGACCTTGGGTTGTCCTTCTCATATCTAGTACCACCAAGTGCCCGGCCACCTAGTGGTAGAATAGAAAAGTGCAACAAGGCCAAACTTAAGGAGAAGTCAATGGATCTCTAACAATTAACCAGGGTAACTACTCCTGGCAAGTAAATTTGTAAGGAGCATCCCTGCCTAAACTCCAGGGTGCTACATCCTCCCCCTGCCAAAAAAAACGACATCTCGGAGTGTGCAGAAACAATAATCTGAGCTCCCAAGCCTGAGAGCGAATGTCCTAGCAAAAACTGGGGTGTATGTGGCGTACCACATGAAATAAACATGGTATTAGACACATGAGATAGTAAATCACGTATGATAAGGAAGTATCAAAATTAGTTACGTACAATTTTAAAAGTAATCAAGAGCAATGGTATTGCTTCCTAACTACCTATCTAATATATACAGTAATAACAAGATATAGAAGGGTTAGTGTTGTCGTCCGCTTAGATCCCAGTCTCTCCTTAGCCAAGTAAGACACGCCGAATCAGCAACACCTGAAAGAGAAAAACCGTGCAAATGCATCCTATCTTATAAAACGTAGTGCAATATGTGCATAATGATTTCATCTGGTCCTCAGCCGAAGACAGCTTGACAGTGTAAATACATCCTATAAATGTCTACATTTTTTACATAATGAAAGCAGGCCCCATTCTTGTTGAGAATGCCACCCCCTTTCCTAATTAGCATAGAACTTCAATAATGATTTTATCAAGTAACAGTCCTGATACATAGGTGAGTCCATTATTTGAAGAAAATAGGCAATTGCCCCAGTCCATCAATTCCACTTGGGGTGGACATAGTTTCCCAGCAGTTTCCTTTCTTCTTTTAAGGTAACTCCGGGCACAAAAGGCATGACTGCACTTCAGGCATCAAGCAGCCAGGCCATGGTGCAAGGGACTACACTTCGGGACACAGGTCCCCTTGCAAAGATATCTTCAGTCTGTCGACATGACAGCCGAAGACAAAGACTTTCTTTATCATTTGCAATCAACAATCTGCTGAGGGTCACAGATTGCTCTTCAGGGTGGAACACCCCAACAACTTTAGTTTTAGCCAACATGGCTCAGGTGATCACTTCCTGTAACTGCCGGTAGCATTCAGTCCAGCACAGTCCTGGCAGTACAACTTTCTGGGATATTCCCCATTAACAAAGAACTTTGTGAAAAGAAATAGAGTGGCTTCAGCAGAGCGCCCTTTAAAGTTCTCTTTTATCCGGTTTGCGGATGACTACACTGTCTAATTTTCCAGCCGTAGCCCCGGGTATTTACTACGGAATGGTATTTTTCACCTTAGGTGACAGTTTAGGAAAGTCCAGGTGAAGAGGGATCTGTAGAGAACTGCGCACAGCCTCATCCACCCACCGAGCCTCTTTGTCAAAGATCTCATCTTCCAGATTGACTAGTATATATGGATACAGGTATCCGTATTCCTACGCTACCTTCTTTATTATAATTCGCTGTATTTTGGACAGCCGAGGCTGGGTGTTAGGGTCTCTGTACCCGGGTAGGACCTGCGCATCTGCACGTTGCACGCTGCACGTGCACGTTGAACTGAACACTCAGCAACGTCATCTGGCTTGACCTTAGGTAAAGGTGCAATAGGGCGAGCTTTGGGGAGCCATTTAACCCCCTGGATCCTCCTTGACAGATTTTGTGATACTGACTAGCGAAGCTGCATTGGCAGGTAGCTTAGTTTCCACATTGGTAGTAACAGCAGAGAGAATCCCGTATTCTTGCACCTCACTCGTTGGTTCCTCGTCGCTGTATCCCCACTTCTCGTTATAGGATAAAGTGTCCGAAAACAACTCCGATAACCCGTCGGACGGGCTATCCAAATATGAAAGGGTGGAACACTCTTCAGCTGGGAGGTAGTCACGCTTAGCGTGGGCCTTGACCGGCACAACTATCTAATTTTTTTGGTTGGCTACAGGCATCATTTCCCCCACGGGCACACCACTCTCACGTCTCAATTGCTTACCTGGCCCCTGTACTTTCCTCTCAGGAGACGTAGACATTAAGGCAAGCATCTGGGCCCGACCGCAGCCTCTGGAAGAAACTGGTACACTGGGTCCTGGTATAGCCTTTGAGACTGGAGGAGCAGTTTCCCCCACGACTCAGGTGATGGCAAGTGGGCTCTTGATATCACTCCCAGCCGAGACAGTGACATTCTTTCCCCAATCTTCCTGCAATATCCCCAGAGGTTGGGTTGAGGCAATAACCTCAAATCACCACAACATCCGCAGACGATCCAAGGCCTCAACTGCATGGTCAGGCCGGAACATTGTTTACAGATCAGTCCTAGAGCCTCATAGCCTCTAGCAGTATACAGGGCAATCTTACCCCTTGTGGCATACCACACTCCGGTGTCCGTCACCATGCCTTCCTGCCAACGGATTGGTGCAAATGTTCCCTGGGAACTGTGGTGCCTGCCTTCTTGCTGCAGCGTGCCAAAATGATAATGGAGTCCATTTTGGAGTCTGTATTAACCCTCACAGCGCTGGCGGGAAGTGTCAAAAGACCAGGCTGATCCTTTCCCCTGAGCAATGAGACTTGTTGGTTCTTCCCCACATTGATAGTACACACGACAACACAGTCTATAAGAAGAGTAAAGGTTACTTGCCACCTTCCCACGGAGCCAGACGGAGTCCTGATGAAGCCGAAGCCGTTTGCTATGGGCGAATGCTGCAAAGGCAATGCCTTGGCCCCAAGTTGGGCACCAAATGTAGCACGGCCCCAGGCCTTCTTTGGTCTAAAGAGAGCCTCCAGGGCCAGGGATAACTGACAGCCTTCTGTATATGGTGGGTTGTAAGGCAAGGTGGGTGTAGAATAGTTAAAGTTATTGGGCGCCAGACACTTCTTGAATGCAAAAGAAAGTTTATTTCTCTTAACAAACTTTTTGGGGGAGAGAGGGTTAGGGCAAGGACACCCTTAGGTAATTGCAAATTAATTGGCAGCCCACTGAGCTCCCAGTCTTTCACTAGACCCGCTGATTCACTGTTACTAAATGCCTTGAGCTCCTCCAATCTTCACAGTGGTATCTTCCTCAAGGCGTCACCCCCGCTTCTCTGCTGGGTCCCTAGCTTGGCACTCTAGTCATCTCTCAAGCTTTACCCCCGCTGGCCTGCTCGGTCCCTGGCTTGACACACAAGGCTGTTCTGCAAGCATCACCTCTGCTGGCTGGCTCCCTGGCTTGATACCCACTGAAGTTTCCCGATTCTTCATCGTCCCCGATTGGTGAGAATACCTCTCTGGTACTTGCTTCAGTTACTCACTGTGGTCCCTGGTAATAAGGTGGTTGGCCCCTTAGTGACGATAGCCTTCGTTCTACCTCCGACCATGACAGGTTCTCTGGCCGGCAGAACCGTCACTTTTGGTTGGACTGCAAGCTGCAATCCCAACCCTGCGCTGCTCTCTTGCTTCTAAATAGGCCCTCAGACAGCCTGGCGGCCAGTTGTGCCAGGGATAGGCTCCATCTCCGGCCTAGCAGCCTGGGCAGTACAACACATATCCACGCAGACAGCCATCCAGGTGGCACAGAACACTGATCACCTTACTCCACCCGAATATATAGGCTCTCCCAGCAGGCCAAGGGATTCAAGAAAACCCCTGCCCATTGGCTGAGATACCCCATATGCCCATAACCTGACCTTGGGTTGTCCTTCTCATCTAATTACCACCAAGTGCCCGGCCACCTAGTGGTAGAAGACAAAAGTGCAACAAGGCCAAGCTTAGGGAGAAGTCAATGGATCCCTAACAATCAACCAGGGTAACTACTCCTGGCAAGTAAATTTGTGAGGAGCATCAGTGCCTAAACTCCAGGGTGCTACATCACTATATCTATAATTCATGATACAATAGTGTATGGTCAGTAGGAAGAATGCCCCTTACATTTGTGGTCATTGGGATGCAATACCCCCTTACAGATAACTAAAAAGATCAATGGTGTCAGTCGGAACTTATCTGAAATGCAGAAATTGCTCATTGCTCAAGGACCCCTAGCAGCCTCTGGTTCCATGGAAACTAGTCTAAATGGTTAAGTAACTCTACTCAAGGACACCAACCCAACATAACATAAGCCTGCTGCCCCCTACCTTAGTCCTACACTGCACCATTCTGATGAATGATCCATAATGAATAATAAATGAAGGTTTTATGAATTTAGTTATGAACACATTTGTTATTACCTCGAGGATGGGGATCGTCAAGAGATAAATGAAGCCAACAAGTACTTCAACCAAAACTGTTATCGGGGTTGGCTAGATTTTGTGACCTACTATTAAATGACAGACAAACTTGAAATATTCCGTATTATGGTCATATCTGACATTTCAGCAATGTGTCTCTAACTTGAAGTCAAGGGTCACACAGTACAACATGTGCGTGCACATAATTTGATGAGACGTTCCTATATATAGAAAAATAACCTTTTTAGCCAAAGGCAGAAAACACACACAAACGAGGGATCAGGGAGTCAAGTTACAAACTGCAGCAAAATTGATATGATCTCATTTTATCTCAGACACTGTGCCTTTTTATAGCTGGGGAAATCAGTAAAACAGGTTTAAATTGATTGCCAGAAGCTGTTGTGTTTAATCAGAAGAAAAGGACGGAGAGAGGCTGCTTAAAGTTTCCTTTTGACAACATTGCAGGGAGACGAGGTCCCAAGTTGCAGTTAGGAGGACAAAGCCAAAGTAGACTTTCTGGAGACATCAAAGATGGGAATAAAACTGGTGGAACAAAGCGGAACTTGTATACTGCAAAGTCTTTTATTTTTCGTTTGTAGCGCTGCCCTCTTGAGGGTCGCAAGGTAAATCAGTACTGGTTGCCCTAACCCTGTGAGTCCTCTGCAACCTCTAAAGCCCTGGGTTCAAAATTTTTTTTTTTCTTTAAATAACAGCAACAATAAGGAGATACACCGAAATTGGTTAAATCAGAAATAGTTTACTCAATGAGATGAATGGAAAAGAAATCAAAGAGTGAACTTGAGCTTACATCATAAAATGTTGTCTCACAAAGAATGTTATGGATAGTGAAACAATTATCATCTCTAAGATTCAAACATTCAACAGTGAATACTATCCTTTCTAGGCTCAGATACAGTAAGTGTTATGTGAATAGACTACAGGAGAGCAGAGGATAGGCTCCTATGGGTGTCAGACCCCTCTCTACTGCTCCTTCACACATAAAGGGAAAAACAGCAGATGAACAAGTACAACTTTAGCAAACAGGAACTGTGTTACAATTCAAAGTGCTCTTATAGAGAGTTCTTTGGTGAACTGCAGCTTTACAACTTTCAGCAAAACAAATCCCTGAATTGGGGAAGGAGGTAAAATTAGTCCTGTGTTGCTGTGTTGCAATCCAGTTAATCTTCAGCTAGCTCTTAGGTATTTAATTGCATGCAAAGAATATTGAATGGTAAAGCAAAACAGTTGATCCAATAGGTGGTGTATAATCAGCAGATAGTATTCATGTGCAAACTAGAACTGTAGTTGACTTCACAGTGATCACTGATTTAAAGATGTTCAATTCTGTGGAACTACAAGCAACAGCAGAACAATGGATGGCATAGATGTCTGTGTATAGTGTCTACGATACAGTATGCTGGAACAGATCCTTGAACTAAAGATGGTAATGGGCAATGGCGTCCCTAGGGGGGACCAAAGGGGGCCCTGACCCCCCCCCCAACATTATGCTGTGCCCCACCATGTGACACCCCCCCCAATTAGAATTTTTTTTTTTACAAAAAGGCAATGTCTAAGAGGGAGAGCGTCCCCAGTCAGCTCCTTCGGGTGATTCCTCCCCCCCTCCCTCTGCTCGCTGACACTGCATAATGTGAGCCCTCACACAACCACGGCCGCCCGATCTGCTCCTTCCCCTGCATCCTCATTGGCAGGGAGAAGAGCGAGTTGCAGAAAGGACTCCACCAGGACTCTCAGTTACTGAAAAAACAGACTGATTTCTCCCGTCCTTAGGACAGGAGAACCAGCTTGTAAATTCCAAGAGATGCCAGACCAGCACTGTCAATAGCAGGGACAGGACAGCAAGAGGAGGCTGGGGAACCCCACAGTGGCAGAACACCAGGGCCCACAACCTTTGCAACCCTGATAGTTCTCCCACTGCTTTGGACCCTTATATTTTCTTGGTATGCTGGTGACATATATCTCTTGTTCTTCTGCCACCCTGGGTGGGGGTCCAATACAGTAGGAAGGGAGCTCACTGCAGAACACGTGAAAGGGCCGTTGTTGATCGTAATAAAGATCCCCAGGATATATATATATATATATATATATATATATATATATATATATATATATATATATATATATAATTGCATTTTATAGCTGCCCCCCTACTTTTGTCCCTGTCCCCCCATGTGCCCCCCCTAAATATTAAAGCTGGAGACGCCACTGGTAATGGGGAGCAGGAAACAATGATGTTTATACACAGTGTCTATAAGTCTGGGCTATCGCCCGCTCACCACACTGGAACAGATGAGGATGATGACAATGATGAGGATGTTGAGGATGATGAGGATCTCTCAGGAATGTGGCTCAAGGGATGACATCCAGCCTCCGCCGCACTGCACCACAGCTCACACGAATCCGATTTCCCTGCAGGGTGGATGGAACAGGAACGGCCTCCGGGCTGCCGCCAGACAGTTAAGGAGAACTGTCCGCAGGTGTCCTTCCAGATATCCGCTGGGTAACTCTGCCAGAGCAGGCCTCAACTCAGCTGCAGCTCACTCTGTAACAGATTCCCTGCATAAAAATCTACGCCGGGTCCCAAGAGAGCGTGCCAGGCCTCAAGCCTTCCCTCTTATAGTCCCTCCCAGCGGTCTGCTCTTCTCCATCAGTAAGCTGGTAGTTGTAGTTTCACATAATACAGCCAGAGGGCGAATCCTATCCGTATGGACTACATGTCCCAAGATGCTTTGCTTTGTCTTGTTTCTAATCAAGAAAGTAACAGGACATCCCACACTGGAATGCTAGAGGGAACAGCTTCCCCTGAAACAATACCACACAGCGTCTTCTGATTGTAGGAATAGATAGGTATCCAGCTCCTGGCTACATCTTTTATTTATCAAACAATGTTATAGAGATTTATGTAGATAAGCTTTATGTGTGTTAATGTTTTTAAAACCTTCTATATGTAGACTGTAAGGAGCAAAATTTTGACTTTTCTCTAAAACTTCACCAAAATTTGAGAGGTTTTGGCAATGTTTTTTTTTAAAACTCTTTACTTTACTTCTACAGAGTGTAGCACTCTCTGAATTAGGTTGCTAGGTAAATTAAGTTTTTGGGTATCTTCTGTAATCAAGGGAGCAGAGATTGTTTGGTTTTATCTGTTCAGGGTTTCACGGGCTGGGAGTTTGATTGCTTCCCCCTGCTCTAGAAGAAGCTTCTGGAGGGAGAATTTAAATAACCAGTCTGAAAATTGATCTATGCCTAACCAATCCATGAGGAGGTGCACCCAGATGGTGTCTGTGCAGCTGATAAATAGTCTGAAACACTGGAGAGATTGTCCTCCCCCAGGATATAGAGTTCCCAGCCTCAGGGGGAGCTGTTGCCCCTGAGACAGCTTAAGGACTGGGATACTGTTCTGCAAGAGTTCAGGAGCTGCAGTGCTGGGAACTAGAAGCTTTCTTCAAGGGCTCTGGTCTGGAGAAGGATCGTCTCCCTCACTGGGTGGTGTCCGGAGAAAGCTGTCTTGGGGACTTGTTAGTAGAGACCCTAAAAGTGATCCCTGTGATTGTGTAGTGTCTGAAAGATAGCCACTGGGTACCAGAAAGTATACATTGGAACAAGGCAACTGGATGCCAGTACGTCCCCCCATGGTCTTCAGCTGTGAGGGAAAAGACTGATTGGTATTCACATTTACTTTGGGAGAGGATTGTCCTCTAACTGTTTGCTAATCGTTTTTGGAGTATCCCATGCCCCAATCCATCTCCTGTTATAAGTTATTCAAGCAATCTTAAAAGGACAACCCTTAGACTGTTTAATGGAGGCAGAGAGAATGGACTGTTGCTTGGGTGACTAGTGGCCTCTGTACTGTTTGGAAAAGAACCAGTTAATTTCAGCATCCCTCGTGAGAGTAGCGCTACAATAGCATAGAAAACAAAAGCAAGGATATTATCAATATTGTCACCATACAGTTACCCCAAGGACTCCTAAGGGAATCGAAAACAGCAGATCTGAGTAACCTAAATATTCTGTTAACACAGCTTTGTTAAAAAATCACAGGAAGGGGCTAGAGACAGACCCTGAGATGGGATAAAGTAATTGCTCATTATTATGCAGCTCTGGGGCTCCATAGAGTTCCTCAATATGTAGTATTATTTAAGGGGGTAGAAGGAGGAAGGGGAAGGAAAGAAGAGGGAGAGGTTAGAAACAGCTAGAACCTAGGGAGAAGAAGAAAAGAGATAGAAGAACAAAGTCTCAGATCATGAAAGATCATCTGCCCCACTTTCCCTTATTTGGTCACTAGAAAATTTGCATATTCCATGGAGAATTGGAACTGGTGCCAATAGAACCAGGTTGTTGGAAATGTACTGTATATTCTTAATGCCTAATGCCGCGTACACACGAGCGGACTTTACGGCAGACTTTGGCGGATGAACGGTCTTGCCTACACACGATCAACCAAAGTCCGACGGATTCGTACATGATGACGTACGACTAGACTAAAACTAGGAAGTTGATAGCCAGTAGCCAATAGCTGCCCTAGCGTCGGTTTTTGTCCGTCGGACTAGCATACAGACGAGCAGACTTTTCGACCAGACTCGAGTCCGTCGGACAGATTTGAAACATGTTTCATTTCTAGGTCCGTCAAACTTTTGAGAAAAAAAAGTCAGCTGGAGCCCACACACGATCGAATTGTCCAACGGACTCAGGTTCGCCAGACCAAGTATGCCGTAAAGTCCGATCGTGTGTATGCGGCATAAGAAACGGAGTGAGGTTCTCCTTTCTCATAATGTCGTCTACTGCTGGCCAACTGTAGGAGGGTTGGGATTCCTCCATCTGTCCGGAATGCAAGCTCTTGCTGCATTCAGAAGGTACGTCAGCAGGGAATGTCCATATTGCTCTCTAAAAACTTTACTGAAATGCAGCAAAAAAGCTGCAGGATTATCTCCCAACTGGTTTCAGGCTCAGCAATGTTTCACTATTTTAGGTAAGTGCATTGGAGCCAAAAATTAAGGCAGATTTGTGCTTTTTAAGTCCAGTGAAACATTCCCAATGCACACATTCCTGGAAGCAGATATAAGGTGAGTGGTTGATGCAGCAATAACCGACTTATGACCGGTACCAACACAGATTAAACCTGTGTACACACTAAGAGAAAATTGGAAGAAAAATTCTGTATGAGGCAAGATCGCTGGATTTTTCGTAAAGTGTGTACACAACATTTGACATCCAGGATTTTCAAATGAAAACTTCTGAAGGGACAAACTCCCCAAATTTTTCACATATGTGAACATAACAAAGGATTTTCGTTTAATTCATACTGGTTCCATACAGTTTTCGTACAAGACAAATCAGATACGTAAGACTGCGCATAATTAGAAACAATAAACAACAAAATAAAAAGCCTTTTTCTTACGAGAATTTTCGTACATTATTTTCGTCCTTGGTTCTAATGCCGCGTACACAAAAATGTGTGTACAGGGCAATACTCACTTGTTATTTTTTTCTGCTAGCTCCTGAGTTAAGCTATGAGCAGTTGTGCCAATGTTTGTTCCACCATAGTCATCCAAATAAAACTTTGATGTCCAGCCACCCCTAAAATGTGCACATGTCCCCAAAAAAATCATATAAAGAATCTACATGATGAGCACAGTAGACATGTGCAATCAGACTCTCCGACAACAAAACCGTGGAATTTTGTTTGAAGGTTGTTGACTCCAACTTGTCTTGCATACACACGGTCACACAAAAGTTGGCCAACAATTACGAACGTGGGAACGCGGTGACGTACAAGACGTACGACGAGCCAAGAAAACGTAAGTTCAACAACTAGTGCGGCTCCTTCTGCTTGATTCTGAGCATGCGTGAACTTTTGTGCGTCGTACTTGTGTACACACAATTGGAAATTCCAACAACAAAGTTTTGTTGGCGGAAAATTTGGATAACATGCTAGCCAACATTTGTTGGCGGAAAGTCCGACAACAAATGTTCGATGGAGCGTACACACGGTCGGACTTTCAGCCAACAAGCTCACATCCAACATTTGTTGTCAGAAAATCCAATCATGTGTATGGGGCATAAGAGTTGTCATCTTGGGAAAGGAAGTGCCTTTGAATACACCATGGTGGTTGGATAACCGGGAATGATTTAACTGAGAACAGCAAATATTTTGTTCAGAAAAAAATACTCATATACAGGCGTTTAGGAGCGCTTAGGAGCATTTAGCTTTTTTCTGCCAAAAAACTCCCCTCAAAAACATAATCCAGAAGGGTCTTTTTTTTTCCAGCCTCTAAATGCTGAGCTTAACCCCTTGCCGACCAGCGCACGATGATATACGTCGGCACAATAGCACGGCTGGGAAAATGGGCGTACAGGTACGCCCCCTTTAAGATGCGGCATTGTGGGCGCTCGCGCCGCATGCTCCATGACCACGGGTCCCACAGACTTGATGTCCGCCAGGTGCCCGCGATCATGTCACGGAGCGGAAGGACAGGTAGATGCCTTTGTAAACAAGGCATTTCCCCGTTCTACCTTGTGACATGACAGAGATCACTGCTCCCGGTCATCTGAAGCAGTGATCGCTGTCATGTGAGTGGAAGCCCATCCCCCCACAGTTAAAATCACTCCCTAGGACACACTTAACCCCTTGATCACCCCCTAGTGTTTAACCCCTTCCCTGCCAGTGTCATTTACACAGTAATCAGTGCATTTTTATTGCACTGATCGCTGTATAAATGAAAATGGTCCCAAAATAGTGTCAAAAGTGTCCAATCTGTCCACCATAATGTCGTTTTCACGATAAAAATGGCAGATCGCCGCCATTACTAGTAAAAAAAAATGAATAATAAAAATGCCATAAAACTATCCCCTATTTTGTAGACGCTATAACTTTTGTGCAAAGAAATCAATATACGCTTATTGCGATTTTTGTTACCAAAAATATGTAGAAGAATACATATCAGCCTAAACTGAGGAAAAAATTGGTTTTTTTATATATTTTTGGGGGACATTTATTATAGCAAAAAGTAAAAAATATTGCTTTTTTTTCAAAAATTTCGCTTTTTTTTGTTTATAGCGCAAAAAATAAAAATACCACCAAAAAGAAAGCTCTATTTGTGGGGAAAAAGGACCTCATTTTAGTTCGGTGCAACATTGCACGACCACGCAATTGACAGTTAAAGCGACGCAGTGCCGAATCGCAGAAAGTGCTCTGGTCAGGAAGGGGGTAAATCCTTCTGGGGCTGAAGTGGTTAACATATGCTTCTAAGCGTCCTAATGTGCATGGACACATAAGATAACATTGAGCTGCTTCTACAAGCAAAACGCAAAACTCCTCTAGAAGCAGTTGCATGGACCCTTATAAAGCCTACATCAAAATTGGATTGTGAAATGTATGAATTATATATGAGGCTGCAAGTACATAGTTTCATAGATGCTAAGGTTGAATAAAGACACTAGTCCATCCAGATCAACCTGTGTGGGTGTGTGTATGTGTCAATGTCGATATACCATTTCCCATATCCCTGTATGTTGTGTTCACTAAGATGCACGTCGAAGATTCTTTTAAAACTATCAATACTTCCTGCTGACACCACCAATTGTGGAAGAGAGTTCCACATCCATATTGCCTTGACAGTGAAAAACCTCCTACGCAGCTTAAGGTTAAATCGCTTCTCCTCCAATCTCATTGGATGGCCCCGTGTCCTCTTACACTCCCTGAGACTGAATAGTTTACTACCTACGCTGGGATCACCATTGAGAAATTTCTATATTGCTATCATATCTCCTCTCAAGCGTCTCTTCTCCAGGGAGAATAGGTTTAGTGCTTGTAGTCGTTTGCCCCGGTTACAGCATAAAAGTGACCATAAATAGCGTGGACGTCCTTGGAGTCAGTGAGAGAAGATGGAGTGGATCAGGAATAAGGTTGCATTAGACTAAAAAGTTGTGAATTCAGGAAATTATAAGGACCAGTATAGTTAGAGTGGTAATCCGTATAAGACAAGGGACTTTTAAATCCTTTATGAAGTGAAAAATTATTGATAGCAGATTTATTATGGCCAGGCCAAGAGGGAAGTATATCAACATATCTTTGATCCCATGGTACAGAGTATAAACAGCTGGTGAATGGACAGAACATTTCAACATGATGTCATCATTATGGAAGATATGAATATAAAAGTCAGGAGGATTAACATTGTGGGGATCAACCAAACCCACAAAAACATTATCCAACAGAAATTGCCCTACTGATTGCCAAGGAGGGTAAGTCTAATCATTTTTTTTATTTTTTTTTTATTTTTTTAATTGACAGTTTTTATTAAGCTTCCAAGAATACAATACAATGTTTAAAAGTGGCATTGCACGTAATAGGACAACAAAAAGCCATTTTATGACAATAAAATAACGAAAAAAGAAATAATAAGAACATAACGTTCATAATACAGTTCTCTTGAAACAAAGGGAAAGTAGACCAAATAGAACTGGAATGACTATTGAAAATTGCTTGGTCCAGTCCTTTCAAAGAAAAAAATATAAACGGGAGGGGAAAAAGAAAAGGAATAGGGGAATAAAAGAGATAGATAGAGAAAGAGAGGGGTACATACCTTTAGGGCTCATCTCTCCGGGGCCCCAAGCACGTGCCAATTTCCAGGGCGAGGAAGGTCTAATGGAATTATGGTATTATGGAATTATGGGGGAGGTTCTAGCTTCCTGTGCCATGGTTCCCATGTAGCTGTGTGCCTATCTGTCTTATCTATGAGTCTGGCTGCCATGGATTCCATGACGTCTACGTCCTTAATTCTGGTATACAGATCAGATAGTGACGGGGGACTCCGACTCTTCCAGTGTAGGGAAATTAGGCATCTGGCTGCTGTAAGTATTGGCATTGCTAGCTTTTTGGCTAGTTTAGGGAGTATGACAGGAGGGAGGCCCAATATGAAAAATTTAGGAGAGAGGGGGATATCTACCTCGAATAGTCGCTGGAGGAGGTCTTGAACCGCCTGCCAGTAAGGTTGGAGGAAGGGACAGCTCCAGTATATGTGGTATAATGTGCCCCGTTCCCGGCAGGTCTAATCTGTTTAATGTTTCAAAATAGAGTTTCTGCTCTGAGTCTTTCAGCCTTCCCAGAACTGCTAATACTAATGGCTGATGAGCGTTAACATGAAGACAAGACATGCTTGCTTGAATGAAGTCATGTTAGTTGATAGGCTGCCAGACTAAAAAAACAAAATTAGGGGGCACTTTAAAGTGTGTTTTGACCCCTGTCAGGTTTTTATTGCTCAACAGTTGGGGAGTCCAAGATGATTGGCTTATTTACTTCATATAAAAGCAACTGGAGGTAAAACAGTCAATGTTTTTTCGGGAGTTCCAACACAGATGATTTATTTAAAAACGCGCGCCGTCATAAAATCTTGTCCCAAAGATTATTCTATGAGCAGGGGAACAAGCCGGGTAGACTACTCGCCAGAGCAACCCAGCAGCGCACTTTGAACTCCACAATTCACCACATTACAGGTCCTACGGGCCAAATCTGCTCTAAAAATTAAGAAATTGCCAATCAATTTCAGGCTTTTTATAAACAATTATATCATCTTCAGTCCGGGAATTTGAACCCAATTAGGCCTACCATGCGAATTGCCCTGATACGGGAGTTTTTGAGCTCATATAGACCCTCAGCATTGTCAGAAGACGACGCCCAGGCTTTCGAGGCCCCGCTGTCATTAGAGGAATTCCTGGCGGCGTTGAAGGCCACAAAACCAGGCAAGAGTCCAGGCCCTGATGGCTTCACAGCCCAGTACTGCAAAAGCTCCTTGAACCTTCTAGCATCAAGATTCCTTAAGGCATTCAACTTGCTCACTACTACTCCCTACAGATCGGAGCGATTGCTGGAAGCTTACATTTCGGTGATCCCTAAAGAAGGAAAGGATCCCTCAAATGTTGCCAGCTATTGCCCGATCTCGCTCCTCAATGTAGACATTAAGATTTTTGCTAAAATTCTAGCCACACGCCTATCTTTCCATATGCCCTCCTGGGTTGGCCTGGATCAAGTGGGGTTTGTCCCTGGCCCTGAACCTACACCACTGGCTTACGTCTACCCGGCAGGAAGGCTTCTTCCTGGCAATGGATGCAGAGAAGGCGTTCGACAGGGTAGCATGGGATTATATGGAAGCAGTCCTGGGCTCATTAGGGCTCGGGCCTCGCATGCAAACCTCCATCATGTCCCTATATGCTGACCCTAAGGCCAGAGTTGTATGCCTGTCGGACTCCTTCTCCATCCACAATGGGACAAGACAAGGTTGCCCCCTCTCCCACTTGCTGTATATTCTCACACTTGAACCGCTTCTACGGTGCATTCGAACGCATCCTGATATTAGAGGTATTCAGGTGCGAGAACGAGAGTACAAAATTGCGGCATTTGCCGATGATGTCCTCCTCTTTCTTTCATCACCCCTGACGACTCTGCTCAGTCTCCTGCAAGTACTCGAACAGTTAAAAATCTTATCCAACTTACAAATTAACTACTCTAAGTCTTTTGCCATGAATATTTCCCTATCCGTAGACCTGGTTCAACAATGTCATCAGCATTTTCCTTTTAAGTGGAAAACTGATGCTATTACGTATCTTGGTATCCAACTCCCTGTCAAACTCTCAGAGTTCTACAGTAGAAACTTCTTGGCTGAAACACAAAACATACGCCAGGATCTCCAGAGATGGGATAAATCTACCATCTCTTGGTTCGGACGCGGGTCCTTCATTAAAATTACAATTCTCCCGCGCTTACTGTACAAAATCCAAACACTACCAAACCGTCTACCACCTGAATTCTTTACACAGTACAAGTCTGTTTGCCGAACATTTCTTTGGGGCAGCAAATCGGCTTGGATACGTTGGGCAAAGCTAGTCCTGCCGAAAGTGAGCAGCGGTATTGGCCTGCCTGACATACAGCGCTATTATTGGGCAACTCACCTCGCTCGGATCGTTGATTGGAATGTACATGGCCAACACAAAGGGTGGGTGATCCTTGAGAACCTGATCTCGAATTCTAATCTGCGTCATGCCCCATGGATGTCCAGAAACAATATATCTGCTCAGGTCTTGGCCCATCCCCTCGTCAGTGCCACTCTTCACGTCTTTGATAGAGCTTGTGCTATCCACTTGGTCTCAGACAAACTGTGCTCCATCACTCCAATTAGAGGCAACCCTGACTTTCCTCCGGGTTTGTCTGGAGCCTTTGAGCGAGCGGAGTGGCCGTACGAGGAGATGTTAGCCAAACACTTTTTCCGCAGATGCCGCTTTATGCGATATATGGAACTCGCAGAGATGTCTAAAACGGGAACATTTCCATTTTGGTCCTATATGCAACTTAAGCACTTTCTCGATGCCCCAGCCAGTAGAGAGAAGTTCACCAAACCCGCTACAACCCTGGAGTCACTCTGCTCCCACGCGGAGCCCCAGTGTCATGTCATCTCGTGTATCTATGCCACCCTGTTGGGGAATCCCTTGGCACTTTTACACACGGATCGCACCTACTCGGGTTCTGCCTTGGGAGCAGAGATAGACGAAGATGATTGGGATCTTATAAATCTCTATATCCATAAGGGATCTTTGAATGTCTCTGTACAAGAGAATGGATACAAACTATGCTCACGCTGGTACAGAACCCCAGACTTCAATAGCTTTACTAGCAACCTATCTAGGATGGTGCTACATCAACATTGTGGCCTCTGAGCTGCTGTATTTCCTACATGTCAGCCTGTGAAAGACATCCTGTGCGGAGGTCAGCCTGACTCTGTGAGCATCCTGGATTGAAAAATAAATCAATTTGCAATATCACCCTACCCAATTGATCCAGCACCATGGCGACCACTAAGACGTTGAGTCATTAACTTGTTTAAAACGGAAACCGACAGAGTGTTTGGCACAAATCCAAAACACAGAGTCACTTTGATGTTTGAAATTTAGGCAAGTCTAATGCAAAGAGCAAGTTCATTCTTCGGGTGGATAACTGGTTTCAGACATTTCAGGACCATGAAAACAGAGCATGTGACAAAGCTGACATTGACAAGATAGAAGGAAGAGCAGCATCAATGTTCATTAGGAGTGGGGAGGAATGTTGAGGGTATAAACAAGAGAAAGAGAAGCAAGGAAGGGTTCACAACTGAAACACAGATGGCTGTTGAAACAGATGGATTTGAAAGATAAAAGTTGAAGTCTGCCAGACTATATGAAAAGCTGAAATAGTAGTTTAGTGATGCACAATACATTGTGAAGTAATGCTGAATATAAACAGACAAGAATAATGAGCAAGGCAGCCAAAAGGTGGGACCAAATCTGACCCAGAACATACCAAGCTGCCACAAAAACACCTCATTCTTGGTTGTGGGTGGTCTGATCTTCAAAAACTCTGATCATCCATGAAGATGGCTACATAGTTACATAGTAGGTGAGGTTGATAAAAGACAGAAGTCCATCAAGTCCAACCTATGTTTGTGATTATATGTCAGTATTACATTGTATATCCCTGTATATTACGATCGTTCAGGTGCTTATCTAATAGTTTCTTGAAACTATCGATGCTTCTCGCTGAGAACACCGCCTGTGGAAGGCAACTCCACATCCTTGCTGCTTTTACAGTAAAAAACCCTCTACGTAGTTTAAGGTTAAACCTCTTTTCTTCTAATTTTAATGAGTGGCCACGGGTCTTGTTAAACTCCCTTCTGCGAAAAAGTTTTCTCCCTATTGTAGGGTCACCAGTACGGTATTTGTATATTGAAATCATATCCCCTCTCAAGCGTCTCTTCTCCAGAGAGAATAAGTTCAGTGCTCACAACATTTCCTCATAACTACCGTAATATCCTCCAGATCCTTTATTAGCTTTGTTGCTGATGGTGAAATCTAAAAAATCTGACAGTTGGAATGATTGAGTCATTAGAAGCAATTGTATGAGGGTAGCACACTCACTTTACAGCTTACATTGTCCATCCCAACTGCTTCATATCCAAATAGGTGTCTTGGCCTAAAATAAATACACAAGTTAGCAAAAATGAAATAAAGTGTCTATATTAACCTTTAATTGTCCATTGTCTGTTGTAGGTGACACCTTTGACTGTGCTTATTGGTCTGTCACTTCTGAACAACTGTCTGGGTAGTGCCACAAAGTCATTGTATCATGTACTTGGTAGCAGAGCCTGATATGATGAGGAAGGCCTCTCTTACACCTCTGACTCGGGGGGCCTTGGTAGTGTAAACAGGAGGCGCAGGAGTACAGAGTGACATATAAATAACAAAGATAAAATGGTCACTAAGGCTACATCTAGATAAATGGTTACTTGGGGGGAAAAGAATAATAAATAGCAATTCCTCAACCAGGCCAACAGTGCCGTCACCTCAAAATTAATTAAAGAGTGAGGTGTGTTCCTCTGAATTCAGGGGCAGCATATAGAAAAAAGGAGAAAGGTCCAAGAATTTCTTCAAGGAGAAACAACCAGTATTATCAAAAAAATTGTACGTCTTTATTAAACAATTCCACATAAACACTGGTGACAATAAAATGTATAACCTCCACCACATTCAATTAAAATTGGACACTGTGAGAGCTAACTCTGATGGGAGAAAAATTGGCACAATACTAACAGAGAAGGAGTACAGAGTGGCATGAGTGCCTATAAGTCTTGTTAGCAGCAGGGCAGGTGTCCACGCTGAGCAGGTGAAGTTGTCAGAAGGCTCCAGTAGCAGGCATGCTGGTAGGCAGCAGACAGAGGCAGGCTGCTGCTGGCAACAGCGGGCAGCTGAGACAGCTGCTAGTAGCATACTGCAGGTCAACTGGAAAAGACAGGTGGTAGGCAGGTACTAGTGACAGCAGACAGAGTAGCAGTCAGGCAGGCTGGGTCATACACATGCGAAACGGATTGGGTACAGGGCACAGTCAGGAGCGTGGTCAGGAAACAAGCCAGGTCAGGAACCGATCAGTGAAGCAGGAGCCAATGCAGCAGACAGAAGCAGAGGTCAGGGGACAAGCCAAGGTCACTGCAGGCAGAGTTCAGAGAGTATTCAAGATAAGCCAGGTCAGCAACTGGAATCAGGATACAGAATCACAGCATCACAGGATACACAAGAGGCTGAAACAAAGCAGCATTGATCCTCAGCGTGTGTGGCAGAAACCAGGTGAGGACTACAAAGACAAGTGTGTCTTGCCTACAGTCAAGCATGGGGGTGGGGGTGTCATTGTCTGGGGCTGCATGAGTGCTGCCGGAACTGGGGAGCTACAGATCATTGAGGGGACCATGAATGCCAACATGTACTGTGACATACTGAAGCTGAGCATGATCCCCTCCCTTCAGAGACTGGGCCACAGGGCATTATTCCAACATGATAACTACCCCAAACACATCTCCAAGATGACCACTGCCTTGCTAAAGAAGCTGAGGGTAAAGGTGATGGACTAAAGGTGATGGACTGGCCAAGCATGTCTCCAGACCTAAACCCTATTAAGCATCTGTGGGGCATCCTCAAACGGAAGGTGGAGGAGCGCAAGGTCTCTAACATCCACCAGCTCCATGATGCAGTCATGGAGGAGTGGAAGAGGACTCCAGTGGCAACCTGTAAAGCTCTGGTGAACTCCATGCCCAAGAGGGTTAAAGCAATGAAGGAAAATAATGGTGGCCACACAAAATATTGACACTTTGGGCCCAATTTGGACATTTTCACTTAGGGGTGTACTCACTTTTGCTGCCAGTGGTTTAGACATTAATGGCTGTGTGTTGAGTTATTTTGAGGGGACAGCAAATTTACACTGTTATACAAGCTGTACACTCACTACTTTACATTGTAGCAAAGTGTCATTTCTTCAGTGTTGTCACATGAAAAGGTATAATAAAATATTAAAAATATGAGGGGTGTACTCACTTTTGTGAGATACTGTATATTAGCCTGTGCACAGACGTCCGTCCAGAGGAGCCATCTCGTCTACTGGCATGCCCTTCCTTAGACATTGTTGACCAATAAATTAATTTAAGGAGGACCTTAAAGCAAACATTAAAAGCAAAAACCTCCCTGTGCTTGCCCCTTTTGAAATTGTTTTCACTATTTTACTAAAGGGTTAACTTCCCTGACTTTGGGACTAAGCCTTGCCCTCCAAACACCTCCTGACCCTGATTCAGGGACTAATAAGGGAGCTCAATCAGACAGAGGTATGATAGGTGTGAAAGACCTGGTAACAATGTTAATTGAGAGGAGGTTTGTGACTAATAAAGTTGATAGCATGCATAGATCAAAGTACAGTCTGATAAATGTCCAGATGCCACATCCCTAAAAATGTTTTACAAAGGAGAAAAACAGGCTGATAAAGTAAATAGCCACAGGTCTCCCAATCTTCACTGCTATATCATAATCACATATTTTACTAAATATTTCATTTGCAGTAGTGAAACTTTTAACAATTGTTGCATATGATTTCGGACGCTTTTCACTTTCAAGAAACTCTTTTTTGAAAAATAATTGGTGGTTGATCTAGTTGGAAGATAGGAAGCACGCTAACGCTAGCGATTCAGGAAGATTAATTTTGTCCAGGGAGCTGTGATTATAAAGCTATCCATGTAGTTGTGCCTTTTTACTGGGGGGGTAGCTTGGCTTTTTTTGCATCTTTTTGGGCTTTAGACACCTTTTGGGGTTATGTGAATCTTCCTGAATTGCTACTGGTAGTCCCCCCAAAATACACACATATGTGGCGATTTTCATGTCACCATCCCTATTAACGCGAACCAAAAAAATAAAATACAAGACAATGGGACTTTATGTATGCCTCCAAAAGTAAATACAACTCAGTTAAAAGAAATACAATCCATTTTTATCAATTCATATATTAAAATCAATTGTGTACAAGGAAACATTAAAAACAGTTAATTAATGAGCATTTGAGGTCATGATTACACAAACAACCTATCCCTGGGTATCCCAGTTAGAATGTCAGTATGGTAACTGTGATAGGATCAACGCGTTTCACAGGAACTCTCACTTCTTCAAGATCTTATAGACCTCGTAAGTATCCCCATATTATTACAGTGCCACATAAGAGACTGAAAATAAACAAAACATCAACAAATATGACAGCCGACAACAACTATATTTTACAAAAATCTATCCTCTCAGGAAAACAAAGAACCAGAAAAAAAAAAAAAAAAAAATATATATATATATATATATATATATATATATATATATATATATATATATATATATATATATACACATATATATATATATATAAATACAGTCAGGACCATAAATATTGGGAGATCGACACAATTCTAATCTTTTTGGCTCTATACACCACCACAATGGATCTGAAATGAAACGAACAAGATGTGCTTTAACTGCAGACTTTCAGCTTTAATTTGAGGGTATTTACATCCAAATCAGGTGAACGGTGTAGGAATTACAACAGTTTGTATATGTGCCTCCCACTCTTTAAGGGACCAAAAGTAATGGGACAGATTACCAATCATCCTCAAGTTCACCTGGCTTTCACCCTTAATAAATATTCACACTGGACCTTATTCCTTACCCCAATAACCAACAATGGAGAAACTTTCTTACCACATGTGACGACTTCCTTTGTGAGTCCCCTCCTATTGTTTAGTCCTTTATAATATATACATAGTTTATTGATTAATGTACTTCGTATACTGTACTGAATTAGCTCCGTTGACTTTAATACTGTACAGCTCATACAACATCTCATTACTGTATTGTACTTTCTGTTTTCTGTTGTACTCTTCAATAAAAAGTTTTGAAAAAAAAAAAAAAAAAAACAATCATCCATCAAACTTTCACTTTGTAATACGTGGTTACAAATCCTTTACAGTCAATTACAGCCTGAAGTCTGGAACGCATAGACATCACCAGACGCTGGGTTTCATCCCTGTTGGTGGTCTGCCAGGCCTCTACTGCAACGGTCTTCACTTCCTGCTTGTTCTTGGGGCATTTTCCCTTCAGTTTTGTCTTCAGCAAGTGAAATGCATGCTCATTCGGATTCATGTCAGGTGATTGACTTGGCCATTGCATAACATTCCAATTCTTTCCCTTAAAAAACTCTTTGGTTGCTTTTACAGTATGCTGACCCTCCTGTTCAGCTTGCTACTGCTCCCATGGGCCCATCTGCTCTCTCTCCAGGCCCCCTAGTGACCTTCGTAGGCAACTTCAATGCTCCCTCTCGCCCACCCCCTTCCACCCCCACTCTTCTCTGGTCCCCATGCTCTTCTCCGGTCTCTGGACTCTTCTCCGGTTGCCCCTGCACTCTTCTCTGGTCCCTGTGCTCTCTCTGGCCCCCTGGCTCTTCTTCGATCCCCTGTGCTGTCTCCCCTCCTCACCTGCAACTCTGTGGGGTACCCCCTCTCCTCTTCCCCTGGCTGCTGTGGGGGATGCTGTCAGGATGGAGGGCGATGAAGGGGCCGGTAAATAAGTAATTTACCGGTGCCTTCCGTGTCTGAAATGACAGAGTCAGTGATCGGTACCATTCACTGTTCATTCATAACTGACGTGTAGTAAATTATTTTTACTATGGTTCAGTTTGAGAATGAACAGGAAGCTCTGTACAGATCTATTCCTGTCCATTCATTCTGTGTAGCTGAGGTTACAGAGATGGAGGTTGAGGTCTGTGTCCTCAATCTCCTTTCTATGTCTCAAAGGTGAAACATCAGAGGTCTGTTTAGACCCCTGATATCTCACCAAAGCCCCCCAACAGGGCTCCTAAAAAATTGTAAAAAATATTGTAAAATTTAAAAAAATTAAATTAAATTGTAAAATATAAAGAACTACTGATACCAGTGGCGGAACTACCAGGATAGCAAAGGTGGCACTTATGACCAAGCCCTGGAGTTCCACCACTGGGCTTGGAGGTAAGGGCACCGGGACCCTGAAGGTTCTAGTTACGCTTCTGCCTGGTGCCTTCAAAATCCTGGTCTATTTTTCTGTAATTGATAGCATGAATATTGGGGTCACTGTCCTTGAATAGGACCTTAAATTGAAAGGTTTAAAATAAATGGCAGCCTTTCTTTAAACCAACCAGTATTGTAAGTATGGAGGCTGCCATTTTTAACCTAATCTTTGGAAAATGCTGGTCTTTTGATCCAGCACTTTCAGTACTTTCTGAGGCTTTGTCCTAGAACCAGTATACAAATCAAAGGTTCTGGCTTCACTCTGATTTTTCTAATTTGTGTACTTGACTCAGAAAGTATTATATATGGGGATCACTTCACTTTGATGTGCCAGCAAGGAGTGAAAACTATTTTTAAAACCATAACAGAAAGAAAGGATTCCTAAAACATATTTCTATCAGTACAGTACAGGTTTCCTTTAAGAAAAACATAGACACTGGGTTTATCAATCTCTCTTACCCTCAAGGGCCACCGACAGACTCTCCTCAGCACTGCTTCTCCATCTTCCATCCGACTCCCCTGCTGGCATGGCTCATGTCTCTTTAAGGGCTCTTTAAGCTCCCTGCCAGGCCCACTCCCAGGGATTGGCTAAAGGCCCCTAAATATTCAAGGCAACCCCTCCTAGCTTCCCCCCACTATTTTCCAGAACTTTCTCCAACATTCTACAGGGGGAGGCACCAGAGAGCTGCCAGGATGAGTCATCCAGCCCTGGCCTCTAATAACCCTGACCCAGATTCATTGACTTCCCCTGGGCCAGACTATAATTTACCTACTCTCACTTCTAGTAGCACACACTAGAGGGTGCCACACCAGTAAAGGCTTCTGTTAAAACTACAGCATGCAAAGGCAAATGTGTGCTTCAAACCTTGTGGGAGAAATTCGGTGAAGGCCATTTTCTGTTCCAGCACGACTTTGCTTTGTGTATAAAACTAGCTCCACAAATCCATAGTTTGACGAGTTTAGGGTGGAGGAACTTGAACTTGCACCGAGCCCTGACCTCAACCCTACTGAACACCATTGGGATGAATTGGAATGTCAACTGTGATCCAGGTCTTCTTCTCCAACATCAGTGCCTGACCTCATAAATGTATTTATTAATTACAGGTACTTGTATAGAGCCATCAATTTACGCAGGGCTTTACATGCTTTTTTTGCTGAATGGGTACATGTTCCCACAGGCACATTCCAAAATGGTGTTGAAGGCCTTCTCAGGAAATTGGAGGCTGGTATAGATACGAAGGGAGCCAACTCCATATTAATGCCCATGGTTTTTTAAAGAGTTATGTCCAACAATCTCAAATAAGTGTAACACAGAGGTGTCCATAAACATATGCCTAAATATTGTATTTTTGTAACTCCTGTCTTACACTATGTATACTTTGCAAAAGTAACAGAGACTAGGGTTAATCAAGTCCTGATGCTAAAATAAGAGTCAGAATTAACCTTTGAGCGGCTAATGATTTATGTATGAAGTGATGTTCCAAGACAACGTGATGTCATGTCTGCGAGCGCAATGCCTTTTAAACTAGTGGCTTGGAGTTCTGCGTATATCTCAGTGACTCCCTGACAATTTAAAAAAATCAAAAACTGTTTATTCCCTGTGCCAGGCAAAGTGCTAAAATAATATAAATTTAGACCACAGCTTGCTGTTGTATCCTAGGTGCGTATTATACTGCCACCTAGTTATGGTAGCTGAATTTTATAAAGTAAACAGCTTTATGGAAAATTGTGCACCAGAAAATATTGAATGAAGAAAAAATAAACAAAAATAATGAAAAAAAAAAATACATATTCAACCAATTGCAAAAGTGTCCGTGTGATCCTTATAAATACAGGTAGTGCAATCCTTATCAAAAAGAAAGTATATGGTCCTCCAGCGAGAAAATATAATGATGTGCTCTAATTAACCTTTCATTCGGTGCACAGATCCTATAATAAATATAAATATCAAATCCCAAAAATTGTTTCCTCTACGTGAAATCCAACAAAAATACCATGTGTGTATACAAACTCCAAATCACATTTAAATATAATATATAAATATTATATAAATATTATATAAATAATTCCACCTCTGTGAAAATGCAACCAAACCAAAAATAAATGACCTGTGAGGTGTCTAAACGAGTTAGATAGTGATATTAATGGGTAAATTGATCACTCGCAGGTCTCATAAGATGTTACTACAACTTTAAACAACAAACTCTTGCGATGTATATATATATGATGATACCACAACCAGGTGCTTGCAATTTATGCACCAATGTTGATATTATATATGTCCAATTTCAACTTATAGTGCATGTCCGTTTAAAATCTTACAAGTTATTCTGAGGTGTTCCTTGGGTTATTGAACGCTTACAGGTGTCAGTTGATTCATGCAATAGAAAGAATACACACCATTGCGCAATGATCAATAAAATGCAAGGGCTAATGCACAATAAAGAATGCATTTACATATCTCTGGATGCTAAGCACTTAGTGAAAACAATCAGCTGCTCACTGCGTGGCTCCTCACACCGCTGCTATCGTGCTGACAGCCAGGCTCGATAGTACTCGTCACTGGCTCCTCCTACGCGTTGCGTCACAAGACACGTGACTTTTTCAAAAAGCACTGAGGGGAAGTTGTACTGGTGGCGGTGTGGGATGTGTTGCAAGGCACACAAGAAAGGAAACACAATGTCCTTGTTCAAATGGAAACCCAGGGATGGAACTATAGAAAAAGGGCGAAGCACCGCCTAAACCTGGGTAAGGTGAACGAGAAGATAATGCCACCCTTTTCGACAACCTGTGAGCAGAGGTGAAAGGCACCAAGAGGCCACCTTCCGAGACAGAGTAAGAGTAATATCTCCCGATATTTTGAGAGAGGGAGAGAGAAAGCGGCTCCTGGAGAACTGAAAACACCAAGTTCAGATCCCAAGGCAGTAGAAAAAAGCCGCACCTGTGGAAACAGACGTCTAACCCCTTGAATAAAGGTACGCGCCAGGGAGCGCGAGACCAGGCGATGCTGAAGACGACCACTCAGGCTGACATCTGGCCCTTGATGGTACTCAAGGCGCATTCCTGCTAAACCCCCCCATAAATGGGGATGGAATTGGAGCCAGGACCCCAAACCCCCACAGATGCAACCATGCCCGATACGGAGCCAACACCTCACGAATATCCGAGGAGTGGTGGCCAGACTATGCGCTAATCATGCGCCGCACCCACAGCAAAACAGGGGAAGTGCTGGAGTCGGGCACATAACGGAATGCGTAAACAAGCATTCGTGATGTCGATAGAAGCCAGAAGGTCCCCATGATGAAAGGGTGCTACCGCCATGCTAACGGACTCCATCCTGACCTTCTGTACCCACACAAGGCAGGTCAGGGCCTTAAACTGTTCCCGACACGGGAACCGTGACAAACACACTCTGCAGCAACGGAGCTTGCACATCCCCCCGGCGGAGAACAGCAAGCGCTCCAGCAGTAGACGCCCACTGGAAGTATTGACATCCAGGGTAACCCCCAAAATACCTCTCTAAACACCACTGAGGAGACCATAGAAGCTCAGAAACCAGGGGAACTATGGCCAAGAGGCGTAGCTGACATACTGCAGTGCCTAGACCATGGGTCCAGCAATGCAGCAAAGGCAGGGGAATTCCCAAATGGGTACTTCACAGCAAGCGTTTTTTTTTTTTTTTAGAAACACAAATGCACTCTAGACCACAATATTGTCAAGATAGAAGGGAAAAGAGAGCGCTTTTGCCGCGCAAGAAGGCTTATAAGGTATCGGCTCTCCGCCGCAGCCACCACTGCATCCCCCATCTTGAAAGGTTCCTGCACAGATGTAATAAGTGTGATAACCAGTGCTTTTTCGTGCCCTACTGCAGCCATCCTCACTCTCTGACAAGATAGGGAGCGTGGTCACCACCCCGCAAGGTGGGCCACTTCTTTAGAGCCAGATAGGGGACAGAGGGGGGAGGGGAGGGCAGGGGTGCCATATGCTAGCCTATATGCCTAAGCGCTACCCCAAAAAACACAGGGGGAGGGGGCCACCAACTGGAACCCCCCCGCCCGAGGTCCACATATGGGATGTCGACCGAGCCCCCTCACAGGGGGCACAGACCAAGGCCCCTTTACAGGGGGCACAAAACAGAGCCCCTAAGAGGGAGCGCAGACCAGGGCCCCTCACAGGGGGTGCAGACCAGGGGCCCGTCACAGGGGGAAAAAACCAGGGCCCCTCATAGGGGATGCAAACCCTCACAGGGGCGCAAACCAGGGCCCCTCACAGGGGGCGAAAACCTGGGCCCCCTAACAGCCTCGAGTGAGGTAGGCCGCAAAGCTGTGGCCTAAATTTTCGGCTGCCGGCCGCGAGTGTGATAAATTTTCCTAAATTTTCAGGGGGCGCAGACCAGGGCCCCTCACGGGGGGCGTAGACCAGGGGCCACTCACAGGGGGCAAATACCGGGGCCCCTCACAGGGGACACAATCCCTCACAGAGGCGCAAACCAGGGCCCCTCACAGTGGGCGAATACCGGGGCCCCCTCACAGGGGGCAAATACCGGGGGCCCTCACCGGGGCAAATACCGGGGCCCCTCACAGGGGGCAAATACCGGGGCCCTTCACAGGGGGCGCAGACCAGGAGCCCCTCACAGGGGGCAAAAACCAGGGCCCCTCACAGGGGACGCAAACTCTTACAGTGGTGCAAACCAGGGCCCCTCACAGGGGGCGAGAACCAGGGCCCCCTCACAGGGGGCAAATACAGGGGGCAAATACCGGGGCCCCTCACAGGGAGCACAGACCGGGGCCCCTCACCGAGGGCACATTCCGGGGCCCCTCACAGGGGGCACATACCGGGGCCCCTCACCGGGGGCAAATACCGGGGCCCCTTACAGGGGGCAAATACTGGGGCAAATACCGGGGCCCCTCACAGGGGGCACATACCGGGGCCCCTCACAG
The DNA here is from genome assembly GCA_037952835.1 of Lithobates septentrionalis. Taxonomy (NCBI): domain Eukaryota; kingdom Metazoa; phylum Chordata; class Amphibia; order Anura; family Ranidae; genus Lithobates; species Lithobates septentrionalis. The sequence continues at coordinate 3,035,968 of JBBDGP010000123.1, read as the reverse complement.
GGGGCAAATACTGAGGCAAATACCGGGGTCCCTCACAGGGGGCACAGACTGGGGCCCCTCACAGGGGGCACATACCGGAGCCCCGCACAGGGGCACAGACTGGGGCCCCTCCCTGTAATCAGGAGCGGTGATCAGTGTCATGTCACACATAGCCCTCCCCCCCACAGTTAGAATCACTCCCTAGGACACACTTAACCCCCTACAGCGCCGCCTCCTCGTTAACCCCTTCACTGCCAGTCACATTTAAACAGTAATCAATGCATTTTTAATCGCACTGATCGATGTATAAATGTGAATGGTCCCAAAATAGCGCCAAAAGTGTTTGATCTGTCCGCCATAATGTCGCAGTCACGATAAAAATCACTGATCGCCGCCATTACTAGTAGAAAAAAAAATTATTAATAAAAATGCCATAAAACAATACCCTATTTTGTAGAGGCTATAACTACCACCAAAAGAAAGCTCTATTTGTGGGAAAAAAGTGGTTAATTTCTGTTTTAAACTGAATGGGTTGTTTTACAAGGTGATCATTTACAATGACTTTAACCACTTCAGCCCCGGAAGGTTTTACCCCCTTCCTGACCAGAGCACTTTTTACAATTCGGCACTGCGTCGCTTTAACTGCTATTAATTTGCTATTAACTCACTATACCTCTCATCAAATAGCTTGGGGTGTCTACTTTCCAAAATGGGGTCATTTGGGGGATTTTTTTGCCACCTGGGCATTCCATGGCCTCCGAAACTGTGATAGGCAGTGAAGAGTGAAATCAAAAATTTACAGCCTTAGAAAGCCTGAAGGCAGTGCTTGGTTTTCGGGGTCCCGTACGCGGCTAGGCTCCCAAAAAGTCTCACACATGTGGTATCCCCGTACTCAGGAGAAGCAACAGAATGTATTTTGGGGTGTAATTTCACATATTCCCATGGCATGTTTGAGCAATATATCATTTAGTGACAACTTTGCGCAAAAAAAAATAAAAAAAATAAAAAATTGTCTCTTTCCCGCAACTTGTGTCACAATATAAATTATTCCATGGACTCAACATGACTCTCAGCAAATAGCTTGGAGTGTCTACTTTCCAAAATGGGGTCATTTGGGGGGGTTTTGAACTGTCCTGGCATTTTATGCAGAACATCTAGAAGCTTATGTCACACATCACCCACTCTTCTAACCACTTGAAGACAAAGCCCTTTCTGACACTTATTGTTTACATAAGAAAATAAATTTTTTTTGCAAGAAAATTACTTTGAACCCCCAAACATTATATATTTTTTTTAAAGCAAATGCCCTACAGATTAAAATGGTGGGTGTTTCATTTTTTTTTTTTACACAGTATTTGCGCAGCGATTTTTCAAACGCATTTTTTGGGGAAAAAACACACTTTTTTACATTTTAATGCACTAAAACACACTATATTGCCCAAATGTTTGATGAAATAAAAAAGATGATCTTAGGCCGAGTACATGGATACCAAATATGACATGCTTTAAAATTGCGCACAAACGTGCAGTGGCGACAAACTAAATACATTTTTAAAAGCCTTTAAAAGCCTTTACAGGTTACCACTTTAGATTTACAGAGGAGGTCTACTGCTAAACTTACTGCCCTCGATCTGACCTTCGCGGCGATACCTCACATGCATGGTGCAATTGCTGTTTACATTTGACGCCAGACCGACGCTTGCGTTCGCCTTAGCGCGAGAGCAGGGGGGACAGGGGTGCTTTTTTTTTTTTTTTTTTTTTTTCTTTATTATTATTATTTTTTTATCTTATTTTTAAACTGTTCCTTTCATTTTTTTTTTTTAAATCATTTTTATTGTTATCTCAGGGAATGTAAATATCCCCTATCATAGCAATAGGTAGTGACAGGTACTCTTTTTTGCAAAAATTGGGGTCTATTAGACCCTAGATTTCTCCTCTGCCCTCAAAGCATCTGACCACACCAAGATCGGTGTGATAAAATGCTTTCCCAATTTCCCAATGGCGCTGTTTACATCCGGCAAAATCTAAGTCATAAAATGCTCGTAGCTTCCGGTTTATTAGGCCATAGAGATGTTTGGAGCCACTCTGGTCTCTGATCAGCTCTATGGTCAGCTGGCTGAATCACCGGCTGCATTCTCAGGTTCCCTGTTGAGACAGGAGAGCCAGAGAAAAACACGGAAGACGTTGGGGGGGCATTCCCTCCCACTGCTTGTAAAAGCAGTCTAGAGGCTAATTAGCCGCTAGGATTGCTTTTACATGAAAGCCGACCGCTGGCTGAAAAGAATGATACCAAGATGATACCTAAACCTGCAGGCATCATTCTGGTATAACCACTCAAAGTCGTGAATGGCGTACCTGAAGACAAAAAAATGGTTAACAATAAAGCACAGTAAACGGTAAAGTATAAAAAATTGCATACCTGAAAAACAAACATGATAAAACATAATAACAATAAAACATTGCAGAATAGAATACAGTAAAAAAGAGCAGAACAATAGAGAGAGAGAATAGAGAGAGAAAGAACAATAAAACGACAACTATTTTTTTTTTTTTTTATATTTTTGTATGTGGTTTTTTTTTTTTTTTTTTTTGTAACTAACTTTTATAACTGTAACCGGTTCCAGGTTCGGGTCTCTCAAAATGCGATGGCATCTTGGGAGACCCTGTGAAAGTGTGTCCTAGTCTGTGCAGTGCTGTACCCTACGCTAATAGTCAACTAGTGAATGGTAGCGTTCAAAACATTCACCAATGCAAAGACCAGGATTGTCAGGACAGGAGGGACAATAATAGCGGGTGTCACGTCTATATCCGCGCTTGCTGCAGACACAACATCTTTTTTGGGGGGGTTCGCTGGGTAGGGGTACTCGGGAGGACATAAAGAAAATGCCTCTCATGCAGCCGACTGCATTTGGTTGGGGATGTGAATGGGGGAAGTACGGGCGCTGCAGAAGCGGTGGGTTCCCAATTAGGATTGGCGAATGCAGCAGGAAGGGCACTATGGGCACGACGGGCCTGTGTTTGTCTTTTTGGTGGCAGCGGGACACTACTTGTGCTTGCCACCTCACCAGCTTGAACTGCACTTATGGGACTCGCCACGTCACCAAGTGTTACTGCAGTGCTGGTTTGACTACGACCGGGGTGTACTAGGCCGCTGGCGCTTGCCAGTTCACCAAAACACTACCAAAAAAACCGTCAGCGATCGCAAGGATCAGGCCTGACTCTGCGAACGCTGCAGTTATGCGTTTAGTGTTCTGTAAGTGACAGTGATCGATCGATACTGCACTAGGTTGGCTGGGCTGGGCCGGGCGGAGGGGCAAAACGCAGGTGCTAGCAGGTATCTGGGCTGATCCCGCTAACACTGCGTTTGTGGGAACCCTAAACTGCTGGGGACGCTAGTATAGATCTGATCAGATCAGATATTGATCCGATCAGATACTATACCACTAAGGGAGGCGTATGCTGCGTGCGTGGGTGTTAGCGGTACTGGCGCTAATCTGACGCTGCCTGGGGCTGGTGCTTGCCAGTTCACCAAAACGCTACCAAAAAAACTGTTAGCGATCGCAGGGATCAGGCCTGACTCTGCGAACGCTGCAGTTATGCGTTTAGTGTTTTGTAAGTGACAGTGATCGATTGATACTGCACTTGGGTGGGCTGGGCCGGGCGGACGGGAAAAACGCAGGTGCTAGCAGGTATCTGGGCTGATCCCGCTAACACTGCGTGTTTGGGAACCCTAAACTGCTGGGGACGCTAGTATAGATCTGATCGAATCAGATATTGATCCGTTCAGATACTATACCACTAAGGGAGGTGTACGGTGCGTGCGTGGGTGTTAGCGCTACTGGCGCTAACCTGACGCTGCCTGGGGCTGGTGCTTGCCAGTTCACCAAAACGCTACCAAAAAAACTGTTAGCGATTGCAGGGATCAGGCCTGACTATGCGAACGCTGCAGTTATGCGTTTAGTGTTTTGTAAGTGACAGTGATCGATCGATACTGCACTTGGGTGGGCTGGGCTGGGCCGGGCGGAGGGGCAAAACGCAGGTGCTAGCGGGTATCTGGGCTGATCCCGCTAACACTGCGTTTTCGGGAACCCTAAACTGCTGGGGACGCTAGTATAGATCTGATTGGATCAGATGTTGATCCGTACAGATACTATACCACTAAGGGAGGCGTATGCTGCGTGCGTGGGTGTTAGCGGTACTGGTGCTAATCTGACGCTGCCTGGGGCGACGCATATCACCGCCGGGCGATCAGGGGGCTAAACCTTTATTCGGTAATAAACGGCGGGTGCCCTGACACTATAAAAAATAAACGAACTAACCAGCGTCACCCGTAACGGTTATACGGTGATCAGTGGTGAAAGGGTTAACTAGGGGGCAATCAAGGGGTTAAAACATTTATTAGGTAGTATATGGGGGTCCCTGACGCTATAAAACGCTGACGGCGAACCTAAATATTTATGTCCCTAACTAGCGTCACCAGCGACACTAATACAGCGATCAGAAAAATGATCGCTTAGCAACACTGGTGACGGGGGGTGATCAAGGGGTTAAAACTTTATTAGGGGGGGTTAGGGGGGTATCCTAGACCTAAAGGGGGCCTAACACTCACTGCCCTAACACACTAACTGTCACAAACTGACACCAATACAGTAATCAGAAAAAAACAAAAAAAAAACCTGCTTGGTGTCAGTTTGTGACAGGGGGGGGGTGATTGGGGGGGGATCGGGGGGCGATCGGGGGGGGATCGGGGTGTAATGTGTGCCTGGCATGTTCTACTGTGTGTGTGTGTGTTGTGCACTCACATTACAGTCTTCTCTCCTCGGCCCGGAACGGAAAATACCGAGCCGAGGAGAGATGACATCATTTCCTCTGCCTCTGTGTACAATACAGAGGCAGGGAAATGATCCCATTGGCTGGGAGCGATCGCGAGGGGGGGGCCACGAATGGATGGCCTCCCCCTCACCACCGATCGCCGGGGGACATTTGTCGACCGCCGCAGGCACCGGGGGGGGTCCGATCGGACCCCCCACCCTCGGGGAGGCAGGGACGTACAGGTAAGCCCTTTTGCCTGCCCGTGCCACTCTGTCGACGTACATCTGTGTGCGGCGGTCGGCAAGTGGTTAATATTGATTATTCAAATCTTTTCACAGGCTCAATCATAACTGTCCCCCTTTACTAACATCTACAAGATATGAAATGCAATACATACCGTATTTTTTGCTCCATAAGACGCAATCCCCCCCCCCCCCCCCAAAAAAAATGGGGGGGAATGTCTGTGCGTCTTATGGAGCGAATACTGTGATCTCCCAGGTGAGCCTGTCACTTAGCCACAGATAGAAGACAGAGCAGCCCGAGCGGCCGATTGGAGTATAGCCGTGGCGGCCGCTTGGGATGCTCTGTCCTCTATCTGAGTGACCGGTGGATGTGATGACGTCCTCGCCAGGCACAGGTCAGGCTGCATTTCATGGGCACAGGTTAGGCTGCATTTCATTGGCACAGGTCAGTCTGCATTTCATGGGCACAGGTTAGGCTGCATTTCATTGGCACAGGTCAGGCTGCATTTCATGGGCACAGGTCAGGCTGCATTTCATGGGCACAGGTTAGGCTGCATTTCATTGGCACAGGTCAGGCTGCAATTCATGGGCACTGGTAAGGCTGCATTTCATTGGCACAGGTCAGGCTGCATTTCATGGGCACTGGTAAGGCTGCATTTCATTGGCACAGGTCAGGCTGCATTTCATTGGCACAGGTCAGGCTGCATTTTATGGGCACTGGTAAAGCTGCATTTCATTGGCACAGGACAGGCTGCATTTATTGGCACGGGTCAGGCTGCATTTCATTGGCACAGGTCAGGCTGCATTTCATTGGCACAGGTCAGACTGCATTTCATGGGCACAGGTCAGGCTGCATTTAATTGGCACAGGTCAGGCTGCATTTAATTGGCACAGGTCAGGCTGCATTTAATTGGCACAGGTAAGGCTGCATTTAATTGGCACAGGTAAGACTGCATTTAATTGGCACTGGTAAGGCTGAATTTAATTGGCACTGGTAGGGCTGCATGCATTTAGCACTGGTAAGGCTGCATTTAATTGGCACAGGCCAGGCTGCATTTAATTGGCACAGGCCAGGCTGCATTTAATTGGCACTGGTAAGGCTGCATTTAATTGGCACTGGTAAGGCTGCATGCATTTGGCACTGGTAAGGCTGCATGCATTTGGCACTGGTAAGGCTGCATTTAATTGGCACTGGTCAGGCTACATTCCATGGGCATTTCATAGTTCAGAATATTTTTTTTCTTGTTTTCCTCCTCTAAAACCTAGGTGCGTCTTATGGAGCGAAACATACAATATATTCCTTCTTCTGTGTTGTTTTTTCTTTGCTTTTGGTCTAACCTTGGAAAAATGTTCCAATAGAAAAAGTATAGCGGAGCTTTACATACATCATGGCTGTAAAATTCAAGGACTATTTTTAGTTGCCGCAGTCACAAAATGTTATAGTACACAAACCGATACAAAAGAAAAAAAAAACGCACATACTTCAATGAAGAGCTGTAATGGAAAACAAAGAATATATTCTTCCTGCCTTCCCTGGTCGTCAATGACAACACATGTAATAAGAGCACTTATCCTCCTTTCTAACAATTTTTGGTATGTAGGCTGCTGAAAGAATTGTTTAGTTCATTGTGTACACGACAAGGACCTTTGTGACACGATAAAATTCATTTTTCTGTACCCTCCTGAACTATTCAGCCAGTGAATGGGATAAACGGTAAATGGGGGTTAAAAAACATCTTAAATAATAAAGATTAAAAGAATAAAAATAACAATATTCATAATAATAATAATCATCATCGTTCTTGATTAACCAGTTGCCTACCAGGGCAATTTCTTTCATTTTTTTTGCACACGTTAAAACTTGCATTTTTTGCAAAAAATTACTGTGAATCCTCTAAAAAGTATATTTCTCATCCATTCATTGACAGACACAGCCTTCTATATTCAGAACGGTAGGGTTACATAATCTCCACAAGCGTAGGACTAGGCAGAACGAAAACCAAACCCTGGCTACGCCGTCCACAGTCAGTATATAACCCCCTCCCTGCTCTAGGTATTCGGTTTTTTTTCTGCCTAGTCAGGAGTAAGGTCCTGGTTCCCTGCTGGGATCTCTAGTCCTGTGAATTTTTTTTGTTGTTTGTTATTCTCTCTTTTTCCTGGATTTTTTCCGGTGAGATCTACAATCAACTGCCTGACTGGGCGACGGGCTGGACGCTTGATCCTGTGGTCACCCCAGTCTGGCCAGCGAGCGTGCGCAGACCACAGCTACGCGCTAGGTCGGCCATGACATAGCCCCACTGGACAGGGGCTGGCCCTGCGAGTTAAAAGTCTCGCAAGGTCGCATACGACCGGGTCTCGGCCTGTGTCGCAGTGTTCCTGATGGCCGGCAGCCCCCCCAATTCAGTGGCGAGGAGGATCTGTCTGGGAGCGTTACCAGTGCTTTTTGCTGGAGAGGTAAATAAGGGGTCCCCTCCTCTCCTTCCCCGGAGTCGTGTGGGGCACGGGTACTCCCTGGGGTGGTCGGTCCCTCAAGGGTTCTCCTCCAACCCCCTCCCCCCTTTCTTCCCCCCTCCCCCCCATCCCGGGTGAGGCCCAGGCTCCTGGCCTAGGGGCTTTGGGACATGGTTCCCCTTTTCCACCTTCGGGTTGTTACTGGGGGGGCATCTAGGGTTGGGCCTGGGAGGTGAGTGGCTGCCGTAATTTAGGCCGCGGCTTTGCGGCCTACCAGCTGGGGGGCCACTCTCGCGGCCGAAAATTTAGGCCGCTATTTCGGAAAATTTATCGCACTCGCGATATTTAGGCTTGTTTACATCAGCATTTCCCCGTTCTTCCTCTCTGTGAGATGATCGCGGGTATCCCTGCAGACTCGATGTCACACTCACGGAGCTTTCGGCGGGCTCGCGCGTGCCGCCAGCACAGGTACGTTAATATGCCTGTACGTGCCCTTCTGCTGATGTATATCGGCGTGAGCCGGTCGGCAAGCGGTAAACTCAAAATATTTTTGTATAGATATAAACTTATATATTATATAGATGCATTACACACAGAGTGATATATTTCAAGCATTTCTTTCTTATAATTTTGATCATTATGGCTTACAGCTAGTGAAAACCCAAAATTCAGTATCTCAGAAAATTTGAATATTACAAAAGACCAATAAAAAAAAGGATTTTTAATACAGAAATGTTGGCTTACTGAAAAATATGTCCATGCACAGTATAGTATGCACTCAGTACTTGGTCGGGGCTCCCTTTGCATGAATTACTGCATCAATGCGGCGTGGCATGGAGGTGATCAGCCTGTGGTACTGCTGAGGTGTTATGGAAGTCTAGGTGGCTTTGATAGCGGCCTTCAGCTCATCTGCATCTGTTGTCTCATCTTCCTCTTGACAATACCCCACAGGTTCTCAATGGGGTTTAGGTCAGGCGAGTTTGCTGGCCAATCAAGCACAGTGATACCATGATCATTAAACCAAGTATTGGTACTTTTGGCAGTGTGGGCAGGTGCCAAGTCCTGCTAGAAAATGAAATCAGCATCTCCATAAAGCTGGTCAGCAGAGGGAAGCATGAAGTGCTCTAGAATGTCCTGGTAGAGGTCTGCGCTGATGTTGGACTTGATAAAACACAGTGGACCAACACCAGCAGATGACATGGCTCTCCAAATCATCACTGTCTGTAGAAACTTCAAACTGGACCTATTGCAAATTGGATTCTGCGCCTCTCCACTCTTCCTCCATACTTTGGGACCTTGATTTCCAAATGAAATGCAAAATTTACTTTCATCCAAAAAGAGGACTTTGGAGCACTGAACAATAGTCCAGTCCTTTTACTCCGTAGCCCAGGTAAGACGCTTCTGACATCTCTGGTTCAGGAGTGGCTTGACACAAGGAATGTGACAGTTGTAGCCCATGTCTTGGATACGTCTGTGTGTGGTGGCTCTTGAAGCCCTGACACCAGCCATAGCCCACTCCTTGTCAATCTCCCCCAAGTTCTTGAATGGCTGTTTTGCTTCACAATCCTCTCAAGGCTGCGGTTATCCCTATTGCTTGTGCACCTTTTTTCTACCACACTTTTTCCTTCCACTCAACTTTCCCTTAACATGCTTGGATACAGCACTCTGTGAACAGCCAGCTTCTTTAGCTATGACCTTTTGTGACTTACCCTTCTTGTAGAGGGTGTCAATGACTATCTTCTGGACAGCTGTCATGTCAGCAGTCTTCCCCGTGAATGCGCAACCTACTGAACCAGACTGAGAGACCATTTAAAGGCTCAGGAAACATTTGCAGGTGGTTTGAGTTAATTAGCTGATTAAAGGTTGACACCATGGGGTTGATTTACTAAAACTGGAGAGTGCAAAATCTGGTGCAGCTCTGCATAGTAACCAATCAGCTTCCAGGTTTTATTGTCAACACTTAAACAAGCTGAAGTTAGAAACTTTAGTGGATATGTGTGAGTGCGCTGCCCCCTTTTTATATATCACCACCTGTGTTCCTTACCAACTACCAATGATCAGTATTACACGTGCATATATTTAAACTATAGATCAATAAATCATATATATAACAAAAAATCATATATATAACAAAAAAAGTCCTTCAAACATGTTGCAAAATCTTGTATCCTTTAAAGTGACTGGCGTGCTCCTATGTTACTTCAATATGTGACTGAGTGGGACCCTCCACCATTCAGATTGGCCACTCACCAGATGTTTCACTAGGGGTACGCCTTTGGTTCATTCAGGGATAACCATTCCACACAGGTACCACTTCTCACCAGTATACAACTTGTGTTCTAATACTCCTCATATGAAAGCATAGGAACAGAAGGCGATCATAGCGCAATATGTTTAAACCATTTATTTTAAAAGATATCAAAGGTTAAAATCACTCACATTTGAAAGTGCCCTTTTGCCGGCACGAAGCTTTTCCAGCAGTTACGGACGAGTGTCTAATAGCATGGTTCGCCTGGTATTGTAAGCGGTCTCCACGCTTGGCTTGCACTCCAAGCCTCGTTTCCGTTTTCGTCCGGTCACGTGGTGCGTGAAAATCTCCCAGCAGCCTCTACGCGTTTCGCATCATCAAATGCGTCATCAGGAAGCTGTCGTTTGATTGGTGCCCTTTCTATTTATACTATGTGTGGCCGGAAGTGTGCATTCCGCCATTTTAACTAAGGTAATGCTCCCATCTGTAACTTCCTTTCTGTTATCGCCATTTTGACTAAGGGTTTTTCCCTTTTGTTTAATACACGCTTATATCACTAATTCCCCTTTCCATTTTCTTAGTTTGTATTCCGATTGATGGGGATATTAACCCATCTATATCTGCTGGAGAGGCTTTTACAATGTCTCAAACACATTACACATTTTTTAAAATTTTGAACCTTCTGCCCATTCCGCCCTAGCCGTTCGTCCATGTACAATATGGGACAGCAAAAAAACCCATTCTTTGCAATAATCAAACAAAGTTCAAACAGATATTCTAAAAACCGTATATAATTTATATGTATGACCCCTATCTCTATACTTTTATATATGTAAAACTTTTTTATTGTGATAAAAAATCAAATAGATCAAAAAATATACAAATGTAAAAAATAAAAATAAAGAACATATCAAAATGAAAAAATGAAAAAAATATATAATAAGTGAAAAAAATAAAAATAAAAAATAAAAAATAAATAAAATAAAAAATAAAAAATAAAAAATGCAAAATAAAATAAAAATAAAAATAAAAAATCAAAATAAAATAAAAATAAAAATAAAAATAAAAATAAAGTTAAAATAAAAATAATAATAATAAAAATAAAGATAAAAAATAAAAAATAAAAAATAAGATAAAAAAATAAAAATAAAAATAAAAATAAAAATAATAAAAATAAAAATAAAAATGTATTTCCATACTAATTAGTAATTTTCTAGATAACAGTTGATGTCGAGTTCCACGTTCATCCCTTTTGGTTTCATAGTTTCCATTTTAAATATCCAATGGGTTTCATTTCTTGATACCTCCCTTCTCATATTAGTGTTTCTCCAATCTTTTTCTATTCTATCTATTCCATAGAATTTTAAATGTTGGGGGTTTCTACCATGTACATCCCTGAAGTGTTTAGATACACTATGGTGTTTAAATCCTTTTTTGATATTTCTAACATGTTCTCCTACTCTCACCGATAGGGCTCTCGTTGTTCTACCCACGTATTGCAGCCCACAGCTGCACTCCAATACGTAGGTAACATGTGTGCTAGCACATGTTATGAGTTTATCAATTTTAAAGGCTTGCTTGTTGCTGCTTGATACAAAATTAGTTGTTTTTCTATCACTTTTATTGGTAGACCTGCACGCTGTACATTTTCCACACCTAAAAAAACCCTCCTGCTCAAAAAAGGTTGTCATCCTTTTAGGGGGGTCTGGTACATTTTTTACTATTTTATCCCTAATCCTCCTAGCTCTCCTATATACGAACGCTGGTTTGTTTGGCAGGACCTTGCTCAACTGTGGATCATTACTGATTATGGGCCAATGTTTTGTTATAATTTTTTCTAATGTTTTATATTGTTTATTGAATGCTGTTATAAATGGTACTTTATCCTTATGGTTATGATTTCTAATTTTATTAGTTAGTGTTAGCTCTCTATCCATATTGGCTATTTTAAGACGCGTATCCTCCAGTGTGTCTTTGTGGTACCCCTTGTCTATAAATCTCTTAATTAATATATCTGTCTGTTGAAAATAATCCTCTATTTGGTCACAGTTTCGTCTTATCCTAATAAACTGGCTTTTTGGGATTGCTTTTTTCCAATGGGGGTGGTGACAACTCCCCATCGGAATGTAACCATTCCAATCCGTATCTTTGAAGTGTGTTCTAGTTCCCAGTTTGTTTTTGTTCTTATAAATTTCTAAATCCAAAAAATTAATTTTTTGTTGGTGTACTGTAGCTGTAAATTTAATATCATATTTATTATGGCCAATATGTTGGATAAATGCTTCCAGTTGTTGTTGGCTGCCCTTCCACACTATCAAAATGTCATCTATAAATCGTTTGTATAACAGCAGGTGTGGCCAGCATCTTCCAAAAATCTCTTCTTCCTCCCATTTACTGAGGAAGATGTTGGCCACACTTGGTGCATACTTGTTACCCATCCCTACTCCCTTTATCTGCCTATAGTAGTTATGGTTGTGCCAGAAGAAGTTATTCCCCATGGCCATCCTTAATCCCTCCAGTATAAACCTTCTTTGTTTCAATTTTAGGTCCGATAATTTCTTCATTCCCCATGCTACAGCTGCCAGAGCGTCCGTTTGTTTTATGTTGGTGTACAACGACTCCACATCCATTGTTACCAATAGTGTGGATTCGTCCACCTGTAAATTCTTTAGGTTGTTAATTACATCCTTACTATCCTTGAGGAATGCCTTGCCCTCTCCCGCTATAGGCTGGAGGAATATATCCAAATATTCCCCCAATCTTGAATAGACTGATTCTATGCCACTAATTATAGGCCTTCCTGGTGGTCTAGTTTTGTTCTTATGGATTTTAGGAACCTGGTATATTACTGGTATCCTTGGTGCTTCTGTCAACAAATATCTACCTTCTTTCTTATTTATAATATTGTCGGCTATGCCCTTATTCAAATACTCTTTTAATTTCTTCTTTAATTCTCTATTGGGATTCTTTTTCAGGGGTTGGTATGTGCTTATATCTTTAACTAGTCTCTCCAATTCTGCATGGTAGTCCTGTTTGGTTAATATCACTACCCCTCCCCCTTTATCCGCTGGCCTAATTACTATGTTTTTTCTTTTTTCTAGTTTCTTCAGTCCTTGCCATACTCTGTCTTTATTGCACTTTACCGGTTTAATGTTTCTCAGTTCCTTCTCTACTATTCTCTTAAACACCTCGATGTGTTGATTGGTGTTCGACCTAGGGTTGAACGTGGACCTGTTCCTCAACTGGCTATGTGTGTATTCCATTTCATTAGTTTGATGTTGGGGTTCTCCTTTCTCTAAATAATATTTTTTTAGATTTAATTTCCGAATAAACTTTTGCAAATCAATGAATGCTTCGAATTGGTTAAAGGTTGCACTGGGTGCATACTTGATGCCCCTATCTAATACCAACAGTTCCTCATGGGTGAATGTTATATCTGTTAGGTTGAAAATACCCTCTCCTAATTTACTCTTTTTCTTTTTGCCTCCCCCTCTGCAGCCTCTTTTTCTCTTTGATTTACATTGCCTCCAGTTTCCTGGGGGTTCCTGTTCCAGCCCCCCCTGCTGGTTTGGAATACTGGCATGGGTGGTTTGTAGGGTTCCCTCCAATCCCGCCATTCCCCCTGCCACATGGGTGGGCCGTAATTCGGGCCATAATTATAATAGCCCCTCCCCCTCCCCCTATAACCTCCTCTCCAAGGTCTGGGATATGATCCCATCGGGGGTTGGTAGGGGGCCGTATATGTGCTGTTGTTCCCTTGGTCGGGTTTCTGGGTATTTATTTTCTTCTGATTATCATACGGGGTTTGTACTGTTGCTCCAGTGTCTTTTCTAGTCAAGTTGGCGATAGGGGTCCCTGATATTCTACTCGTTCCTACATCTGCAAGCATATCCCCGATGTTAACCTCCTCATCCAGGGACGTGTTCGCAGAGTTGGTGGGTTTGTCCTCCTCCTGCCACTTGTATACTTTTCCCTCTGCGTAATCCTTTTTGTCCCTTTGGTACTTTTTAACCTTTTTATTTTTTACTTCATTATCCAATTTAGCTAGGAATTCTTGTAATTTAGCCGCCCTCGTTTTGTACTCATTTGTTTCAACATGGGGTAACATGTTATCTCTAATTGTACCTATGGTGGATTCTACTTTTTTTAATTTGATTCTTCTCCTTTCAATGATCATGTCTAGCAGTCTATTTTCACAGCCATTAAAAAAATCGAACCAAGTCCTTGATAGGTTTTCATCTGTTATACCATCATTGGGACCTAGGTCCCATCTTAACCTCCTAGGGGTGATTTTTGCCTCTCTGTATTGATCTAATGTATTAATATCCCACCAAATCCTAATTTGTTTGTCCATAGCATTTTTCAAGTGTTTAAAACTTTGTTCTAAATTCAGTGCCGTGGTATTATCATAATTTTGGAAAAGTTGCCCCAGATCCAGCTGCCGATTCGCCAGAAATGAGAAAACCTCCATGTTCTGCTGCCCGTGAAAAAAATTATATGTTTAATATAACCGTGAATATCTATGTGCGTGTCACCGGCGCAAAACCAAACTTTAATTTCTTTTACTAAATACCAAGTATTAGGTATGCTGCACTCAAAAACGACCCTTCATTTAGATGGGTAAAAATATTAGTGGATATGTGTGAGTGCGCTGCCCCCTTTTTATATATCACCACCTGTGTTCCTTACCAACTACCAATGATCAGTATTACACGTGCATATATTTAAACTATAGATCAATAAATCATATATATAACAAAAAATCATATATATAACAAAAAAAGTCCTTCAAACATGTTGCAAAATCTTGTATCCTTTAAAGTGACTGGCGTGCTCCTATGTTACTTCAATATGTGACTGAGTGGGACCCTCCACCATTCAGATTGGCCACTCACCAGATGTTTCACTAGGGGTACGCCTTTGGTTCATTCAGGGATAACCATTCCACACAGGTACCACTTCTCACCAGTATACAACTTGTGTTCTAATACTCCTCATATGAAAGCATAGGAACAGAAGGCGATCATAGCGCAATATGTTTAAACCATTTATTTTAAAAGATATCAAAGGTTAAAATCACTCACATTTGAAAGTGCCCTTTTGCCGGCACGAAGCTTTTCCAGCAGTTACGGACGAGTGTCTAATAGCATGGTTCGCCTGGTATTGTAAGCGGTCTCCACGCTTGGCTTGCACTCCAAGCCTCGTTTCCGTTTTCGTCCGGTCACGTGGTGCGTGAAAATCTCCCAGCAGCCTCTACGCGTTTCGCATCATCAAATGCGTCATCAGGAAGCTGTCGTTTGATTGGTGCCCTTTCTATTTATACTATGTGTGGCCGGAAGTGTGCATTCCGCCATTTTAACTAAGGTAATGCTCCCATCTGTAACTTCCTTTCTGTTATCGCCATTTTGACTAAGGGTTTTTCCCTTTTGTTTAATACACGCTTATATCACTAATTCCCCTTTCCATTTTCTTAGTTTGTATTCCGATTGATGGGGATATTAACCCATCTATATCTGCTGGAGAGGCTTTTACAATGTCTCAAACACATTACACATTTTTTAAAATTTTGAACCTTCTGCCCATTCCGCCCTAGCCGTTCGTCCATGTACAATATGGGACAGCAAAAAAACCCATTCTTTGCAATAATCAAACAAAGTTCAAACAGATATTCTAAAAACCGTATATAATTTATATGTATGACCCCTATCTCTATACTTTTATATATGTAAAACTTTTTTATTGTGATAAAAAATCAAATAGATCAAAAAATATACAAATGTAAAAAATAAAAATAAAGAACATATCAAAATGAAAAAATGAAAAAAATATATAATAAGTGAAAAAAATAAAAATAAAAAATAAAAAATAAATAAAATAAAAAATAAAAAATAAAAAATGCAAAATAAAATAAAAATAAAAATAAAAAATCAAAATAAAATAAAAATAAAAATAAAAATAAAAATAAAAATAAAGTTAAAATAAAAATAATAATAATAAAAATAAAGATAAAAAATAAAAAATAAAAAATAAGATAAAAAAATAAAAATAAAAAATAAAAATAAAAATAATAAAAATAAAAATAAAAATGTATTTCCATACTAATTAGTAATTTTCTAGATAACAGTTGATGTCGAGTTCCACGTTCATCCCTTTTGGTTTCATAGTTTCCATTTTAAATATCCAATGGGTTTCATTTCTTGATACCTCCCTTCTCATATTAGTGTTTCTCCAATCTTTTTCTATTCTATCTATTCCATAGAATTTTAAATGTTGGGGGTTTCTACCATGTACATCCCTGAAGTGTTTAGATACACTATGGTGTTTAAATCCTTTTTTGATATTTCTAACATGTTCTCCTACTCTCACCGATAGGGCTCTCGTTGTTCTACCCACGTATTGCAGCCCACAGCTGCACTCCAATACGTAGGTAACATGTGTGCTAGCACATGTTATGAGTTTATCAATTTTAAAGGCTTGCTTGTTGCTGCTTGATACAAAATTAGTTGTTTTTCTATCACTTTTATTGGTAGACCTGCACGCTTTACATTTTCCACACCTAAAAAAACCCTCCTGCTCAAAAAAGGTTGTCATCCTTTTAGGGGGGTCTGGTACATTTTTTACTATTTTATCCCTAATCCTCCTAGCTCTCCTATATACGAACGCTGGTTTGTTTGGCAGGACCTTGCTCAACTGTGGATCATTACTGATTATGGGCCAATGTTTTGTTATAATTTTTTCTAATGTTTTATATTGTTTATTGAATGCTGTTATAAATGGTACTTTATCCTTATGGTTATGATTTCTAATTTTATTAGTTAGTGTTAGCTCTCTATCCATATTGGCTATTTTAAGACGCGTATCCTCCTACCAACCCCCGATGGGATCATATCCCAGACCTTGGAGAGGAGGTTATAGGGGGAGGGGGAGGGGCTATTATAATTATGGCCCGAATTACGGCCCACCCATGTGGCAGGGGGAATGGCGGGATTGGAGGGAACCCTACAAACCACCCATGCCAGTATTCCAAACCAGCAGGGGGGGCTGGAACAGGAACCCCCAGGAAACTGGAGGCAATGTAAATCAAAGAGAAAAAGAGGCTGCAGAGGGGGAGGCAAAAAGAAAAAGAGTAAATTAGGAGAGGGTATTTTCAACCTAACAGATATAACATTCACCCATGAGGAACTGTTGGTATTAGATAGGGGCATCAAGTATGCACCCAGTGCAACCTTTAACCAATTCGAAGCATTCATTGATTTGCAAAAGTTTATTCGGAAATTAAATCTAAAAAAATATTATTTAGAGAAAGGAGAACCCCAACATCAAACTAATGAAATGGAATACACACATAGCCAGTTGAGGAACAGGTCCACGTTCAACCCTAGGTCGAACACCAATCAACACATCGAGGTGTTTAAGAGAATAGTAGAGAAGGAACTGAGAAACATTAAACCGGTAAAGTGCAATAAAGACAGAGTATGGCAAGGACTGAAGAAACTAGAAAAAAGAAAAAACATAGTAATTAGGCCAGCGGATAAAGGGGGAGGGGTAGTGATATTAACCAAACAGGACTACCATGCAGAATTGGAGAGACTAGTTAAAGATATAAGCACATACCAACCCCTGAAAAAGAATCCCAATAGAGAATTAAAGAAGAAATTAAAAGAGTATTTGAATAAGGGCATAGCCGACAATATTATAAATAAGAAAGAAGGTAGATATTTGTTGACAGAAGCACCAAGGATACCAGTAATATACCAGGTTCCTAAAATCCATAAGAACAAAACTAGACCACCAGGAAGGCCTATAATTAGTGGCATAGAATCAGTCTATTCAAGATTGGGGGAATATTTGGATATATTCCTCCAGCCTATAGCGGGAGAGGGCAAGGCATTCCTCAAGGATAGTAAGGATGTAATTAACAACCTAAAGAATTTACAGGTGGACGAATCCACACTATTGGTAACAATGGATGTGGAGTCGTTGTACACCAACATAAAACAAACGGACGCTCTGGCAGCTGTAGCATGGGGAATGAAGAAATTATCGGACCTAAAATTGAAACAAAGAAGGTTTTTACTGGAGGGATTAAGGATGGCCATGGGGAATAACTTCTTCTGGCACAACCATAACTACTATAGGCAGATAAAGGGAGTAGGGATGGGTAACAAGTATGCACCAAGTGTGGCCAACATCTTCCTCAGTAAATGGGAGGAAGAAGAGATTTTTGGAAAATGCTGGCCACACCTGCTGTTATACAAACGATTTATAGATGACATTTTGATAGTGTGGAAGGGCAGCCAACAACAACTGGAAGCATTTATCCAACATATTGGCCATAATAAATATGATATTAAATTTACAGCTACAGTACACCAACAAAAAATTAATTTTTTGGATTTAGAAATTTATAAGAACAAAAACAAACTGGGAACTAGAACACACTTCAAAGATACGGATCGGAATGGTTACATTCCGATGGGGAGTTGTCACCACCCCCATTGGAAAAAAGCAATCCCAAAAAGCCAGTTTATTAGGATAAGACGAAACTGTGACCAAATAGAGGATTATTTTCAACAGACAGATATATTAATTAAGAGATTTATAGACAAGGGGTACCACAAAGACACACTGGAGGATACGCGTCTTAAAATAGCCAATATGGATAGAGAGCTAACACTAACTAATAAAATTAGAAATCATAACCATAAGGATAAAGTACCATTTATAACAGCATTCAATAAACAATATAAAACATTAGAAAAAATTATAACAAAACATTGGCCCATAATCAGTAATGATCCACAGTTGAGCAAGGTCCTGCCAAACAAACCAGCGTTCGTATATAGGAGAGCTAGGAGGATTAGGGATAAAATAGTAAAAAATGTACCAGACCCCCCTAAAAGGATGACAACCTTTTTTGAGCAGGAGGGTTTTTTTAGGTGTGGAAAATGTACAGCGTGCAGGTCTACCAATAAAAGTGATAGAAAAACAACTAATTTTGTATCAAGCAGCAACAAGCAAGCCTTTAAAATTGATAAACTCATAACATGTGCTAGCACACATGTTACCTACGTATTGGAGTGCAGCTGTGGGCTGCAATACGTGGGTAGAACAACGAGAGCCCTATCGGTGAGAGTAGGAGAACATGTTAGAAATATCAAAAAAGGATTTAAACACCATAGTGTATCTAAACACTTCAGGGATGTACATGGTAGAAACCCCCAACATTTAAAATTCTATGGAATAGATAGAATAGAAAAAGATTGGAGAAACACTAATATGAGAAGGGAGGTATCAAGAAATGAAACCCATTGGATATTTAAAATGGAAACTATGAAACCAAAAGGGATGAACGTGGAACTCGACATCAACTGTTATCTAGAAAATTACTAATTAGTATGGAAATACATTTTTATTTTTATTTTTATTATTTTTATTTTTATTTTTATTTTTATTTTTTTATCTTATTTTTTATTTTTTATTTTTTATCTTTATTTTTATTATTATTATTTTTATTTTAACTTTATTTTTATTTTTATTTTTATTTTTATTTTATTTTGATTTTTTATTTTTATTTTTATTTTATTTTGCATTTTTTATTTTTTATTTTTTATTTTATTTATTTTTTATTTTTTATTTTTATTTTTTTCACTTATTATATATTTTTTTCATTTTTTCATTTTGATATGTTCTTTATTTTTATTTTTTACATTTGTATATTTTTTGATCTATTTGATTTTTTATCACAATAAAAAAGTTTTACATATATAAAAGTATAGAGATAGGGGTCATACATATAAATTATATACGGTTTTTAGAATATCTGTTTGAACTTTGTTTGATTATTGCAAAGAATGGGTTTTTTTGCTGTCCCATATTGTACATGGACGAACGGCTAGGGCGGAATGGGCAGAAGGTTCAAAATTTTAAAAAATGTGTAATGTGTTTGAGACATTGTAAAAGCCTCTCCAGCAGATATAGATGGGTTAATATCCCCATCAATCGGAATACAAACTAAGAAAATGGAAAGGGGAATTAGTGATATAAGCGTGTATTAAACAAAAGGGAAAAACCCTTAGTCAAAATGGCGATAACAGAAAGGAAGTTACAGATGGGAGCATTACCTTAGTTAAAATGGCGGAATGCACACTTCCGGCCACACATAGTATAAATAGAAAGGGCACCAATCAAACGACAGCTTCCTGATGACGCATTTGATGATGCGAAACGCGTAGAGGCTGCTGGGAGATTTTCACGCACCACGTGACCGGACGAAAACGGAAACGAGGCTTGGAGTGCAAGCCAAGCGTGGAGACCGCTTACAATACCAGGCGAACCATGCTATTAGACACTCGTCCGTAACTGCTGGAAAAGCTTCGTGCCGGCAAAAGGGCACTTTCAAATGTGAGTGATTTTAACCTTTGATATCTTTTAAAATAAATGGTTTAAACATATTGCGCTATGATCGCCTTCTGTTCCTATGCTTTCATATGAGGAGTATTAGAACACAAGTTGTATACTGGTGAGAAGTGGTACCTGTGTGGAATGGTTATCCCTGAATGAACCAAAGGCGTACCCCTAGTGAAACATCTGGTGAGTGGCCAATCTAAATGGTGGAGGGTCCCACTCAGTCACATATTGAAGTAACATAGGAGCACGCCAGTCACTTTAAAGGATACAAGATTTTGCAACATGTTTGAAGGACTTTTTTTGTTATATATATGATTTTTTGTTATATATATGATTTATTGATCTATAGTTTAAATATATGCACGTGTAATACTGATCATTGGTAGTTGGTAAGGAACACAGGTGGTGATATATAAAAAGGGGGCAGCGCACTCACACATATCCACTAATATTTTTACCCATCTAAATGAAGGGTCGTTTTTGAGTGCAGCATACCTAATACTTGGTATTTAGTAAAAGAAATTAAAGTTTGGTTTTGCGCCGGTGACACGCACATAGATATTGAAGTTAGAAACTGATTGGCTACCATGCACAGCTGCACCAGATTTTGCACTCTCCAGTTTTAGTTAATCATCCCCCATGAGTCTACAATACTGTATTGAACTTTTTAACAATATTCTAATTTTCTGAGACACTGAATTTTGGGTTTTCACTAGCTGTAAGCCATAATCATCAAAATTAAAAGAAAGAAATGCTTGAAATATATCACTCTGTGTGCAATGAATCTATATAATGTATGAGTTTCACTTTTTGAATTGAATTACAAAAAAAAATTAACTTTTTGCTGATATTCGAATTATTTGAGATGCACCTGCATATACGCACATACATAGGCAATGACCCATGTAAATATATAAACTATACGTGCAAGCATATACCATCAACCGCAATTGGCACCCATGCAGGTACAGCAACCACCCACCCATATGGAAACCATAAACCCAGGAGGGGAAGAAAAGAGAAAAAAGGAAAAAGGCGTGAGCAAAAGAGAAAAGAAAACCAAATAAGGAGGTGGGGGCGGGGGGTAAAGGAAACAAAAAACTATTAACAAAATCTGATCAATATACAAAGCATATTAAATCACACTCAGAATCTCTGGGTCTTCGTTGAGGCCGTTCGGAGATTAAGTATTAAGCCTACGGATCCAAAAAGTCTCACGTTTTGAAAGCACCAGTGTCTCCGTCTTGGAAGGATGAAAAATGGCGTGGGACACTGTGCTTGTCCGACTCTTTCTCAATTAATCTCGCCAATTTTCTTGCACAGTGGGCGTATGGTACACCCCACATACAAGAGATTACATGAGCACCGCAACCCATAAATCACATGACCAGCGGAACACGTGATAAACTGTCTGATGTTATAGATCTTCCCCATCCTATCTTGGAAGGTAGTCTGAACAGGCATGTAAGGCATCCGCGTTTACCACATCTAAAACGGCCAGTTCTATTTTCAAAAAAAGACCTAATATCTTCCTGTTTGGAATTACCCACCTCCTTTAGCTTACTCAGTGCAAGAATATTATTGAGGATACTTGCCCTTCTGAAGGTGATACGAGGTTTGTTAGATATTACTGGTCACCAGCTTGGGATCCATCTGTAAAATGTGTCAGTGTTTTCGAAACGCCTTCAAAATTACCCAATAATTACCATTAAACGTTGTTATGAATCCTGTAATGTTGTTGTGGGGGTTCAGTTTTGATTACTGGACTATTAGCGGAGGGGCCATTCAAGAACTTGGAGTAAGCCTCAAGTATCAACTCCTGTGGGTACCCCTTATCAGTAAACTTTAATTTCAACAGTTGACTTGGTGCCATATAATCCTGTACCCTTGTGCAATTCCTTCTCAGCCAATGAAATTGGCCGGAAGGAATATTGTTCCCCCAAGTGGGGTGATAGTAACTCGCATAATGAAGATACAAGTTGCCATCAACCGACTTGCAGAAGTCCCTGGTAATGATGGTACCCTCATCATAGATGAGCTCTAAGTCCAAAAAAAATTGACTCTTGGGGTCTATAACGTGAGTGAACTTCAATCCAAACTCATTGTGGTTGCAGTATGATGTGAATACTTCATGATCCTCCACAGAGCCATGCCAGATGATCAGGACACCATCAATATAACGTCCGAAAAAAACAATGGGCTTGAAAAAGAAACTTGATAACATAATCACATTAGAGAGTCCTTTAATACTGAAGGATGTAAGTAAATATGGAGCTACATTTGAGAGAATGATTAATGGTTACAATTGAAAAGTCAATGAATGATTACAATTGATACGGCGACTAATAGTTACAATTGTATGTAACGATTTAATATATTGTGAAGATATATATATTTTAAAAAATTAAGCAGCTGTCAGAGGACAAATAAAACCACCAGCCCGGTCTATTAATGGTATACATCCTGCCCACTGAAAAAAAAATAAAGATTTGGGGGAAACTTTCATGAAGTTTTAAGTCTATAATGTGAACTGGAACATAAAGAAGTTGTTTTTTTTTTAGAGCACTTCATAAAAAAGATACAATAAGAGAAACATCACCCAGCAGTGGAAGGGTTAAAGGTAAAGTATAAGTACTTTCATATATTTAATTTACTGTGTACAGGGAATGCTAATTATTTATGATTCCAATTTATTTTTAATCTGTTATATCTGAAAGTCTGCACTTTAATATGAATATTTCATATTTACTCCTCCAAATAAGAGCAGGAGCGTTAAGGAGGCTGATTTACAGCTGTCTTGTGAAACAGACCTGAATAGAGGGGAGATCAGACTACAATGACTGCAGACTGTGACATATGGAAGAAGGACATTCTCTCTCTCTCTCCTAGCAGAGACCATCTTAAAGAGGAGTTCCCGTTTTTTTTAAAAAAAAATTAAAAGTCAGCCACTACAAATACTGCAGCTGCTGACTTTTAATAATCGGACACTTACCTGCCCCAGGGTCAAGCGATGCAGGGGATAGAAGCCCAGCTCGTCTCCCCCTCCGTTCGGCGGCGGCGGCATTGCAACTTTGGGCGCCCGGCTGTGGCTTCACAGCCGGGCACCCACTGCGCATGCGTGAGCGGCGCCGCACGCCGTGATTGGCCGCTCAGTCATCTGGGACCTGTAATGTGTCCCAGATGATTGGCAAGAGGGAGGGGGCAGAGCTGAGCCCTTCCTGCGCTGAGGGGAAGTGATGTCACCAGTCCAGGCTCTGAAGGAGGCAGACTATGAGGGACCCCCTAGCAACAGCCATTTAGAGGTGAGATAAAAAAAAAAATTCCAAATTTATTTATTTATTTATTTTTTTTAGGCAATTTCATGCATTTATTTTATTTTTTGGGTGGAACACCACTTTAAGTGTCTTATACATAGTAGAGCTGAACGATTAATCGTCAAGAATCGTTATCGCGATCTTGACTAAAGTGTTTCCCGATTCTTTCTATGCAAAGAATTCTCTCTGCTCTTCTGAAGCCACAGCAGTCAAAAGAAAGGAAGAAAAAATCCGGGCAGTCTGCCAAGAATGACAACATTCTTTATCAGTTGAACTTAAAGTGGTTGTATAGTCTTTTTTTTAACTTTTACCTACAGGTAAGCCTTAGGTTTAGGAGATATTCCCCTTGCTATGAGCCGCTGACTGCAGCGGCGCATGCGCACAGGGGATTCTCGGCTGAAGGCCCGGCAACTGCCGGACCTTGCCGGGTAAGAAATCTCCCGCGCGCATGCGTGGGAGTGATGACATCGCGGCTCCAGCCAATCACAGCGCTGGAACCGCGATACCCGAAACACATGCCGAGGCAACATGACAGTTCCCTCGGCATGGACCAGGTAAGATACTGACGCCTAGTTCTAAGGTAAGTATTTCATAATGAGCTAGTATGCGGTGCATACTAGCTCATTATGCCTTTTGCTTTACAGGGGTAAAAAAAAAAAAAAAAATTTCAGCGGGTATACAACCGCTTTAAGTATAAACATTGTAACAATTTATCAATGAAATAGACCTTGTGTGTAAGTGAAAAAAGTTTAACCACTTAAACACTAAACCTTTTTCTGACATTTGTTGGTTTCAAGTTAAAATCTTTTTTTTTTTGCTAGAAAATTACTTATAACCCCCAAACATTATATATATTTTTTTAGTAGACACCCTAGAGAATAAAATGGTGGTTGTTGCAATATTTTATGTATGTCACACTGTATTTGCGCAGCGGCCTTTCACATGCAATTTTTTTTGGAAAAAATTACTTTAATGAATTTAAAAAAAAAAAAAAAAACACTAGCCCTTTTTATTGTATAATGTGAAAGATTTTACGTCATGAGAATCGCAAGAGAATTGTGATCTTTTTAGTCTAAGCAAAAAAAATTGTGATTCTCATTTTGGCCAGAATCGCGCAGCTCTAATACATAGGCTGCCAAGAAGCATACAGATAATGCTGGACAGTGGGAAGCAGACAACAAATTAAAAACTTATAGTGATTGTATCCCTCCCCCCCCCAAAAAAAAATAAAATAATAATAAACATTTTCAAATGTTATATTAATATATATATATATATATATATATATATATATATATATATATATATACCGTATATATATATATATATATATATATATATATATATATATATATATATATATATATATATATATATATATATAATTTTTTTTTGGATTGCACATGCACTTTTTTTGATTAATAGAATCAAGGATTTTACCTGTTTTTTGCACTTGCACTAATATGAATTTGTATTGTTATTTCACTGAATGGACTTTAATTATGGACCTGATTGATTTATTGATTATTGTTTGTTTATTAGCACTTTTTTTGAGTTAGCGCCACATTTATTTTATTATAAGAGTACAAAATTGGCATTTATTCTTTTTTCTTCACATTATTTTTTTTTTTCCTAAAGAGGATTTAGACATATTTCTAATATTATTATTAATACTATACAGGATTTATATAGCGTGAACAGTTTGTGCAGTGCTTTACAACATGAGGGCAGAGAGTACAGTTACAATACAATTCATTACAGGAGGGATCAGAGGGCCCTGCTCGTTAGAGTTTACAATCTAGGAGGGAAGGTCATCTTTAATGTAATATAATATAAGGAATGAATGTTTATAATTTTACATCTATCCCATTTACCGTATGTTACCAAATGGGAAAAAAAATCTACAATAATACATTGAAAAAGATTGTCAAAAAAAAGTACAATAATTGAAACATTAAAGATAACTGAATCCAAGAACAAACATATAATTTGTTTCTGTTTACACCTTCTTTAAAACTTAGGCTAGGAACATTTTCAGCAAGTACAGAAAGTTCCTTGGCACCTCATACAAGCTGAACTGATAGAAAAAAAAAAAGTTATCTTTCTCCGGTAAACTACTAAATTTCCATCGACTATATACGTTGTAATACAGGTAAACAAAATCAAACACGTTTGAAGTATAGCCTGGGTGACAACCATGGCACCCTCCATAGATACAATGGAGAAATGAGTGTAGCCACCCAGGGACAGGAAGTGTGTTATTTGCAGGATTATCAGGTAAACATAAAGAAAAAAAAAGATTAAAAAAAGAAAAAAGAAGCGAATACAGCCGCCTATTTTAAAGGGGTTGTAAACCCTCGTGTTTTTTCACCTTAATGGATCCTATCCATTAAGGTGAAAAAACACCTGGCAGTGACCGGCCCCCCAGCCCCCCAGTTTTACTTACCTGAGCCCCTTCATCTCCTCAGCGGGGACGCGCTGTCCTTCTCTCCAGGGGGTCCCGGCTCTTGGATAGATTGATAGCAGCGCATCCATTGACTCCCGCTGCTGTCAATCAAAACCAATGACGCAGGCACCGGGGGGGGGGGGGGGGGGGGCGAGTCCGGCATTCGTGTCTATGGATGCAAATGCTAGACTCAGGAACACGCCCGAAAGGTAACCCCCTCGGGGGAGCGCTTCTCCTAGGGGGCTTTCTGAAGCGAGAAGGAGCCACGAGAGCCGCCGGGGGACCCCAGAAGAGGATGTTCGGGGCCACTCTGTGCAAAACGAGCACAGTGGAGGTAAGTATGTTGTTATTTTTTAAAAATAAAAAACGATCTTTTACAATCACTTTAAGGACTGGTAAGTTGCAATATATTAACTTTTAGTTTTTGGGTTTAGATACATTTTAATAACTGTTCATAATTTTGTGATGGTCCAAGAGTTTAAAAGATTTTATTCTTCAATAATACAATTTAAGCATGTTAGAAAAAAAAAAAGAGTTTAAAGTTTAATTTCTCTAATTAATTTTTAGATTTTTTTTTTCCAGTCTTGTCTTCAGAACTTAATAAAACGTCATTCTTCAATAAGAGAAAATTTTAACATTCTACTCAAATTACTTATTATAGAAAATTATTTTTAGCTGCCTAAGGTTATTATATGGGTATGCAATTTAACATCTTTCAATTTTAATCTTGACAGACCTTAGTTTCCTTTTTAATCTGACGTTCAATTCATTTTTTTCTTTTTTCTTTCTTAAAGTGGAACTAAACTCTCTCAAGCAACATGAACTATTTTAAAATCTTACACTGCTAGGATTAGTAAATAGATAGGAAGGTATATTATATTTACTCGATTTAAACTTTTTTTTTTTTTTTTTACATTTCTTCAGCTGCTTCCAGGTTTCTGGCCTAGGCCAAAATGTTGTCATATATCCCAATTCATGGCATTTTTTTTTCTTTCATCTAAAGGAAGGGAGGAGGAGTTTTCTCAGCTAAGCACACCCTCTTGCCTACATGCTTGAGCAAAGGGCAGATCGATTCCAGTAAGTAAATGCTACACAAATTATCTGCCCGGCCCATCTGCAGCTAGAAATTCTAGGCGGGTGTTTTTCTTAGTGATTTCTAAACAAAATAAAGCATGGAGACCTGGATGGATGGGGGAGTTTACTTTGCATATTTTAAAATTAATTACATAGCGTTTTCAGTTTAGATACAGTTTAGTTCCACTTTAATTATTTACATTGTATCTCTAGAAAAAAATTTCCATCATACAGTATAAGCATCTAACTCCCTTTATAATATGCTGTAAAGAAACCCCACTTGTGGACAAATGTAAAGTAAAAGAAAATATAAAATAAAAAATATATAGAGAACAACTAGCACGAGCCTAGGAGAATTGATCAGCCATAAACTGCAGTCACAACATGTGAGCAAATCACCACAAGAGGTGACATCTAGTTACAGCCAATGAGAAAAAAAAAAATAAAGAATTTATGACGAAACATGTTGGGCGGAGCTACATGCGGTGATGTAATCATGTTCCCAGAAGTGTCCCTGGAAGTGCGTTCTAGCCACTTGGGATAGGTATACTTAAAGCTCTGTTCCATTTTGCATATCTGTAAGTGCATACAATTGGTTTTAATAAAATATTATATCTGGTTTTACACTATGTGGAGCGCTTGGTCTCCTTTTTTTCCTGACATGCATGCATGCATCCAGCGCTAACTAGAGATGGAGGTTTAACCACAAGACCTCCGGAAGGTTTTATCCCCTTCATGACCAGGGCATTTTTTTCTATTCAACACTGTGCTAATTTAACTGGTAATTGTACGGTCATGCAACGATTTACCCAAATTAAATTTATATAAATTTTTTCACACACATAAAGCTTTCTTTTGGTAGTATTTGATCATCATGGAGGTTTTTATTTTTTATTACATAAACGTAAAAAGACCGAAAGTTTTGAAAAAAAATGATATTTTCTACTTTCTGTTATAAAACATATCCAATAAAACAAGTTCTTCATAAATTTAGGCCAACATTTATATTGCTACATCTTTCCAATAAGTATATATTATTTGGTTTGTGTGAAAGTTATAGAATCCACAAACTATGGCATATATACTGGAATTTATGCATCTATAGACGCTATACTGTATTGTTACATAGTTATATAGTAGGTGAGGTTGAAAAAAGGCACAAGTCCATCAAGTCCAACCTATGTGTGTGATGTCAGTATTACATTGTATATCCCTGTATGTACAATACGGTCGTTCAGGTGCTCATGTGAAACTATTGACGCCCCCCCGCGCTGAAACCACCGCCTGTGGAATTCCACATCCTTGTCCCTCTTACAGTAAAGAACCCTCTACGCAGTTTAGGGTTAAACCTCTTTTCCTCTAATTATAGTGAGTGGCCACGTGTCTTATTAAACTCCCTTCCACAAAAAAGTTTTATCTCTATTGTGGGGTCACCGGTACGGTATTTGTAAATTGAAATCATATCCCCTCTCAAGCATCTCTTCTCCAGAGAGAATACGTTCAGTGCTTGCAGTCTTTCTTCATAACTAAGATCCTCCAGACCCTTTATTAGCTTTGTTGCCCTTCTTTGTACTGGACAGCATACTCCAGGTGCAGCCGGACCAGGGTCTTGTAGAGCGGGAGAATTATCATTTTATCTCTGGAGTTGATCCCCTTTTTAATGCCAATATTCTGTTTGCTTTGTTACAGCAGCTTGGCATTGCATGCCATTGCTAAACCTATCATCTACTAGGACCCCCAGGTCCATTTCCATCCTAGATTCCCCCAGAGGTTCTCCCCCCAGTGTATAGATTGCATTCATATTTTTGCCACCCAAATGCATTATTTTAATTTTTTTTCACATTAAACCTCAGTTGCCCACCCCATTATTTGATCAGATCTTCTTGCAAGGTTTCCACATCCTGCAAAGAAGTTATTGCCCTGCTTAGCTTAGTGCCGTCTGCAAATACAGAGATTGAACTGTTTATCCCATCCTCCAGGTAATTTATGAATAAATTAAACAGAATTGGTCCCAGCACAGAACCCTGGGGGACTCCACTTCTCCTCAGTCTTCATGAGGGAATCGGGGGGCTTCAGTAACCAAAACTTCAGTGTTTATCCTCATCACACATCACATTAAGCACCCTCATGGCTAACAGAGGACAGAATTAGAAATAACTTGGGAAACTTAACATTAATAAATCACCGGGACCAGATGGCTTGCACTATACTTAGGGAACTTAGGGAACGCAGTCAAGTAATTGCCAGACCATTGTTCCTAACTTTTACAGACAGTCTACTGACTGTAATGGTACCAGCTGATTGGAGAAAAGCCAATGTAGCACGAATATTTTAAAAAGGGTCAAAATACATCCCTGGGAATTACAGACCCATTAGCCTAACATCAATAGTATGCAAGCTCTTGGAGGGGATGATAAGGGACTATATACAAGATTTTATTAATGAGAACGGTATCATTAGCAGTAATCAGCATGGATTCATGAAGAC
Organism: Lithobates septentrionalis; assembly: GCA_037952835.1. Classification (NCBI taxonomy): domain Eukaryota; kingdom Metazoa; phylum Chordata; class Amphibia; order Anura; family Ranidae; genus Lithobates; species Lithobates septentrionalis. The sequence goes on along the minus strand of JBBDGP010000123.1, from coordinate 3,006,505 downwards.
TCGTTCTTGCCAAACCAATCTATTAACCTTCTATGAGGAGGTGAGTTGCCATCTAGATAAAGGAAGGCCCGTAGACGTGGTGTATCTGAATTTTGCAAAAGCATTTGACACAATTCCCCATAAACGTTTACTGTACAAAGTAAGGTCAGTTAGCATGGACCATAGGGTGAGTACATGGATTGAAAGCTGGCTACAAGGGCGAGTTCAGAGGGTGGTGATAAATGGGGAGTACTCGGAATGGTCAGGGGTGGGAAGTGGGGAGAATAGTAAAGAACTCTCTGAGAATCTAATAAAAAGAATTTTTGCTCTACATAGAGATGGCCTAGGCTATAAGAAGATTGCCAGTACCCTGAAACCCTGAAACTGAGCTGCAGCACGGTGGCCAAGACCATACAGCGGTTTAACAGGACAGGTTCCACTCAGAACAGGCCTCGCCATGGTCGACCAAAGAAGTTAAGTGCACTTGCTCAGCGTCATATCCAGAGGTTATCTTTGGGAAATAGACGTATGAGTGCTGCCAGCATTGCTGCAGAGGTTGAAGGGGTGGGGGGTCAGCCTGTCAGTGCTCAGACCATACACTGCACACTGCATCAATTTGGTCTGCATGTCGTCCCAGAAGGAAGCCTCTTCTAAATATGATGCACAAGAAAGCCCGCAAACAGTTTGCTGAAGACAAGCAGGCTAAGGACATGGATTACTGGAACCATGTCCTGTGGTCTGATAAGACCAAGATAATCTTATTTGGTTCAGATGATGTCAAGCGTGTGTGGGGGCAACCAGGTGAGGAGTACAAAGACAAGTGTGTCTTGCCTACAGTCAAGCATGGTGGTGGGAATGTCATGGTCTGGGGCTGCATGAGTCCTGCCGGCACTGGGGAGCTACAGATCATTGAGGGAACCATGAATGCCAACATGTACTGTGACATACTGAAGCAGAGCATGATCCCCTCCCTTCAGAGACTGGGCCGCAGGGCAGTATTCCAACATGATAACGACCCCAAACACACCTCCAAGACGACCACTGCCTTGCTAAAGAAGCTGAGGGTAAAGGTGATGAACTGACCAAGCATGTCTCCATACCTAAACTCTATTGAGCATCTGTGGGGCATCCTTAAACGGAAGGTGGAGGAGCGCAAGGTCTCTAACATCCACCAGCTCTGTGATGTCGTCATGGAGGAGGGGAAGAGGACTCCAGTGACAACCTGTGAAGCTCTGGTGAACTCCATGCCCAAGAGGGTTAAGGCAGTGCTGGAAAATAATGGTGGCCACACAAAATATTGACACTTTGGGCCCAATTTGGACATTTTCACTTAGGGATGTACTCACTTTTGTTGCCATTTGTTTAGACATTAATGGCTGTGTGTTGAGTTATTTTGAGGGGACAGCAAATTTACACTGTTATACAAGCTGTACACTCACTACTTACATTGTAGCAAAGTGTCATTTCTTCAGTGTTGTCACAAAAAGACATAATGAAAAGATATAATAAAATATTTACAAAAATTTGAGGGGTGTACTCACTTTTGTGAGATACTGTAGATCACCCAGAGGGGAAAGTTTTTTCCCAACAAAAGTGGAATTACTCTATAACTTCTAGGGGCAATCAAGGGGTTTACTGTGTACCTAACAATGTGTAATGTGTGCTGTTTTTACTTTCTGCTCTGGCTGTTTTTTCTCCATGCTTTTCAGGGAGAAGAAACAGGCAGATCGCTGTTCCTATGTACACAGAGTACTGTGTGTTTGTAAACACAGAACTCCGTGTGTGATTGGACACAGCTGATCAGCAGGTTTCAGCTGAAATCATTGGCTGAAATCTGCTGCCAAACTCGTGCTGTGTCCAATCACAGCATGGGTTGGCAGTGGGAGAGCGCACGTGTGCCCCAAACCCAGAAGAAGGCTGGCAACGTACATGTGCATGACTGTGCCTGTACCTGCCACCCGCTTGCAGTATATTTACTGTGAGTGGTGGGCAGGTGGTAAAGTGATATTTCCCCTGGGTGCCAAACTGGTGCATGGAAGCTGGAAGATTGGTGGAATAGCGGCCACAATTACACTCCCCATCCACTTTATTAGGTACACCTTGCTAATAACGGGTTGGACCCCCTTTTGTGGTATCCTTGTTCATGGCATAGATTCAACAAGGTGTTGGAAACATTCCTCAGAGATTTTGGTCCATAGTGACATGACATCATCACGCAGTTACTGCAGATTTGTCGGCTGCACATCCATGATGCAAATCCCCTATTCCACCACATCCCAAAGGTGCTCTACTAGATGGAGATTTCGTGACTGTTGAGGCCATTGGAGTACAGTGACCTCATTGTCCCTGAACCGGTAATACAAGGCAGGATGGATCCATGCGCTTTCATGTTTTTTACACCAAACTCTGACCCGACCATCTGAATGTCGCAGCTGAAATCGAGACTCATCAGACCAGGCAACGTTTTTCCAATCTTCTATTGTCCAACTTTGGTGATCCTGTGCGAATTGTAGCCTCAGTTTCCTGTTCTTAGCTGACAGGAGTGGCACCCGGTGTGGTCTTCTGCTGCTGTAGCTCATCTGCTTCAAGGTTCGATGTGTTGTGCGTTCAGAGATGGTATTCTGTATACCTTGGTTTTAAACGCGGGGTTATTTGAGTTACTGTTGCCTTTCTATCATCTCGAACCAGTCTGCCCATTCTCCTCTGACCTCTGACATCAACAAGGCATTTTCATCTACACAACAGCCACTCACTGGATATTTTCTCTTTTTCGGACCGTTCTCTGTAAAGAGATGGTTTTGAGTGTTAAAATCCCAGTAGATCAGCAGTTTTTGAAATACTCAGACCAGCCCGTCTGTCACCAACAACCATGCCACGTTCAAAGTCACCTAAATCCCCTTTCTTCCCCATTCTGATGCTCGGTTTGAACTTCAGCGAGTCGCCTCCACCACGTCTAGATGCCTAAATGCATTGAGCTGCTGCCGTTTGATTGGCTGATTAGCAATTTATGTTACCAAGCCATTGAACGGGTGTACCTAAATAAAGTGGCCGGTGAGTGTATATTGAGAATTACCCTGTTTCCCCGAAAATAAGACCTAGCGTGATTGTCGGTGATGGCTGCAATATAAGCCCTACCCCCCAAATAAGCCCTACCCTGTTTCCCCAAAAATAAGCCCTACCCTGAAAATAAGACCTACAAGGACTTTAACTAGGGCTTATTTGGGGGGTAGGGCTTATATTGCAGCCATCACCGACAATCACGCTAGGTCTTATTTTCGGGGAAACAGGGTATATGACTTCTCTATAACATGAGAGTCACATTCCTCTGGTAAGCTTGGTGGTGGCGGAGATCCATCTGGCGTAGGATTCACAATATCACTTTTTGGACTTGATATTTGGAATGTAATTTCACGTAATTCTGCACAAGTGCAACCTTTTTTTTTAAAAAAACAATTACTATTGTGTTTATTGCATTGCGGTGCGGATCTAACTTCCTTTAAATTGTATTTTCTTCTCTATTGTATTACCTCTCATTGTAGAACCTCCTGTATGTTGAAGCACGCGCAGCCACTTTACATTAAAGGGTTATTTGTACAAGCAGATGGAAAGAAAGACTTCAGCCCGGCAGATGATGCATCGGTGGAGGTTTCGCGGCTCTGCGCGGGGCGAAGAACAAGTAACACTTACAAACTTTTCAAACAAAGGTCAATAAATCTATTTTGGACCAGGTTGTATTAACAATTCACGGTGCAGTAGTGGGAGTGACATTTTCCAGACCTTCCATCTCAAATACATCTCATTTGTTGCGCAGTAATTTTATTCTGAAGATTATCAAGGACACTTGGACTGCCACGATCGTTTGAACCTGTTCGAGTGCGCCAAACAGAACCGCACTCGAGAGCGCCGCCGTCTCTCTTGTCAAACCCCCCCCCCCCCCCCCACCACCCGTTTCCCTGTGGAAGTCCCTCAATGACCCGATCTCATCTCTCAAGTCTCTGAATACATTTTCTCTGCGTGTTCGTTCTCTGCTTCTCATGGTAATTTGGACGCCTTTGTAGGTTCTTCCAGTCATTTCCATCATCGTTTGTTTGCTTTGTTGCAGAAACGTTGTGAGGGTTTTAAAAGAAAGGTGGAGAGAGAAGTTCTATGGTCCCACGCTTCTGTTTTAAGGCTGAACTCCAGCCCTGCCTTCGGTCTCATACCGGCTCCTCTCCTGGACTAAAATTGCTTACTCTGATTTCACTGCACACTGTGAGCTTCTCACAATGTGCAGCATGTCAGCCACATACCTCCCAAGTTTTTGAGATGGAAAAAGAATTCCAAGATCCATGGAGTCCTTAGTTCTAGGTCACCACATCCCAGGATTGATAGAAAGAACGTGAAACCCCCACTGGTGGATGGGACTTTAAAAGTGACCTAGAACAATATATTGTATCAAAAGCAGAACATTTATTACAAAAAGCATTTATTGCATAAAAGACTTAAGTCATAAAAGACAAAAGAGTACATCAATATCGAGACCCCGGGCTCTGGATTTTAAAAAATTCCCTGAAGAAGGGCATCAAGCCGGAAACATCGGGTTCATCCAATAAGCCTATTTGTGTCAATTCAATCAAATGTATCGATATTGATGTACTCTATTGTCTTTGATGACTTAAAGGGGTTGTAAAGGCTCATGTTTTTTCACCTTAAAAAAAACATCTTACGATCACTGCCCCCCCCCCCCCCCCCCCCCGTTTTACTTACCTGAGCCCTGGAAAGTCCTGCGCTCTTCCTTTGCTCGGTCTTCATTGGATAGATTGATAGCAGCACAGCCATTGGCTGTCAATCAACTCCAATGACGCAAGAGTCGGGGGGCGGGGCCGAGTCCTGTAGTCGGCGGCTATGAACGCCGAATACAGGACTCGAGAGCGCACCCGCAAGGTAACCCCCTTGGTAGAGCGTTTCCCAGAGGGGGTTTTTTAGAAGCGGGGAGGAGCCGACACAGCCGCCGAGGGACCCCAGAAGACGAGGATCGGGGCCACTCTGTGCAAAACAAGCTACACAGTGGAGGTAAGTATGACATGTTTGTTATTTAAAAAAAAAATAATGATTTAAACCTTTAGTGTCACTTTAAGTCTTTTAATCAATATATGCTGTATGTGTGTAATACATTTTCTACTTTTGATACAATATATTTTTCTTGGTCCCATCCACCAATGGGGGTTTCACGTTCTTTCCAAGATGGGAATGAGGGAATGAGGGACACCTATTAGCAAAAGTATGTTGGCATAGGACACACCCCCTGCCACATGTAAATATACGTCATGTTTTTGACGTTGAATACCAGGGTTCAGTGGCAGCTGGTGGGGTTTTTTTTATTTGGGGATACGGGAAAAAAAACACCCCCACCCCAGGCGGCCGATGCCCACTGTCTCCCCCGCCCGCTGTCTGCAGGTCGGTCCGGCACCTACCCCATCTAGGCGGCGTGTGGCGGGCAGCGGCTCCGTTGTACTCTGCTCCAGCACGGCGGACCCAGTGCCGGGTCAATGCCATCTAGAGCCCAGGGCGAACATGCCAAATTGCGCCCCCCCAAAAATTTTATATATATATATATATATATATATATATATATATATATATATATATATATATATATATAAATCCCCCTTTATAGCACAAATCCTCTACCCCTCAAATTTCCCCTCTGATCACAAATCCCCACTCCTCCTACTCCAAATCCCCCTCCCAGCACAATCCCCTTCCCCAGACATGTCCCCTCCTAGCACAAATGCCCCCCAATCATTCCTACTAGCACAAATCCCCCTCCCAAAAAAATTTCCCCTTCTAGAACAAATCCCCTCCCATGCCCCCCATATTACCTTTTCTAGCACAAACCCCCACAAAATCCCCCATCCTAGCACAAATCCTACTTTCCCATCTCCGCGTAGCACACCTCCCCAAATTTCCCCTCCTAGAACAATTCTTACCTCCTGGTGCCCCCCAAATTTCCCCTCCCAACACAAATCCCCTCCCCCCCAATCTCCTTGTCATGCCCGTGAACCTCACATGATATCACAGTGCCCAGGGCAGCTGTCCCTCCTCCCGACCCTTGTCCTGGCCCTGGGTGGACCTGATCTAGGTGGTGGGCAGTGGCTCTGATGGTCTTATCTCCAGCACATCGGCTTTCGCCGTGCATCTCCTTTCTCCTCCTCCTAGGCGCTAGGTGTCCAATAGGATCGCCTGACGCTTTGGTCAATCGGGAAACGGGTCTCACGACCTGCTTGCTGATTGGCGGGAAGGAGATTTAGTGTAAAAATAGTGAATAATCATTCGCTATTGTCACACAACTGGGTGGGATCGGGGCGCAATGCCTTGCGCTCCGAGCCCACCCTTTTTTGATGCCTATAAGAGCCTCTGGCTGTAATCACATGCTTCAAAAAAACACACCCTCTCCATTGAAATCCATAGTCCGGCGCCCTGTATGTAGATCAGGGGGCCAGACGTATGAACAGGGGGGGTGGCGCCCATGTGCCCCTAAGGAGCAGGCCGCCACTGCCAGGGGTTATGGATGCAGCTAGATGACATAACCCCGGTTTCTTTTTTTTTCATTAGGCGGCCGGCTTTAAAATAAAAGTGATCCCAGAGGCAGATTCGCCACAAAGTCACTTTTGGAAGCGGCGGGGAGGTTCCCCTCACTCCGCTTCCCGGTGGTTCCTGGGCTAACATTACCAATGGGTAGCTTCGGGAACCATCCGACGTCAGCAGGGGTTTTACATAGAGATAAGCGATGGCCACCGGTCCTCTTTATGCCCTTGGAGGACCAGAGCGTCGTCAACGTCACTTCCAGTTCTCAGGCAATATAAACATGATTTTTTTTTTCTTAATGCAAATATATATATATATATTTGAGTCCAGCTGTGTTTGATTATACTGATTGGACTTGATTAGGAAAGCCACACACCTGTCTATATAAGACCTTACAGCTCACAGTGCATGTCAGAGCAAATGAGAATCATGAGGTCAAAGGAACTGCCTGAAGAGCTCAGAGACAGAATTGTGGCAAGGCACAGATCTGGCCAAGGTTACAAAAACATTTCTGCTGCACTTAAGGTTCCTAAGAGCACAGTGGCCTCCATAATCCTTAAATGGAAGATGTTTGGGATGACCAGAACCCTTCCTAGAGCTGGCTGTCCGGCCAAACTGAGCTGTCGGGGGAGAAGAGCCTTGGTGAGAGCGGTAAAGAAGAACCCAAAGATCACTGTGGCTGAGCTCCTGAGATGCAGTCTGGAGATGGGAGAAAGTTGTAAAAAGGCAACCATCACTGCAGCCCTCCACCAGTCGGAGCTTTATGACAGAGTGACTGACAGAAGCCTCTCCTCAGTGCAAGACACATGAAAGCCCACATGGAGTTTGCTAAAAAAACGCCTGAAGGACTCCAAGATGGTGAGAAATAAGATTCTCTGGTCTGATGAGACCAAGATAGAACTTTTTGGCCTTAATTCTAAGCGATATGTGTAGAGAAAACCAGGCACTGCTCATCACCTGTCCAATACAGTCCCAACAGTGAAGCATGGTGGTGGCAGCATCATGCTGTGGGGGTGTTTTTCAGCTGCAGGGACAGGACAACTGGTTGCAATCAAGGGAAAGATGAATGCGGCCAAGTACAGGCATATCCTGGACAAAAACCTTCTCCAGAGTGCTCAGGACCTTAGACTGGGCCGAAGGTTTACCTTCCAACAAGACAATGACCCTAAGCACACAGCTAAAATAACGAAGGAGTGGCTTCACAACAACTCAGTGACTGTTCTTGAATGGCCCAGCCAGAGCCCTGACTTAAACCCAATTGAGCATCTCTGGAGAGACCTAAAAATGGCCGTCCACCAACATTTACCATCCAACCTGACAGAACTGGAGAGGATCTGCAAGGAGGAATGGCAGAGGATCCCCAAATCCAGGTGTGAAAAACTTGTTGCATCTTTCCCAAAAAGACTCATGGCTGTATTAGATCAAAAGGGTGCTTTTACTAAATACTGAGCAAAGGGTCTGAATACTTAGGACCATGTGATATTTCAGTTTTTCTTTTTAAATAAATCTGCAAAAATGTCAACAATTCTGTGTTTTTCTGTCAATATGGGGTGCTGTGTGTACATTAATGAGGAAAAAAATGAACTTAAATGATTTTAGCAAATGGCTGCAATATAACAGAGTGAAAAATTTAAGGGGGTCTGAATACTTTCCGTCCCCACTGTATATAAAAAATTGGAGTATATTTTATGTTTTGTTTTTTAATTCACTGTGTATTTTTCATAAAAAATTTAAACGACTACCATTTTATTCTCTAGAATGGAGAGGAGGTTTGGGACTTTAAATGAGGTGCGTAGCCACCAGTGGGCATAATGCATTAGACCATAATTTATTTTAATATACAAAAATTGGATAGGATTAAGAAGTATTTAAGTATTTTATTGAATGGTCTCATTGACAGGTACCATAGGTACCGTATTTATCGGTGTATAACACACGCCCCAAGTTTAGGAGGGAATTTTAAGGAAAAAAAACTTTTAGGAGGGAAGTTTAAGGAAAAAAAACTTACATTAAAATGCCCATCAATGCAGCCTTATCAATGTCCATCTGCAGCCTTTTCAGTGTCAGTGCAGCCTTGCCCCAGTGTCCATTGCAGCCTTGTCAGTGCAGCTTTGTCAGTGCAGCCTTGCCCCAGTGCAGCTTTGTCAGTGCAGCCTTGTCAGTGCAGGTTTGCCCCAGTGCAGCTTTGTCAGTGCAGGTTTGCCCCTTTGTCAGTGCAGCTTTGTGCACTCGCCGCCGACATACACAGCTGTGTGTAGATTCAAATATGGCGCCGAGACTGCAGGGATTCGTTGGAGCCGAGATACACATACCCGAGTGTTCTCGGCTTTTTCCGGCGCCGCTCACAGTCACGCCCAGACCTATGATGGACATAACACAGGTCCAATGGCGGGACTGGGCGTGACTGTGAGCGACGCCGAAAAAAGCCGAGAACACTCGGGTATGTGTATCTCGGCTCAGACGAATCCCTGCAGTCTCTGTGCCATATTTGAATCTACACACGGCTGTGTATGTCGGCGGCGATCGCGGCAATTGCCGCGAACGCTCTGATCACACAAAATCGGCGGGGATCGGCCTATAACACGCACCCACGATTTTCCCCTGATTTTAAGGGGAACAAAGTGCGTGTTATATGCCGATAAATACGGTATATATCATAGTTAAAACAATACATAAAGTATACTGTACATCAATTGTACAACTATAACATGCTAACAAGGGCTATGGAATCAAGAGCTGATAGCATGATAACATCATACAATGTAGATCTGTAAAGGTAGACATTATTGTGAAATATATGGTAAAAACAAAGAAATTGCATTCTATATTGCTCAACGCGTTTCGTGGAATTCGCTCCAATTCTTCAGGAGACAGATCTACACAGATCATATAAACAATAATATAGTTGGAAAATTGTAGGAAAAAGTAGGAAGAAAGAGATCAAAGTAATGCCCTTCACAAATTGTTACTTATTCCCCAGTGCAGTGATGGCGAACCTTGGCACCCCAGATGTGTTGCAACTACATTTCTCATGATGCTCATGTACTCTGCAGTGTAGTTGAGCATCATGGGAAATGTAGTCCCAAAACATCTGGGGTGCCAAGGTTCGCCATCACTGCACTAGGGTCTCTGCTAAAGAAATATATCATTTTGGGGGGTTCTAAGTAATTGTCTAGCAAAAAATACTGACTTTAACTTGTAAGCAACAAATGTCAGAAAAAGGCGGGCCAGCAAGTCGTTAAACAAAAAAAAAATATTAGGTAAACCCACAAGTGATTTTTTTTTTTTTTACTACTACTGCTCCTTTATACTGGTTTTTGAAATTTACAAATGCAGCAATTTAAAAATTGGATGAAAGGTTTAGCACTGGGAAACACTTTTTTTTAAAGATAAATAGTGCATTTTATATTCAACTATATAGATCAGACCAAAGTGAGGGACAAATGAGGAGGAAAGAGGGACAGAGCGACTTTGCTCCAAATCAGGGACAGTCCCTCGAAATCAGGGACAGTTGGGAGATATGTACATAGAGCCCAACTGATTTCCTGGCTGGAAGACATCCAACATCTAGCCCTTTCCTCTCCCAGCCTGATTGTCCCTGGACCGCCCCTTTCTGTCATTGGATTTCACTTCTTTCAAGTCACGTAGACTCAGAATTATACATGGGGATTACCTATGGTAAATAAATCTTAAAGTGATTGAAAACGATCAACTTGTAAACCCATTCAGTTTAAAATAGAAATGAAACGCAAAATATTTTTGTATAGATATGAAAAAAACATTACCTTTTTTTGTAATTGATCACTAAGGATGGGCCCAACACCCCCTGTTTTGGTCAGAAAAGATAAAAAGTGCCCATTTTTAAGGATTATATGCAAGTAATTTGCCATAAAAAGGGTATGGGGGTCTGGAAACTGCCTTTAAAAATGAAAAAATAAAAACGATCATTTTTGCAGGAGCCATGATTTTAATTATGCTTAAAGTGCAAAAATAAAAATGAATTAAATGCCTGGGGGGGTCCCCTAATGTGGCCTGTAAAGTGGCGCATCTGTAGCATGCATAAAACATGCTGCAGCAAAAATGATATTTCTAAAGATAAAAAAACAAGTCAAATCCCATTAAAATGACTATCATTCCTTCTTCTCTATAACTTCTGGATATAACGGTCTATGGGCAGAAATGTCGTATGGAGGCTTATGGTGAGGAGCAGGGCACAAGATGGAGAGGGTTTTGGCCTCAGCAGGTGGGATTGTGTTCTTGCAGGGCTGGAGTGGGGATAGGACCTCGTGCTTGGGAGCCAAAACTAGGCAACTGCTAAGCCCCTCCTACAAACCAGAATTTTACTTTCTCCATCTGCTCATCCCCCACAGTTATTAACTTTCGTATTACTTGCTTCTTCTTCTAACCCTCTTGTCTTGAATAGTATTGTAACTCCACTGCCTCCTTTTATTTTGCAAATCACTGTGCCAACTGTTGGTGCTATACAAATCCTATATAATAATAATCAGGGCTTTTTTTCAGCGGGAACGTGGGGGAACCCACCTCCAGCACTGAATGTATGTAATGGCAAGGGTGGTGGTGTGTGCTGGAGGGCCTATGGTCAATGGGTGGGATCTATTGTTATTAGAGGGGGGTATTGTGTTGCTGGCAGGGGTCCAAAACTGCTGGGGGGTCAATGGTTGTTGGTAGGGACCTACTGTTGAGAGAGGGATCTACTGTATTGTTGCTGCCTGCTGGAGGGTCGAGTGATGCTGGCTTCTAGGAGATCAATTGTTGCTGGGGGGGATTTATGGTTGCTGGGGAACCTGCTGTTCCTGGAGGGGTCTTATGTTGCTGGGGGGGGGGGTCAATGGTTGTTAGGAGGGATCTATTGTTGCTGACTGCTGCAGGGCCTATTGATGCTGGCTGATCTATTGTTTCTGGGGGAGAGGGAATCCAATGTTACTGGCTGTAGGAGATCTATTTTACTGCTTTTCTTGTTATCATTAACAAATTCCATACAAATTAGTTATCACCACAAAATGATACTTGGTTCTATATTCTCTAAATAGGACGATACTGGGAGGGGGGTAGGGGGTGGGACCAAGGGACGGTGCGCGGAGGTGGGTAGGGGGTGGAGCCAAGGGGTGACTCAGAAGGGGGGAGTACCTGCACCTTTTCTCTGACAAAAAAAGCCCTGATAATAATAATAATAATTATAGTAAAAATAATACCTTTTTACAGTGAGAATCAAGACACACATATGACCAGTTTAGGGCACATTTATAAAATAAACTAGAAGGCCAGCAGACAACTGAAAATGTGAATGGATGGTCTGAAATTCCTTTCTAGGTTATGATAATGTCTCAGTATGTGTATTCACCAAAAGTAATGACAGTCTCTCTTCAAGTGAGGCCAGAGCCCCATATCAGTATCACATGGCAGGTAGGAGTAGTGGGTCCTCTCAAAAATCACCCATAACCCATGGGACGTTCAAAGTGTTGCACCAAAAACAAGGCAATACAGTATATCCTTTAAAAATCCAATTTTTATTCTCACCCAGTTGGATATGAATAAAAATGTTTTTTTTAAGGATATATTGACTTGTTTTTGGTGCAACTCTTTGAAAGTCCCATGGGCTATGTGTGTTTTTTGAGAGTTCTCCTACATTTATCACCTCTCCTTCTGTGGGTGATCGGACTGCTGGACTTTGTTTGCTTTTCACTCAGGGGTTTTGGGTGATTTCTTTTCCCACATTGGATCTGACAGACTGACACCTACCTACGGGTTTCCACACTGAAAGTGGAGTCATCTTTTTCTCATCCCCCTACATCCTCCACAGCTCCTGGTGAGAGAATAGCGGACCTTCTGGCTACTGCATTCCGGGTCTCTGGTATCATATACATTTGGATTATTTGATTCTAACTTATTTACTGGCCACACCACTATTGAGGTGGAAGCTGGCAATACATTTTTTAACAAATTATACTTTCCTGTGCCTCTCCTGAAGAAGCGAGGTCTCCCCTGCGAAACGCGTTGAGAATGTTAGCACAGATTTTTTCAGGTTGATGGTGGACATTAATATGGACCGCATAGGTTCCACGTAATAGGTCTCTTTGTTGATTGACAATGGGGGTTATTTACTAAAGGCAAATTCACTTTGCACTACAAGTGCAAACTACAAGTGCATTTGAAATTGCACTGAAAGTGCACTTAGAAGTGCAGTCGCTGTAGATCCGAGGGGGGCGTGCAAGAAAAATAAAAAACAGCATTTTCGCTTGCACGTGATTGGATAATAAAATCAGCAGAGCTTCCCCTCATTTCAGATCTACCCCTCAGATTTACAGCGACTGCACTTCCAAGTGCACTTTCAGTGCAATTTCAAGTGCACTTTGCACTTGTAGTTTGCACTTGTACAGTAGTGCAAAGTGGATTTGCCCTTCTTAAATAACCCCCATTGTGTATTACATAAGTATTTGGGTTTATCAATTCATGCATTATGTTTTGTTTTTAAATGTATCTCAATACATTTTCTTACATTTTTTAAAATACATGTTTGAGGTGTGCCTAAAAGTCTAGTGGGCCCAATACTGTTGTTGTATATATACTAACTGGGACTGAGACATCACCTCCACCCACCTCATACCAGCTCCTTCTTTTTCTGTTGATCTCATCTATTTAGGGACTGAGCTGCACCCATATCCGTGGTAATGTTGGCCTTCTGTATTTTGTGTATAGGGTTAGTGGGTCCACTGCTCTCCATGACATTGCATGGCAGACACAACTTCACCTAAATTCATACAAATATTTCCCGGCTCTTCTGTTAGGGTGACAAAGCGATGCACACTGAGACGGTGTCCTTGCCGGTACAGTAGCCTCATGCGGAGTGTGTGCCGTTCTCCCCTCCATTATGGTGCCATTATACATGATTGTACCTCTTTGTCATAGAAGGTCAGGTCAGCAGGGTTCATTATATTAACCTCCGGTGATTCGGTACAGGTCCTCTGTAGGCAGTGAGTCACCGGAGAAGACAGAAATGAAGAACGTCCTTCCTGTTTAGTATTGTCCTCCCTTCACAATCAACAGAATGAGTCACCCCCTCGCCCAATTACTCTCAGTGCGAATCGTGCATTCGGGAACAAGAGGATATGAGCAGAATGTAAATTATTCTAGAAAGTACACCACTTCATAAGGAGAGAATCTAAAAATATGAAATCACTTCCAAATTTATTCTGTATAGAAAATATATGGTTACGTTTTTTTACGCTATAGTTTTGCATCATCTGGGCAGTCAGTGCCTGGCTGCAGGGGGGTACTAGAACCTTCAGGGCCCCGGTGCAAGAAACCATGAAGGGACCCCTGCCCTTCTCACCAACTCGTGACAAAGGACTGGCTTGTCTCACACAGCGCTGTCACTTACGGAACAATGCCACTCTCAGCTGCACCCTGCACAAAGATTTTCCAGCCTGCGGGACCACAATCTAGGTGCCAGCAGCCTGAGATCGATTGTCACTGGGTTAAGTTAATTAAGCAATTAACCCTTTAATCACTTCAGCCCCAGAAGGATTTATCCGCTTGCGATTCGGCACTGCGTCACTTTAACTGACAATTGCACGGCCGCTGTACCCAAACAAAATTGATGTCCTTTTTTTCCCCACAGATAGAGCTTTCTTTTGGTGATATTTGATCACCTCTGCGTTTTTAATTTTTTGTGCTATAAACAAAGAAAGAGCAACAATTTTGAAAAATAAAATCCAATTTTTTACTTTCTGCTATAATGCACATCCAAAAAAAAAAATGTAAAAAATATAATTTCTTCATCAATTTAGGCCAATATGTATTCTTCTACATATTTTTGGTAAAAAAAAATCCCAATAAGCGTATATTGATCGGTTTGCACAAAAGTTATAGCGTCTACAAAATAGGGGATAGATTTAGTGACTTTTTAAAATTGTTTTTACTGGTCATGGCGGCGGTCAGCGATTTTTAGTGGAACTGCGACTTTAACCCTAAGTGACACTTTTTGGGGACCAGTGACACCAATACAGTGATCAGTGCTAAAAAAAAAAAAAAATGCACTGATCAATGTATAAATAACACTGGCAGGGAAGGGGTTAACACTAGGGGGCGATCAAGGGGCTAACTGTGTTCCCTGGGTGTGTTCTAACTGTGTGGGGGATGGGCTCACTAGGACAACACAGAGATCGCTGTTCCTGATCACTAGGAACAGCAGATCTTCAAATTTTCCCGTCAGAACAGGGATTCACCTTGCTTACATAGGCAGATCCCCGTTCTGCCTCTCTGTACCGCGATCGCAGATGGCCGGCGGACACTGAGTCTGTGGGTCCCGCGTGCTCCCCTGGCCTGTAGTGGGCGCACACCCACACTATCACATGCACAGACCGACGTACAGGTATGTCGGTTTGCGCAGCCGAGCCACCTTGCCGCAGTATATATGCGGAAGGAGGTTGGCAAGTGGTTAAACACCACCGAGTTTTACAGAGGAGTCGAAACTTCCACAAGATTAGCAATAACAACTATGATTTTAGAATAAACATCTATAACACACACTGTCATCCCAGAGAGGTATGTTCAGAGATTTATACGACAGTAGCACTCTTCAAGAGACAGGGATTTTTCTAGTTTGCATTAAAAAGCTTTAGGGACAGTTTTAACACTTTTCAAAAAAGGACTTAATAATGAAAAGGTCAAAATAGTGCAAATAAAATATTTACAAAAAAAAGGGTGTTACAAAGAAATAAAGAGACAATAAAACAACAGAGAAAAAAGGAAAATGCAAAAAAGAGGCAATACTAATGCCACATCCGAAAATAGAGGGACACAGGGAGGGGTACTATAACATCTATTGAAAAAAGTACATCTTATGGACACAGTGTTCAAAAAGAAATAAAAAAACATGAAAATGATACAGTTTGTACAGTGAGCCCTTGTGCACCTACGCGTTACGCCGTAAGGCTTCTTCAGGACACGATCAAGGTTCAGAGACGTAACAAAAGAGAAAAGAGAGCAAGTCTCACTGTCTGAAATGAAATACATTCCAATTAAAATCAGAAGTGTTGCACAAACGCATTACAACATGTTACATTAAAAAAACATCCAAGAGAAATCAGAAGGAACAATAAGATGGCAATAAAGAGGTACCTTCAATTTGGTTGGTTAGGCCTCATGTACAAAATCCCCGTGGCCGGAAATTCTCCAAGATATGAAATGTTTATAGAAAACTATGGAGAAGTAGAAAAATGCAAGAGGCTCTAACACACAGAGTATAATACAGCGGATAGTTAGTATATAATTAGAAACTAACAAACACTCGATACCTTATGGCGAAACGCGTAGACACACAAGGGCTCACTGTACAAACTGTATCATTTTCATGTTTTTTTATTTCTTTTTGAACACTGTGTCCATACAATGTACTTTTTTCAATAAATGTTATGAATACTATTTTTGTCACTTCTCCATTGTTTCAATGCCCAAAAAGTCTGACTTTTGGCTACTCTAGTAGTACCCCTCCCTGTAAAACAACAGAGAAATAAAAAGGTGTTGAAAAGGAAGAATACTTGCAATTTCCTGGTTTCAGCAGAGTCCAGCGAATAAGTAAAACAGTACAGTGGCTCTCACAAGTCCTGTTAGGTGTTCCTTGGTTTGGTGTTAATGAGAGTTGTCAAATTGTCCTGGCATTCCTCTTTTCCCTGGGATCAAAGGGGCTGTCTGACCAACTAAGTATCTGGGGAGTGGTTTCTGGGATGTCACTATCACTATGATTATGACTCTGTCCCAGAGACAGTTTTCTATAGGTACTCATATCTCTGAGTACCTACGGGGCACAGCCTGCTAACATGCAGATTATTGTCCAGCTTGAATGTAGCTTCGAAATGAATATAAACTTGACAGGTTTCGGATGCCTAGTTCGCCTAGGAGCTGAATTGGGCTGGTTTTGCTCCCCGTACTCCTAAGGCAGCGGTGTTTGGGCTCAAAACACTATAAATTAACTGATGGAGGTAAATATGTCTATATTCTGGCTGTTTGATTATTATTTCATGCCTTATAGACACGTGCACACTGAAATATTTCATTTCGGAATTTCGTTTTCGTCCGAAAAATACATTTATTTAGTTACTCCCGAAATTCGTTTTTATTTATTTCGTTTTTCGTTAAAAATTGCATTAGTCCGAAAATCCAAATTAGGGTCGAATCTGTCATTGAAGGCTTATGGTGTCTGTCGAATGTTCAAAGAAGATTAGATGGAGCAGCTAAACTGTACGACGACGTATAGTTTACCTGCTCCGTTGAATCTTCTTAGGACTTTCAACAGACACCATAAGCCTAAGTACGTGTGTACTTAGTTCTAGCTATTTTACTGCTCCTCCTCTTTGGTTACAATCAGCCAATAACATTCATCATCATCATTATTTTTATTTATCTTTTCTCCCCTGCGTCAAATCTTTTCTCCCCTACGTCGAATCTTTTCTCTCTATGTCGAATCTTTTCTCTCTATGTAGAATAATCTTGGACTAATAGAGTTAAGGTTAGGCACATTCGACCTCAGGTTTGATGGACACAGATTGTTATTGTCATCATCATGTCGAATCTCCTATCTATATCGAACTGTTGTAGCAACGAAAACGAAAATGAAGCATTTGTTTATGTCGGATCTTTCGTTTTTCAGATTCTGCACTTTCGTTATCGTTTGTTAAAACGATAAAGAAAATACCTGAAATTCGGACGAAAATGCATTCGGACGAAAACGAATACACATGTCTAATGCCTTATGAAACATGCTAGGGTTTCAGAGTTATAACTGCTAACCCTTCTGCAGAGATGTGTATTGGCCATCCCCTTCAACTAAGCTATTTACGTCTGATATCTGTTAGCACTACGGAATGCTCAGCATTGGAGGGTGACAGTTTTATTAGGGTTTCTAGACTTAAATTGTGGATTGGGTAATGGAAAGGTCTGTGTGTTTTATCAATGGATTGATAAGGTCATGGCATCAGTTAAAAATTTGTATATTGTATAAGGTGAAGGAAGGAGGGGGGGAAAGGTCACTGCGGCTATGCATTCTTATGAAAAAATGGCAGGGGAGACTTGTGATGCCAACAAAATGGCTGCCACGCACACAGCTTTTAGTGCCTGGTACACATGACCTTTACACCCGTGTCTTTTTAAACCTATTTTTCCAGAGGCAGGGACGCTCACAATATATTGGGTACATTCACATCAGTCCCTGTCCTCAAGGAGCTAACAATCTAAGGTCCTTAACTCACATTCATACATACACATACTAGGGTCAATTCACCTACCAGAATGTCTTTGGAGTTTGGGAGGAAACACAGGCAGGCAATTCAAACATTAGGGTAGGGGATTGCCATGGTTAGGATTCGAACCAACAACCCCAAGGCTGCTAGGCAGAAGTGTGAACCACTTAGCCACTGTGCTGCACTATGACATTACCTAATATTATTTAAAATAAGGGTATAAAGGCCTCAAATGAATTTGATTGTACATCAGAATTAAGGGGGTAGCATCATCCTAATATAGACAAAGGAAACAAACCAGAGACTTTCTGGGCAAGCAAATCTGTGACCATATCCTCATTCTTACCTTGTCATTATACGTATTGCTATCTGTGCATTTTCAATCTACTGACACTTTGTATTATGTTTTTGTTACAGATGTTATCAAATAATATTCCTCCTGAAGAAGCGGAGTTATCCATGAAACATGTAGAGGAGTCATCTATACACTGAGGATTCTTTATACAATCTACTCCCAGCAGATTTCTGAGCGTATTATGTCATCAGTGTAAACTGTTTTTAAAAACAGATTACACTGATGACATAACACTCTCAGAATTCTGCTGGGAGTAGATTGTATAAAGAATCCTCAGTGTATAGAAGGCTCCTCTACGTGTTTTGCGGATAACTCTGCTTCTTCAGGAGGAATATTATTTGATAACATCTGTTTTTAAAAACAGATTACACTGATGACATAATACTCTCAGAATTCTGCTTGGAGTAGATTGTATAAAGAATCCTCAGTGTATAGAAGGCTCCTCTACGTGTTTTGTGGATAAATCTGCTTCTTCAGGAGGAATAATATTTGATAACATCTGTAACAAAAACAATACAAAGTGACAGTAGATTGAAAATATAAAGATAGCAATGCATATAATGTATGCAATATATGCAACAATAAATGCTTTTTTTTTAATGTTTTTATCTTTGATATTGGATACATCAAATCTTTTTCTTTTCTTTTATATTGTCTACTAATAAAACAATCTTTTTATATTATGATTTTCTAAATGTTTGGGTACCGAGATAGTCAATTTTCTCCTTATCTGGTGGCCGAGTGGGGGCGGTCTCTGGTTTGTTCCTAATTTTATTTACAAAATATTTTTTAATCCTTCGAAGTTTATTTATCACAAGTATTATGCACATTTGGTAAAGTGAGCCTTTTGGCTTCAGGTAGATTAAATTGGATACATCTGCATCCTTTGGAACATATAAAGTATACTTTTTGCTACATTTTATATAATGACTATTTCAGGCTATTAGATCCCCCTAAACTCTGAAGGGGATTCATCAATTGCTCCCTCTGTTGTGATTGTTCTTGTAGCTTTTATTCAATGCTGGCAAATTAAACTAATCAGGTTTGTTAAAATAACACAAGCAGGGGATTTTCTGCGGGTAATAGAATTGATTCAGCCCTCTCAGGAGCAGGCAATTAGAGGCAAACACTTTACAGAATGTACATTACATTTTCTACTCCACTCATTTCTCCTCGGCCTGCTCCTTTTATCAGCGGGAACAATGCCTCCGGATACAGTACAAAAGGAGCCGCTCTATACAGACACCGACACTTAGACGAGAAAATCAGCCTGCACAATACAAGGTGATATGTTTACGATGGCGGTATGGAATTTTGCTAACATGGCGCTCTTCTATTTGTAGAATACAATTATTATGTTTCTGGGCTCATGCAGCAATCGCTTCTTTCAATGATAAAGGTTTCAAGCTCACCATACATGTTACAATCTTTACACGGTCTGCCTAGTCTTTGGCTGATCCAAGGACCACACATGTATTGATACAATAATACAATTGATAATTCAATACGGCGCTGCATCGCTTTAACTAAAAATTGCGCGGTCATGCGCTTTTGTACACAAAGAAAATTTATATCCTTTTTTTCCCACAAATAGAACTTTCTTTTGGTGGTATTTGACCACCTCTGCGGTTTTTATTTTTTGTGCTATAAACAAAAAAAGAGCGTCAATTTTGAAAAAAAAAACAATATTTTTAACTTTTTGCTATAATAAATATCCAAAAAAGAAATAATTAAAAAAAATGTCTTCATCAGTTTAGGCCAACATGTATTCTACTTTTTTTGGTAAAAAAAAAAAAATCGCAATAAGCATATATATTGATTGGTTTGCGCAAAAGTTATAGCGTCTACAAAATAGGGAATATATTTATGCCATTCTTATAATTAATTTTTTTTACTAGTAATGGCGTGATCAGCAATTTTTAGCAGGACTGCGACATTGCGGCGGACAGATTGGACACTTTTGACACTTTTTTGGGACCATTGACATTTATACAGAGATCAGAGCTAAAAATAGCCACTGATTACTGTATAAATGTCACTGGCAGGGAAGGGGTTAACACTAGGGGGCGATCAAGGGGTTAACTGTGTTCCCTGGTTAGGTGTTTATAACTGTGGGGGGAGGGGAATGACTGGGAATAGAGAAAGATCGCTGTTCCTGATCACTAGGAACAGCAGATGTCTCTCTACTTCCCTGACAGAATGGGAATCTGTCTGTTTACATTGACAGATCCCCGTTCCGGCTCTCTGAGGTGCGATTGCAGGTCACCGGCGGACATTGCGGCTGCCGGCCACACACATTGCGCGCCCCCTAGAGCTCTTAAATGGCCAACGTACACCTACGGCCATTCGCGCAGCTGTGCCAACCTCCCGCAGTATAATGAGAGTGGCTGGTCGGCAAGCAGTTAAAAAAAATTATCTGTCTATAATGTCAGAAGCTCGTTTGGCTGTATTTCTCTTGTGGATCACAGGAGTGCAGTATGTTTTGCACTCCTGTGACCCATTTTCAGCAGACAGCGGGCTAAAGCCCTCTGTCGGGTGACGTCAGAGAGCTGGTCCAGGCTCGGGCAAGATCGTGACAATGAAGTCGGGATCCACCCACATGCCTGGACCGGTGTTCTGTTAAAAGAACCAACTCATCAAAATCTCTAATTATGCCACTTCTGGTGACTCTCCAGGAGCAGTAATTGGAGATGCTTTGACAGAACACTGGCTAAGGAGTAAAAAAGTTGTCGCCACCTTGAAGGTAGCCATGTTGTTGCTTACTAGCGGGCGAACTAACAATGTCCACTCATTATATTGTGTACTGTAGTGATCTGTGAAAACAACCAAGGAGAGTCACCTGAAATGAAGTAATTGGAGATTTTGACGAGTTGGCTCTTTTGACAGAACACCGACACCCAGCGCAGCCTCTCAGTGAGCCACTGAGAGCTTGAGCCAACCGCTCTGCCCCCTCCACAGCCCAGCACTCCAGTGGGCGTGGAGGGGAGGGAGGCGCAGTGACTAACAGTCACTGGCTCTCTGCTTAGGGAGCTGTGAGAACCGGGCGATCGGCAGTGTTTGATCGCTCAGTTCTCAGTGTTAGAGCCGGCGAGGGATAGATGCAGCATCAACCTAGGTAAGTATGATTCTGCAAAAAAAAACAAAAAAAACTTCTCTAATAATGATAGATGAAAGGAATCCCCAGCTGCTTTGTTCACGAACAGAACAAAGCGGCAGGGAAATGTCATTTAGTGGCAATTGGAATGGTATTTTTTATCTTTGTAAATGTCAGTATTGCTGTAGTACATTGTACAGGTGCACAACTTCATAGGTAAGTTTAAAGAATCCTGTGAGCACTTTATTTAAAGGAATGGTACATTTTTATTATTTCACTTCCAGCCTTATTAACCGCTTTACGACGTTCTATTGTAGCTTTACTGCTTCAGGGCGGCCGCTGTGCACATGGTCACACATATATATATATATATATATATATATATATATATATATATATATATATATACACGTAATCCCGTGCTTCCGGGTCGCAGGCGCGAATGCGCACCGGCGCCGGCTCGTTACTGCTGTGATTATGCACAGCGGGAGCCAACCAGCAGGTACCTCGGACTCGATATCCGCCGGCACCTGCCGATCATTTGTTACACAGGCAGATGTAAACAAGGCAGATCACCGTTCTGTCAGTACAGAAGGCATGGATCTGGTATTTCTGCAAAGCAGGGACATGGATCCATGTCTTCCCCTAGTAAAAGCACCTCTCACACGGTGCACAAACACTGGCTAGGTGCAGTTAACCCTTTGATCGCCCCTGATGTTAACCCCTTCCCAGCCAGTGTTATTAGTATAGTGACAGTGCATATTTTTTTTAGCACTGATCACTGTATTTGCAAAAGTCAAAAAAATACTAAAGCACTGAAATGGATATAAGTGAAACCATTAATTATGGGATTGTGTCGCTGTGCAAATTATTCAATTGTGACTTGGAAGAAAGCCAAATAATAAAAGCTGCAAAACTTAAAAGTGTTCAGACACCTAAAACAAAGTAACAAATGAAAAATAATGTGTTGCGCTAATATTAACCTTCCAATCAATTTGTGCTCAGTGTATATATAAATCCCTCCAATTGATTGCTTGGAATAAATGTGAGTGTGATTGGGTCATTAGCATTAAAACCTATACACTGCAATATTGTGCTCAAAAAATAAATGAAATCCCAAATGCCATCTGTGATAATCATTAAATGAAAAATAGGATATAACCATTATATATTGTCCAGTATCAAGATATAAAAAATATAGTTGAAAAGATAACAAAATTTCCCAATTTTAGGAAATTATACATTCCACTCATCAGTATTAATAGGAGTAGTCCCATATGTGATGAAAAACGAAATCTATTCACCAGGATCCCCCAATATTGCTGTATAAGATAAGTGTTTCCAGAGGGGTATTCTCAGGTATCACGAGTATATGCAATAAAATAGAAGAGACATCATTGCGCAGTAAACGATTATTTAAAAACAGCAGCACTTCAGCGAGTGCACTAACATAAGCCTGGATTTTCGAATGCCTGGATGGAAGACAATCAGCCGCTTGGGGCGCGGTGAATCCTCACACCGCTCGTTACATGCTGCTGACCAGCCTCAATACTGTGCGTCACTGACTCCTCCTACCCGTTGTGTCACCCGACACGTGACTTTTTATTTTTTTTTTAAAAAAGTCACGTGTCGGGTGACGCAACGCGTAGGAGTCAGTGACGCACAGTATTGAGGCTGGTCAGCAGCTTGTAACGAGCGGTGTGAGGATTCACCGCGCCCCAAGTGGCTGATTGTCTTCCATCCAGGCATTCGAAAATCCAGGCTTATGTGAGTGCAAAGGTAAACCTTCCAGAGCTGAAGTGGTTAAGATAGCTGATGCCCGCCAAACGATATTTAAAAAGTAAAAGAGAAAAAAATGTGTTCCTCCTGAAAATCAAACAATGCCCTTATTGAAGCATTCAGATTGTGTAGCCAGGAAAGGGAGGGCAAAATGTGCCCCCCCCCCCCTCCCATGAACATATTTGGTCGATGACATCATTCAGTATCCTGGATAGTTTGATGGCATACAGCAACGGGGATCTGTCATTTAGTGGCAGAAATTCAGGTCGTGGTGGTGGAATATGTGGACAATGATGTCACCCAGGATCCCTGGCTGCTTTTTTTTACAACAATGCAGTAGCCAAGGGTCTGTCATTTAGCAATGGAAGTGCAATAGGCCAACATTGTTGGGTGGCAGGTCATTGTGGCATCAGGGAAACATCATTGAATCGTCGTGATCACCAATAGATTTATATCACTGAACAGCGTGATTGACAGTGGATTCACATCCAGAAATTTTTTATATTAAAGAGCTTTTTCATGGTGTGGGTTTCTTTACTCTGACTTATTTTTTTTTGTTTTGAGTAAAAAGAGTTACTAATGTACTCTGTATCCATTCCCCTGGAGGAACAGGATATCCTGGGGCCCCCTTACAAATAAAAGGGGCTTCCAGATTCCTAAAAGCCCCCCCCCCCCCCCCCACAGACCTCAACATCTTTTTTGGGTGGACAGGATGTATGAAAGAGGCCTTTGTCCCTTATCTTGGGGACAAAGTGCCTTCAAAAGGAGAGGGGCTTTGCCCACCCTTTCCTGACCACCCAGGCTGCAAAGAATTATTTTCCTTTTTTTTTTGTTAATTCTTTATTTATACATTTTTCCAGTACATAAACAAGGGGGGGGGGGGGGGGTGGCAACAGACATAGATTGGTCAAATTAACTAATCCATGTATAACATTTAATGGTTAACATAGTGTGAACTGCTGAAGTAATCTGAGTGTCAGGACCTGGATCTCCTGCTGCTGGCACTATTGTAGTTGCACTGTCCACCAGCGTGTGTCTTCCAGCAGCCAACAGATACCAGTAATCATTTTCCACCTGATGGTGGCTGCTGGGAGAGTATTTAGGTTCTCCACTGCTAATGCCTTTTGCTCCAGTGTTTTGCCCTGCTGCCAGAGACTGTGTGCCATTTATTCTGATCGTAACCCTATTCTTGCTCTTGCCATCCACCCGGTGCCACCCAGGCTGCATAGATTTTTTTTTCAGTTTTTTGCTTTTTTTTTTTTATTCTTTGTTTATACTTTTTTCCAGTCCAAAAACAAGGGGGAAAAAAACCCGAAAGACATAGATTGGGCAACTGAACTAATCCATGTATAACATTTAATGGTTAACATAGTGTGAACTGCTGAAGTAATCTGTGTGTCAGGACCTGGATCACCTGCTGCTGGCACTATTGTAGTTGCAGTGTCCACCAGCAGGTGTCTTCCAGCAGCCAACGGATACCAGTAATCATAGGTGTGTGCCGCCCTTTTGCATTAGGGTGTGCACCCTAAATCTCAAACACATATGCATGTGTATATATACTGACTGTCAGTAGGGCACTGGATGGTGTCAGTAGCTTTTATTTTATTCTCCACTGCTACCGTAATGCCTTTTGCTCCAGTGTTTTGCTCTGCTGCCAAAGACTGTGTGCCATTTTATCTGATTGTGACTCTGATCTTGCTCCTGCCATCCACCCTGCTGTGTCTTATCTGCTTCTTTCCCCCAGGGAACCCCTCCCCTTCCTTAACCACACCAGGCCACGTCATTCAACATTTTAAGGGTACCTTGCAAAGTAGGGCAGTCAAGCCTTCTCCCTTGCAACGCCCCTTGACTCTATATGAGGGACAAGGGCTTTCTCCTCACATCCTGTCCCCCAAAATGGATGTTAGCAATCACAGAGCTCAGCAATCACAGAGCTCATCACAATAGTACACAATAATTGGCGGTAATCAAAGCCTTTCATTGTGTACAATTGTCATGTGATCTGCTGTGATTGGCCACAGCGATCACATGGTACCCGCAGCGGGCCGGTACAGTGATCTGTCATCGGCAGTGTTCGGTGGACGCAGCAGGTGACAGATCACGCCAGAGCATGGCCTGTGGGGCGCGATCCTGGGAAGACATATGATGATGATGATGTTTTGGAACTACATTTCCCATGATGCTCATGCACTCTGCAGTGTAGTGGAGCATCATGGGAAATGTAGTTCCAAAACATCTGGGGTGCCAAGATTCGCCATCACTGTCCTAGGATAACAGGCTTCCCGCTCAGCCATCTTACAATAGGCAAGGCGGGAAGGGGTTAATCTCTGTGAGGCTTGTCGCTGCAGTGGGTAGCTGTAAGGGTTCACAACCAACTTAAATCCATCTAAATCTACTACTCCATCCAACACCACCCTCCCCACTGGTTGTCAATGCTGCAGTCCAAGTTTTGCTACATTGGTCCTCTATAGGTAGCGTGGAAGAGTCAGTAGAGCCACCCTAAGACAGGATGTGTTTTATTAACAGGGTCAACTGGTGAAAATAAGCCTAAAAAAAAAAGAATGCAGCCACCAAATCTAAGCACAATATATATATATATTTTTTTTGGGGGGGGGGGGGGTAAATATTTTTAAAAAGTGTTATCTAGAGTTGGGCTTTATGTTTCTAAGTTCATTTAGATCCATTGTTCCTATCCATCCTAGACTACCCTGTCCACAGTGTGACAGAACTGCTGTGTGATTTCACTGCAGCATGAACAGCACTATAACCCTGTTAAAAGAAGTGGAAAAATAATGGATCTACCAGCAGGATCAACAAGCAATAGAACTATTTGTAGATATATGTGGGTGAGTCGGCAATAATTTAATGCACCACATCCCATACAGTATATTGAAAATAGATAGAGAGCAAGTTGTTGGAATTTTTCAGGCGCTTGACAAGCAATAGAACTATGTTACTCAGAAAAAAAAAAAAAACCTGCTGTGTTAATGCTATTGACAGACTGCATCATATATATAATTTCTTATTTTGCCCTTATTTTACAGTTAGTTACATAAAAGTACTAGCAAGGCAAAAAGGAAAAAATATATACCTGTCTATATTGCTTTTAAATACGCATTTGCCACTAGCAGTTTGTGCACTTGAGATCATTCTCCACCGCTTCTGCTCCATCATTTTACTCCTATGTTTTTTTTAATGGTCTTAGTAATTGGATTTCTTGCTGTGCAGGTCTAAAAACACACAGCTGAATGAGTCAAAGGAGCTCCCCCCCGCCCCTTTTCCTTCTGCTTTATGTAGCACCAATCTGATACCCCAAGGACAAGATGACACCTCCAGAGGCCAGGGGGTGGGCTATAGACATGTGCACGGCTGAAAAATTAGGGGGTTTCTTTTCGTTTTATTAATTTTTTTTTTTTCGTTTTTCGGACCATTCGTTATGATCGAAATGTGTTATTTCGAATAAATTCGGAAAAATGTGATTTCGGTACGTTCCATTCGTATATATCCGGTATTCGTTATTTCTGTAATTCTGGAAAATTCTAATTCGGTATGTTCCATTCGTATCGATGCGGTATTCATTATTTCGGTAATTCATGAATTCGTAAAAATTTGAATTCGGTACATACCATTCGCATATATGTGGTATTCGTTATTTCGGTAATCCGGAAAAATTTGAACTCGGTACGTTCCCTTTATATAGATGCGGTATTCATTATTTCGGTAATTCGTGAATTCGGAAAAATTCAAATTAGTTACGTTCCATTCGTATAGATGCGGTATACGTTATTTTGAAGATTCCTAAATCCAGATAACTTTGTATTCGTTACATTCACTAACAGGCAGACAAATTTGAAAGGAAATTCCAATACCTATAATTTATTTATTTATTTATTTATTTTTTTTAATCCAACAAGATTTTATTGAGTTTGCAGGGAAAGCATTACAAGCATTACAAGCTTATTCCAATCACAGTCAACCTCTATCCAGGTCTCACCCGGCATTAATACCTAGCAACCTGTCATATACCAGTTCCATAGGTGCTAATCCTGGTACATCTAACCATGGACCCCATATTTTTTCAAATTTTGGCATGCTGCCTCTATGTTGGTAGATCAACTTTTCCATTTTTAGAGTTGTGTTAATACTTTCAGTCCACTCCTTAACAGTCGGTGACCTATCGGACTTCCAGTGAGTCATAATCAGTCTTCTGGCCTGAAAAAGTACTCTATGCACAGCTTCTCTGTTGTGTCCTTCCCATTCGTATTCCTCCAAAGCACCCAAGAGACACGCTCTAGGGTCCTGTGGAAGACCCACATTAAAGATTGAGTTAATATTTTGAACCACTCCTGCCCAATACATGTGCAACTTGGGACATCTCCACAGCATATGGATCAGGTCTCCATGCTCACGTTTACATCTAGTACATGTTGGTTCCGTCAGCCTGTTCATTAAATGTAATCTGTGCGGAGTATAATATGTTCTCAATAGAATATATAGTTGGGTGAGTTTTTGTGACACATTGAGTGAACATTGGTTCACTGCCTGAAAGATCTCCTCCCACTGATCCTCGTCTAGCTGTCCCACCTCTGCCTCCCACCTCTCTCTCACCCTCAAGGGATGACGTCTCATCACGGATTGCAACAGGATGGCATAGCATTGAGAGATAAATCCCTTAGATGAGCCAGCATCCTCCAGAAGGTTGAAAACCGGGGTCGGGGACAAGTGCCATTCCGAGGAGCGGCCCTGTGTCTGTACTGCGTGTCTAAGTTGCATATAGTAGAATAACATTGATGCTGGCAGGTTATACGCTTCTTTTAGATCAGCAAATGTTCGCAACACACCTTCCCTAAATATATGCTTGATATGAGTGATTCCAAACTGCTTCCAAAGAGTTCCGCATTGTAATTTAGCTAGTTCCCCATACGTGTCATTGTGCCAAATGGGACTATATTCCGTATATCCATCTACGTTCTGGAGATATTTGGACTTATTCCACACCTTTTGAATTAGACTAAACGTTGGGTATTTTTTATGTGGTTTAGTGAAGGCCAATGCTTCTAAAGCCATGTGTATCGGTCCCTTACCTACTGTATGGATCATTAGCCTGTGGGATGAGTTATGTGACGGGACAAATGTACCAATCAGATGCTGCAATTGGGAGGCCAGGTAGTACAGCCATGGATTGGGCAATGCCAATCCACCACAGTCCTTGGGTCTCTGTAGGTGTTCTAATTTGATCCGGGCGGGACCATTTTTCCAAATAAGGGTTCGGAAAATGGCATTGACTATGTGAAATATTTTTAAGGGGATAACCATAGGGGTATTGTGCAAAAAATAAAGTAACTGTGGCATAAGAATCATTTTCACTAGGTTTACTCTACCTGCTACTGACATTAAAAGAGAATTCCAGGTCTTAATTTTGTCTCTAAAACGCTGTAGGAGTGGAAATATATTTAGATGTATAAAGTCTCGGGGCTGGGACGTGATTTGAATCCCTAAATATTTGAAAGTAGCGGCAATCGGGATGGGGCAAGTGGCGCAGACCTCTTGTGAATCATCTCCATCCAATAAGAGAAGGGCAGACTTTGACCAATTTATATGAAGGCCAGAGAACTTCCCAAATTTAGATATGGTCGACATGGCCTCCTGAAGGGAGGGGCCGGTGTCACCGAGTAGGAGCATGGTGTCATCAGCGTACAGCATAATTTTTTCCTGCATGTCACCGTAGCAGAAGCCTGTAATGCCCAGATTTGCCCTGATCCCGATCGCCAATGGTTCAATAGCCAGTGCAAAGAGGAGAGGAGACAGGGGACATCCCTGTCTCGTACCCCTCCTCAACACAAAGCTTGGAGATAGGTAGCCGGCAACCCTCACAGCGGCCTCCGGCTGACTATAAAGGAGCCTAACCCAAGAAACATACCGGGGGCCAAATCCAAAACTCCGCAAGACTGACCACAGATAATTCCAGTCTATGCTGTCAAACGCCTTAGTGGCATCCAATGACAGCAAGGCCCTGGAACCCATATTGTCTGCTTTGGATTGCATGTTAAGGAATAGCCTTCTCAAATTGACTGCCGTCGATTTATTGGGCATGAAACCAGCTTGGTCTCCATGGAAAATTGAAGTAATAACTCCATTTAGTCTAATAGCCAGAGCTTTCGCCAATATTTTCACGTCACTCTGTAGCAGAGAAATCGGGCGATACGCCCCGGGATCTACTGGATCCTCACCAGGCTTGAGCAGCAAAACAATATTGGCCTTTGACATCGATATTGGTAGACGGCCTTCCTCCCGGGCTCTATTAAAGACTTTAAGCAACTGGGGTAGTAATTCAGTAGGATACTGTGTATATATTTCTATGGGGATTCCGTCTTCCCCGGGCGCTTTGCAGTTAGGAAAAGATCCAACCGCATCCTGTAGTTCTTCCACTGTAAGGGGATTCTCCAAGAGCCCTCTCTGATCTTTGTTTAATCTAGGGAAATCTATCTGTTCTAAGTATTGTTCTAACTCCTCAGATGTATAAGATGTACCCGGCTCATACAAATCTTCATAAAAAGTGTTTAGTTCCTGCAGCACTTTCTCAGGCGTGTTAACTATGTTACCCGCCTTAGTCCTGATAGCACCTATAGTTGGGGATTTCTGGTACGAATTTGCGATTCTCGCTAGTATGCGGCTTGTTTTCTCGCCCTCCTCAAAAAACGCCTGCTTAGCAAAGAATCTCTTCTTATCGGCCGATGAGGACAGCAGTTGACGGTATGCAGATAGAGCCGCCTGCCATGCCTCCTTGGTCGAATCAGAAGGATCCGTGACATATAATTGTTCCATCTCCTGTACTCTGGTTTCAAGTTAATTTTTAAGTGCGGAAGAGTCCTGTTTAACCTTATTCATTTCAGCTATTAACACACCCCTCAAATATGCCTTGAAGGCATCCCATTGCCCAATTATCGATTCATTTGGATCCTGGGTGCGGAAAAACTCACACATGCTCCCAACTATCCCCTCGTGTGAGCGGAACAGTTTCAACCAAAAAGCATTGAATTTCCAAGGGGCTTTAGGTAATGTAACTATTGGGGCAATTATAAGCCGTATAACCACTGGTGAGTGATCGGATACACTGCGGGGCCTATGTATCATATCAGAAACAAACGGGAGCATGTTTAAGCTGCACACCCCCAGGTCAATTCTAGATAAACAACCATGGGTTTTGGAAAAGCATGTAAATTGTCTAACTCCTGGGTTCCTATGTCTCCAGACATCCACCCAGCCCACCTCTTGCAACAACCGCGCCAGGGGGGTAGCCCTGGAGAGGGCAGAGGCTCCGGGTCCTGGGTGTCTATCTTCCACTGGATTTAAGCAGCAATTAAAGTCCCCCGTTACCAACAGCGGTGCGTCAGGCCTGCCATCCATAAATGTCAGCAGGGACCTAAGCACCGCCGCCGTGAAGCCCAACCTGCAATGGAGAAAAACATAACGACCTTCACTATCAATTTCATTTGCAATTTCTTCAAAGTCCAGGTTGCCATGGATCAACACGCTCACCCCCCTGGAATAGGAGGTGTGCGTGGAGTGATAGGCCTTTCCTACCCAGGAGTATCTCAGGAAGCTCACAGTGTCCGCAGTCAAGTGGGTTTCTTGGTAGCAAAGAATTCCGGGGATGTACTTCTTCAAACACATGCGAATCATGGTGCGCTTCAATGGGGAATGTAGTCCCCTAACGTTCCAGGATACTAATGGGATGTCCGCCATGTCTGCTGGTAAGTAAGTAGTGTTGACCGGTACTTTGTGGATCCACTTCTGTAGCGAGGTTCTGCTAGGTTTGCCGTAAGGTTGATGAATTCGTGTCCTGTTGAGATATTCTTCTTTCTGCTTGTAACTCTTATTGCTAGACTTTCCCCGCTTCAATGGGGGGTGGTGAAAAAGAAAACTTTCTTGTGCTATAAACTGCACATTCTGCCAACATGGCAACTTTGGCAACGTATGCGACATTACATCGCTCTTTTTTACTGAAAATGATCATTTGTAGATTCGACTTTTAATCCAATTCGCTCTCATTGCACTGCTTAGGAATATTCAGTCCCCCAGCCAAGGAACATCTGTCAATACTGGAAATAGAAAATAAGGTATGCTCTGGTTGCCCATCTAGAAAAAAGGAAACAAAATGACGTTTTCTAGTATCTCAGCCCTCTGCAAGTAACCAGTTTAGTCTTTTCAATCTTCGTCTTGTGGAGCCTGCCGTTTCAATGCCTGCTCATTTCTATCCAACCAGACTGAGGCGTCCTTAGCAGATTCAAAGAATTGTGCTTGGCCTCTCACCACAACCCGAAGCTTCGCCGGATATAACATGGCGTATGGGAGTTGCAGAAGTCGCAGTCTGCGTTTCACGTCTGTGAATTTAGCTCTGCGCCTCTGGACTTCTGCCGAAAAGTCCGGATAGAAAGATACCCGAACACCATTGTGGAGGACATTTGCCTTCTCTCGAGCATGTCTCAACACTGCTTCTCTATCCTTGTAATGTAAAATTCTTGCAAGAATGGATCTTGGAGGGCCCCCTGGTGGAGGAGGGCGTGAGGGCACTCTGTGAGCACGTTCCACCGCAAACATTGGGGAGAATGCATTTTTCCCAAAAAGTTCCATTAGCCAGTTTTCAACATAGGTGGTGGGGTCCCTGCCCTCCACTTTCTCAGGCAAGCCCACTATGCGAACATTGTTTCGCCTTAAGCGATTTTCCAAATCCTCTGCATGATCGCATGCATCCCTGGCTAATTGCAGTGCTGTTCTGGTATCTTGTGTCATAGGTGGTAACTGGTCTTCCATGTCACTGACTCTGCTTTCCACAGCCGTGGTGCGTTCACGTATCTTTTGCATGTCTTGCCTTAGTAATGACACATCTTCTCTCAGACCCCCAAACTGCTCCTTCAAGGTGTTAACTGAAGCTGTGCAGTTGTTCACAGCTCTGAGTATGTCAGCTAGAGTAGGCTGCATAGCGTCCGGGTCCGCTGAGCTTTGTGGTTCCCCCAGATGCAAGGGCCGACTGCTCCTCCTCTCCCCAGAGCACCTGTGTGATGTCTGCCTGCATAGCATGTGTCCCAGCCTGGCTAGATGACTGCTCTGTTCCCAATGCCCCAGCCATTTTCTGAGCACAGTAAATCATGTCTCTAGGGGCGTTTTTACCAGTGATTTTTGGCGTCTTACTTGCTTTAGGCCAAGAGTCTTTCTGCTTGTCCTGTCCGCGCGGTGTGTGTTTCACTGAAGACGCCGCGGCGCCATCTTGGATCTCCAGGCCCGTCATCTCAATCTGTCCTTTTCGGAACTTTCCTCTGGTGCAGAGAGCCGGCGGATGATCCCCTGGGGTCTCAGGATCGTGCCCGTGCTGCATAGGGCAAAATAAAGTCGGTATGTGGGCTGGGGGAGGATCGGTTACCGGATCACTGCTGGGAGCTGTGGGAGATGCGTCCTCTCACATGCCTGCCTTGGCCACGCCCCTTATACCTATAATTTATTACTTTATAACTATTATTATAGTTTTTATTATTATTATTTATTATTAATAAATAACAAAAATAAACTATAATAATGGTTAATAATTTGTTACGTTACTTAACAGCTAAATTTTAAAGGAAATTCCAATACCTATAATTGAATAGTTTATAACTATTATTATAGTTTTTTATTATTATTATTATTAATAATAAATAAAAATAATTAAAATAACTATAATAATGGTTAATAAACGTAATAATTTAATTATAATAGAAATTATATGAATATTTTTTGTTCTTTCGGATTTTCAGATTTTCGTTCTTATTTTCAGATTTGCGTTCTTTAAAATTTTCGGATTTTCGTTCTTATTTTCAGATTTTCGTTCTTTCGAATGTTCAGATTCAATCCATGGCTAAAATGGAGGGGACTGGGAAAGGATATTGTGCACCAGTCACTTTTGCCTTTTTAAACTTTTATTGCAGAATGGTTATGGAGGTGAGGGTTAGGGGTCCCAGTTACCATAGCAGATCACTTACAGACTCTCCAGATCAATGTCCAGCTTCACAGTGTCAGAACCTTTAAACCAAAACCAGCCACACTGTAAGCACGTTCCCAAATTTCAGTGGGTTCTCCAAGTGAGTCAACGGGCCCTTCTGAGAGACCAGTCTTCATCCTGGCTCTCTCCAGCAAGGGGCCACCCCTGGGTCTCCTCTTTGGCACAGCTTCCTCCAGACCAGGCAGGACAGTTTCAGGGCCACTTCAGCACAAGTTAGGCTCCAAAGCAGGCTATTGGGCCTAACAGCAGAGCTCCATCCAACAGCACCTCCCTAGACCTCAGCTCAGGTGAAGAGAGCCAGCACATGGCCTGTCCCAAATATTTATGTCCTCCTCCAGCATGCACCAGTGGCATAAACCTCTTACACAAGGCTGAAGGAAATGTAAATATTTTTAACTTAGATTTGTTTGTGAAATCTCATACTATGACCAGTGATACCAGTGACTTCTACTGGCAACAGTGAGAAATCACAAGCCAACTTAAAGTGGATGTAAATCAGATTCATGAAATTTGAGCTGGGCACATATCTGCAGTGTTTTCTTATCTTTATTCAAAGCCCTAAGTCTGGTGGCTTTCTCCTGCTCTGTTCCTCTATTATCAGCATGATAAGTTCTGACAAGTTCTCCATCAACTGTGATAAAACCAGCCTGAATTTTTTGTCAGGGTGGGTGCTATAAATAGATTAGTAGCGAGCTGGTCCATTCACAGCATAGCTCTGCAGGTCTCTGCCCATGAGGAGAGGGGGTGCGTGCCTTTCCTCCAATCAGCTGTGTCACAGTGTATGGCAAGAATCCACACCCACAGGTGAATCAGGAAGAGAAAATATTAACAGGATGTGCACTTTCTAAACAGTATATAAAGGTAAAGACGGCAGATATACATGTAAAACTTACGTAGGGAGATTTGTTTCATCCCTGTGTATCATCTGAGGCTGTTCACTTCACTGAGTATATGTGAGGGTTTACATCCACTTTAAGCTTAGGGGAAAATGACTATATATACAGCCAGTCGGAGCTAACTACAGCCCAGCCAAAAACTAAATTGATTTAGTAGCCCAAGTTTAGGACAAGGGGGCTACACGTATCATACACGCTAATATACATTTCAGTTTGTGAAAGGACAGTCAAAAAGTGAGTTATAATATATAATACAATTTAAAAAAATGAAACTGTTTAGGAAACCTCCACTATTAAATGTGCATTTGTGTCACATGATGTACTCACTGTTATATCAATGTTTTGTATGACTTGTATATGGCTGTGCGAAAATTCAAATACAATTTGTTCTGATTTAAAAAAACCAAAATGTGTATTTGTAAATTAAGATATTATGCAAGTTATCAAAAAAAAAAAAAATCATAAAAAAGATCAATTAATAAGCTTAAATACATAAAAAAATGTATATAAATAAGAAAAAACATCTCCCTTATTGCTCTGCTACTTTACCAACTCATTTAAAACTCACCTACTCATCAATCTGATGATCAAACACTGTTACAAGACAAATAAAAAATGCAAGCTTGCCCTGCATCCTTCCCCTCTTTTCCCCATACTAGGCAATTTAAATTTCACCCCGGGTTTAATGGACCCCAATTTTCAGAGACTATACTCTGCCAATAAATATAATGCGTTTTTTTTCCTGCAGACTCCCAATGGCCGACAGTCTAACTTCTGTCCTCCCCTTCCAAATACCGTTTTGGAACGCAGTTCACATCTAACGCTTTTTCGCCACTTTTTCCCCCAACGATAGACTTAAACGCCAATTAAAAACTTTCAAAAAAACTATGGTCTAAGAAAGGTCCCCTTAGACATTCCGCTTCTTTACACCTATTTCTCCAATCCAACATTGGGGGACCGCCCTCCCTTCATCACAGATCGGTAAGATGATCCGTCCACAACATTCTTGACTGAGCAAATCCAAAAAATATACCTTCTCACGATGAAATTATCTATCTGCTCCAGAATGCAGGAATGCAATGATAGGATACTCACAAGCTGGTACAGGACTCCAAGCCCAACCCTGGATCTATAAAATACTACCGTCTGTTCCATCCATACAGACTTTGGAGATGTGGACGGGGTTGGGGCACAATATTTCACATCTTCTGGTCCTGCCCTAAGCTCAGTGGCGTCGCTAGGGTGTGGCTACCGGGGCTATAGCCCTGAATCCGGGGCCCATAGAGCTCAGTGGCATCGCTAGGGGGTGGCTACCGGGGCTATAGCCCTGAATCTGGGGCCCATAGCCCCGAGTCTCTTACCTAGGGTTGGCTCCGGACTCCATCTGCTCAGCTGGTGGCATGACTAGTTAATGTTATCAGGCACAATTTCTTATCTATATTCAGCAGCTCCGACAATTTATTCATTGTCCTGACGTCCACTTCTATAACAATCTGCCGGGCAATGTAATGGCCGGGAACCGCAGCCCCCTGATGTAAGGGGGAGGCTCTCTGAGGACCCTGATGTAAGGAGGGGGCTCTCTGGGGACCCTGATGTAAGGGGGAGGCTCTCTGAGGACCCTGATGTAAGGAGGGGGCTCTCTGGGGACCCTGATGTAAGGGGGAGGCTCTCTGAGGACCCTGATGTAAGGAGGGGGCTCTCTGGGGATCCTGATGTAAGGAGGGGGGCTCTTCGGGGAGCCAGAGAAAAGCTCCAGAACTAGAGAAAAAAATTTTTTTTTTCCTCCTCCAGCGTTTTGGAGCTTTGAGCTTCAAGCTACAAAACAATGAGGTGTGAATGGGACCTACAAGAAGATAGCACACATTCCTTGGTCAGTTGGTCCGTTGGTAATGACATTTCTATAGCATGAAGTAGTCTAAGGTAAAACCATCCTTATTCTTGGAGGCATTAGCAAAGCACAATCAAGGAAAAATGGATTTCTCCATCAAACGACCTATTTAAGTTAATAAAAATGGTCTGCCCATTTTTACATTACTTTCGGTACATGTACATCCCTTGTAGGTCAGATGTATTTCAAAAGAACTAGTTTTACTGGTTTCAGTTCTCCAACATAAGAGATGGCAAATAACTACAAGCTGATCAACCTTAAAATGGACAAACAATCCCTCATCCGTTGGTACACCCTTCCCTACAAATCCCTCAATGGTCCTCTTACCCCTCCACAGCCCCCCCTCCCCCCCATCCTTTTGGACATCCTTCACCTGTGACCTTATACCATGCTTTTACATCCCATTTAATATGTACTTACAGTCAATCCCTATTATGTTTCATAGTCTACCTCTTTATAGAGACTGAGTAGAAAAGGGAAAATAGATCTAAGTAGTTGAAAAAAAGAAACATGTTAGTTTAAGCTCATAAAGTTCCACAGTTGTTTCCTCCTGAATGAGATACACTATAATGCTAAGTATTGGAACATCTGCCTTTACACACAAATGAACTTCGAGGACATCCCAGTCTTGGTCCACAAAGACATGGATGAGCGAGTTTGGGGTGGAGAAACTTGACTGGTCTGAGTCCTGACCTCAATCCAATAGGACACCTTTGGGATGAATTAGAGCGTAGACTGCGAGCCAGGTCTTCTCGTCCAACATCAGTGCCTAACCTCACAAATGCGCTTCTGGAAGAATGGTCAAACATTCCCATAGACACACTTCTAAACCTTGTGGACAGCCTTCCCAGAAGAGTTGAAGCTGTTATAGCTGCAAAGGGTGGGCCAACTCAATATTGAACCCTACGGACTAAGACTGGGATGCCATTAAAGTTCATGTGCGTGTAAAGGCAGGTGTCCCAATACTTTTGGCAATATAGTGTATATTCTGATTTTATGAGTGCTCTCTGTCATTATAAAAGACAGAGTTTTATTGTACGAAGCACTTGTTATTCGATCTTCTCTGGAATGTTTATATCGTCATTGTATTTTTTGAGGAGACTGAGGTCTTTTAACATCTGCCGGATGATGCTGAAGATTTTTTTATGAGTCTGTGGTGGCCAGCACTCTCCTGTATGCAGTGACATGCTGGGGAAGCAGGCTTAAAGTCTCGTACACACGGTACCATTGTAGGCAGGGGATTGTCTGTTGACAGACTGTTGTCCTAAATTCTTACCGTTGACAATTGACAATTTTGACAATTGTTGTTCAACTTTCGGCCAACAAATGTTGGATGGCAGGCTAGTAAATTTTCGGCGGACAACGGTCTGTTGTCAGATTTTCGGATGGTCAGTACACAAAAGTAGAAACACGCATGCTCGGAATCAATGCTCACCAAACACGAAATTAGCAGAAGGGGCCCAAAGGGTGGAGCTCAAGAGCTGAAATTCCTCGTAGTACGTCACTACGTTCGTGTTTGTTGCACGACAATTGTGTACCGTTAGTGTGCAAGACAAGATCCTGGCACACTCCCCTTTGACAAAAATCAGACACTCGTTTGGCCAACAATTGTACCGTGTGTATGAGGCTTTAGGGTGTCCGACATGCAGTTCCAGCACCTCCAGCACTGAATGTATGTAATGGCAAGGGGTTTAGGCTCCATGCACACTGGACCTTTCAACATTTTTTAATGTTTTTGCAAAAGCGTTTATTAGTGTTTTCCAGCGTTAGCGTTTTTAGCGTTTTTTTTTTAAATGTTTTTTTTTTTCAATGGATCAAAAACTTTAAAAAATGCTGGTGAGCCACGTTTTTGAGTGTTAGTGACGCTTATCAGCGTTTATGAGCTTTCAGCGTTTTTTGTGGTCAGAAAAGCGACTCCTGAATGCGATTTTATGGCGTTCAGAAAACAGCCCATAAACTCCACTGCTGATAAACATCCACAAACGTCCATGTGTGCATCCATGGACACATAGGATAACATAGAGGGGAGTTCATGGGCCGTTAAAAAAAACGCCCAAACTCCAAAAAACGGCCGTTTATGAGCTTCAGTGTGCATGGAGCCTCAGGGTCTATTGATGCTAGCTGCTGGGGGGATCTGTTGCCCCTGGAAGGGGGTCTATTTTTGTGGGGTGGCAGGGGGTCTATTGTTTCATAAGGAGGTCTATTGTTGCTGGTGGGAGATCCACTGTTGCTGAGGGTGGGTCTTATGTTACTGGGGGTCAGTTTTTGCTGGGAGGGATCTAATGATGCTGGCTGCAGGGAAATCCGTTGTTGCTGCTGGGGATCTTTTAATGCTGGGGGAGAGGGGATTTTGTTGCGGGTGATCCATTGTTGCTGGGAAGATCTATTGTTGCTGGCTGCTGGAGAGTCTATTGGTGCTGGCTGCAGGCAGATCTGTTATTGCTGCTGGGGATCTTTTATTGCTAGGGGAAGGGGTATTATGTTGCGGGTGGACCATTGTTCCTGGCGGGATCTATTGTTGCTGGCTGCATGGGATCTAGTTTACTGCTTTTCTTGTTATCAACAAATTCCATACAAATTACTTAGTATCACAATTGTTACTTGGTTCTATATTCTCTAAAAGGGGCGGTACTGGGAGGTGGGTAGAGGTGGGTAGAGGTGAAATCAAGGAATGGCGCTGGAGGAGGGTAGGGGTGGAGACAAGGGATGACTTGGAAAGGGGGAGATCCTACACCTATTGTCTGAGAAAAAAAGCCCTCTATGTTGGTATTATGCTAATTATTATTTGGGGCAATGCTAAATAAAGTGGTGTATTATTTGTGTTTTGGTAGTTTGAATTTCTGTTATTTTTTTTATCTGTGTTATTTACTCTATGTTGTATTTTATAGATGGTTAATTAGAGTATAGTTTTAACCACTTAGGGACCACCCCACGTACATTTACTGCGGCCCTTAAGTGCAAAATCACGTACCTGTACATGATTTATTTCTTCAGCTCCAGGGCATGCGCGCGTGCCACTAGAGCCCTGCTCCCGCTGTGATTGGACACAGCATGAGCCAATCGGTGTGTTCTGAGGAGAGCAAAACGGCGGTCTGCCAGAGGGAAAAATGGAGATCTTGTGTTTCTGCTGAGCAGAAACACGGATCTCTGTTTTCCCCAGTCAAAGCACCCCCCCCCACAGTTAGAAAGCACCCCCTAGGGACTTAACCCTTTGGTCGCCCCCCATGTTAACCCTTTCCCAGTCAGTGTCATTAGTACAGTAACAGTGCATTTTTGTTAGCACTGATCACTGTAATAATGTCACTGGTCCCCAAAAAGAGTCAAGAGTGTCAGTTAGGTGTCAGATTTGTCCGCTGCAATGTCGCAGTCCCGCAAAAAATTGCCGATCGCCGCCATTACTGGTGAAAAAATAAAAAAAATTAAAATTAAAAAAAAAATCCCATAGTTTTTAGACACTATAACTTTTGTGCAAACCAATCAGTATACTTATTGGGATTTTTTTTTTTTACCAAAAACATGTATAAACAGAATAAATATTGGCCTAAATGGATGAAGAAATTTACATTTTTTTTATTGGATATGTTTTATAGCAGAAAGTCTTGTTTTGTTTTTTTCAAAATTGTCAGTCTTTTTTTGCTTATAGCACAAAAAATAAAAAAATAAAAAAAGAGGTGATCAAATACCACCAAAAGAAAGCTCTATTTGTGGGAAAAAAAGGACATATCTTTTTATTTGGGTACAACGTCGCACAACTGCGCAATTGTCAGTTAACCGCTTCAGCCCCAGAAGATTTTACCCCCTTCCTGACCAGAGCGTTTTTTGCGATTCGGCAATTGCGCAGTCGTGTGACGTGGCTCCCAAACAAAATTGACGTCCTTTTTTTCCCACAAATAAAGCCTTCTTTTGGTGGTATTTGATCGCCTTTGCGATTTTTATTTTTTGTGCTATAAACAATATAAGAGCGACAATTTTGAAAAAAACGCATTATTTTTTTACATTTTGCTATAGTAAATATCCCCCAAAAATATATTAAAAAGAAATTTTTTCCTCAGTTTAGGCCGATCGTATTCTTCTACATATTTTTGGTAAAAAAAAAAAAAAATCGCAATAAGCGTTTATTGATTGGTTAGCGCAAAAGTTATAGCATTTACTAAATAGGGGATAGTTTTATAGCATTTTTATTAATATTTTTTTTTTTACTAGTAATGGCAGCGATCAGCGATTTTTATTGTGACTGCGACGTTATGGCGGACATGTCGGACATTTTTGACACATTTTTGGGACCATTGTCATTTATACAGCGATCAGTGCGATTAAAAATGCATTGATTACTGTGTAAATGACACTGGCAGTGAAGGGGTTAACCACTAGGGGGCGGGGAGGGGTTAAGTGTGTCCTAGGGGAGTGATTTCTAACTGTCAGGGGGATGGGCTGTGTGTGTGAAGTCACTGATCTCTGCTCCGATGACAGGGAGCAGAGATCGAGTGACACTTGTCACTAGGCAGAACGGGGAGATGCTGTTTACATCAGCATCTCCCCATTCGTCCTCTCCGTGAGGCGATCGCAGGTATCCCCGCGGCGATCGAGTCCCGGAGACTCACGGAGCTCCCGACCGGTGAGCGTGCAATGTCATGGCGGGGAATTCAAATGGACGTACAGGTACGCCCATTTGCCCAGCCGTGCCATTCTGCCAACGTACATCGGAACCGGCTAAACCACCGCAGTGCCGTATTGCAAAAAATGGCCTAGTCATTAAGGGGGAAAAAACCTTCCGGAGCTGGAGTGGTTAATTCGTTTTATTTGGTACTAATTGTTGTTATTTGTAATTGTGTTGTGTCTTTGTGTCTTGTTCTGTTCATTGTTGTGATCATGTGTTGTCTTTGTTCAGTGTGGTAATATCGTAATAATTTCCCTTTGGGACTAACAAAGTATTCTGTATTCAGAGGTCAAGATATGTACTTCTTTATAAGAGCCCTTGCACACTGGGGCGGGGGGCGGCGTCGGCGGTAAAACGCCGCTATTATTAGCAGCGTTTTACCGCCGGTATGCGGCCGCTAGCGGGGCGGTTTTACCCCCCGCTAGCGGCCAAGAAGGGGTTAAATACCACCGCAAAGCGCCTCTGCAGAGGCGCATTGCCGGCGGTATAGCCGCGCCGTCCCATTGATTTCAATGGGCAGGAGCGGTAAAGGAGCGGTATACACACCGCTCCTTCACCGCTCCGAAGATGCTGCTGGCAGGACTTTTTTTACCGTCCTGCCAGCGCATCGCTCCCGTGTGCAAGCCCTCGGGGCTTTCACACTGGAATGCAAGGAGCGGCACTTTCGGGTCGGTTTGCAGGCGCTATTATTAGCGCAATAGCGCCTGCAAACCGCCCCAGTGTGAAAGGGCTCTAACTGTATGCTTGTAAAAATAAAGAATTAAAAAAAATAAAAAATAAGCAAAACAAGTGCTGCATAAGTGGCTCTTTAAAACATTTTGCAAGATATTACCAGGAACTGAATTAGCTTCCAAAAATCTTAACAAGGCTGGGTAGGTAAGAGCGCTCATGGATGAATGAAAATCTCAAGAGTGTATTCCATGTAAAATGCATGAGATATAAATAAAATATGGAAATGACCCACCATGTCACATTGGCGCTGTACAACATAAAATGAACAAACAGAAATGTGCGTCACTTAAGAAGTCATACTTTCAAACATGCTGTGGTCTGCAATTCTTAATTTAAGTTTGGATTTTTGGAAAGGATTGAAAAACTTGTGACATAAAAAAAATAATGGGAAAACTCTTGCCAAAAAATTAGTAAGGGGTGATACTACGAGAGGCACAGTATATGTGTTTTTTTTTTTTTTTTTTAAGGTGCCAAAATGTCCTAAGACATGTCCTCCTTTCTATCATCTAGTGAGAACTGAGAGTAAGATGGAAATTAAATCAGACCTTCATTCTTCTCTGTTACTTTTCATTATATTACTCCTTCTCTCCTACCCTTAACACATTCACAGATCTTTTTCTTTTTTTTTTAAACTGATAACTTTTTTTTTAAATACTATCCCAAGCTTCTGCTTTTTTTTGTCCACAGCTTCCTACGAAAACCCAAATCATGCATCTCAGGAGGTTTTGAGGCAATCTACAATGAATGTACATGCACCGTGGCATGATGTCACCAAGAACCTGGAAGAAACAACCAGCTCCCTGATGATGTACATTAGGAAGATCATAGGACCTGTAGGAGAAGAGGACAATGCTAGATTCGCTGGGCTAGCTTGGTCCCTGACTTGATCACTTTTGGTCATTCCTTCTTTAAAATATACTATTTTACCCACTAATGCAGCCCTTTTCAACCTTTTTACCCTAGAGGAACCCTTCAAATAATTTTTAAATCTCAAGGTACCCCTGATTAAATGAGTTCCCTGGTGGTAAATGAGAAAAAAAAAACCCTAACATTGGTGCTCATTGGGAAGAATGCTCCTTACATTGATAGTCAGTGGTAGGAATGCTCCCATTACAGTGGTGGTCAGAGTGCCACCCTTACAGATAGATAAAGATTACTGGTGTTAAGGTTCTGCCTCTGCCAAGTGGCATTGGCCCCAGAACTATGCAGGCACCCAGAGGCGTCGGGAGGTGCTGGGGGGGGGGGGGGGCTGGAGCCCCGAATGGGCCCCCAAAAAGCCCTGGGTCTCGGCCATTCATGGAAGCATTATTAGCCCCGAGCCCCAAACGGCTGCTTACAAAGAGATTGCGCACGCCGCGGCCTGAGTGGGGAATGGATTGATCCGAGGGGCCGTGCGAGAGCGAGCAGTGCACAAAGTCTGGTGGGCAGCGGCACCGGCTAAAGTCTATTGCCTATTGGGCGACTCGACCACGGTGGACATCACAGGTCACACGTCCCGCGATCCTGGCATTGATTGGACCAGTGTGACATTATTATTATTATTATTATACAGGATTTATATAGCGCCAACAGTTTGCGCAGCGCTTTACAACATGAGGGCAGACAATACACTTACAATACAAATCAATACAGGAGGGATCAGAGGGCCCTGCTCATTAGAGCTTACAATCTAGAAGGGAGGGTCAAGTGGAAACAAACGGTAATAACTGTGGGGGATGAGCTGATGGAAAAAATGAAAATACAGTTGTTAGGTGTGGGTAGGCTTCTCTGAAGAGGAGGGTTTTCAGGGATCGTCTAAAAGCTAATCCATCTTAGGCACTGCCATGTCCAGGAGGCCCCGCCTCCTGGACCCGGAAGCGCCTATGATGGACATGAGGCACCATCAAATGGGAGGTCAACCAGCTACAGCTTGAGGAACTCCTAGCAACCTCTGTAGGAACCCACAAGTCCACGGAACCATGGTTGAGAATGGCTGCTCGATCTTTTTTGTCTTATATGCGTACAACAATTTTGTTTTAACCTTTTTACTTTTTACATTTCTATGGTTCAATATTATTTGGTATTCCTACAAGAGATTACCATCACCCTATTACCCTCTCCATTCCATATTCCTTTCCCACAACTTTTAAATTGAAGGTGTATAACTTTGTTATATATTTGGGCATCTGTTGACGACTTTATTGTTCACTATACTGTACTATATACTGCACATTGCATACCCTATATAAATGTTTGCATTCTTTTTTTTTTTAAATGTAATACAACCAAAATGTACAAAGAAAAAATAAAAGAATTGCTTTTAAATGTTTAGGGCCAGTTCATTAAATGTATTATTTTACATCAATTTTTTTTTTCACTTTTTTATATATTTACATTTTATTTCCAGCATTTATGTTTACTTTTTACAGTTAAGGGTTCTGCTATAGAACAGTTTTTAGAGACTTCTGTCACAGAGATTCTTTTACCCCTCAGGAAAGATTCAAAAGCCCAGATACATCAAAGGGTAGAAGTGTTTTGTTTTTAGAAATGACTGTATTTTAGAAGTGCATTGGAGAAATAGGTTCAAAACATTTTTGGACTTGAGCAATGTTCACATTTCCACTATGGGCCTAATGATTCGACAATAACTTGCCATTATGATACCAAAATAACCACTTAACGACCGCCCCATAGCAGATTTATTGCTACAGGGTGGCTGTTCTGTGCAGAATCATGTATGCATTTATATATATATATATATATATATATATATATATATATATATATATATATATATGTATATGTATATCATTCTTCAGTTCCTGGTAGGGGGCGCACACGTGCTTCTTCTGCTATGATTTGTCACAGCAGAAGCCAATCAGTGGGTACCGGCCAATGGATGTCCGCCGGCACCCGCCGATCACTGGGAAGAGACACAGGACAGAGCTCTGCCTATGTAAGCAAGGCAGAGCTCCGTTCTAAAAGGGGGAAAGTGATGGATTTCTGCAAAGCAGGTAAAAAAATCTGTCACATCCCTTAGTAAAAGCAGCACACAAAGTACACAAAAACACTGACTAGCCACACATTTAACCCTTTGATCGCCCTAGATGTTACCCCCTTCTCTGTAAGTGTCATTAGTACAGTGACAGTGTATATTTTTAGCAC
Source organism: Lithobates septentrionalis (assembly GCA_037952835.1). Lineage (NCBI taxonomy): Eukaryota > Metazoa > Chordata > Amphibia > Anura > Ranidae > Lithobates > Lithobates septentrionalis. Next base: position 2,962,120 of record JBBDGP010000123.1, on the reverse strand, counting down.
TGATCACTGTATTAGGGTCACTGATTCCCGCAAAGTGTCAAAAGTGTCAGTTGGTGTCCGATTTGTCCGCCGCAATATCACAAAACAGTAATTATACGCTTGGTGGGATTTTTTTTTTTTTTTTTACCAAAAATATGTAGCCGAATACATACTGGCTGAAATTTATGAAGAAATTTTTTTTTTTTTTTTAATGTTTTCATTGGATATGTTTGATAGAAGAAAATAAGAAATGTTTTTTTTTTTTTTTTTTTTCAAAAATTGTTGGTCTTTTTTTGTTTAGAGTGCAAAAAATAAAGAACGCAGAGGTGATCAAATACCACCAAAAGAAAGAAGTTAGAAGGCTGGCCTGAGGCCAGCCTGTATTTGTGGGAGGAGTCTCAGGGGTATACATCAGTCCACCCCTGGCTGATCCAGTGTTGGCCTCGCGTTCAGGGTTGCCACTCATCAGCTGTGCGCTCCTGACTTGTTGGCCTCGCGCCAAGTTTGCTGGTTAAACAGGGAGGAACCTGATGACATTGGGGTTTTGTGTTTGGCATTTCCATTTTACTTTCCTTCAGGCTCTTTAGGGAGCGCCTACCTAGGACGGAACGGGTGCTAGGGCTGTGCCCGCCTGTACCACACAATGCGGTAGCGGCTGGACAAAGGGGAGGGGGGGCTTGCACCAAATGTCGGGGTGACCAATCAGGTTGGCGGGTGAAGTTGCTGGTACACAACTAGCTGGTTGGTGTAGGGTGCCAGCCGACTGTCTCGTGTGGAGCGGCGCAATGCTCATTCTTCCGAACTCACGCCGGGCATCGTAGGGGGGCGCTCATTGCCCACTCTCTCCTCGCAGGGGTGGGCAGCATTGGTTAGCATTTTAGTCCTGTCATGTTTCGATGCCATTTAGATTTTTATTTTATCGTTCAGAGATCCATCCCCTACCCCTCATCATTTGGAACCAATATCCATAAGCGGTATTGTCGAGCCTGTTGCAGAACCCCTGCTCTAAGTCCATCTTTAGTTTGCTTCACCTCTCCTTGCAAGCTTCCGGGGGGGGGGGGGGGGGGGGGGGTCACTGAGGGCAAATACTGAGACTGGTCGTTTCATATTTCATGCCTCAGGGTTTCTGTCATCAGCGTGTTCTGTCATTACGTGTTAAGCCTTAGCGTGGTTAGTCATAGCGTGTTTCTGTCCTAGCATGTTCTGTCATAGCGTATTTAGTTCATAGCATGTTAGTCACAGAGGTTGATGTCATAGCGTGTGTTAGTCTCAACGTGTTCAGTCCATAGCATGTTCAGTCCATAGCGTGTCCAGTTCATAGCATGTCCAGTTCATAGCATGTCCAGTTCATAGCATGTTTCAGTCTCAACATGTTCAGTCACAGTGTGTTCAGTTGATAGCGTGTTCATTCATAGTGTGTTCAGTCGTAGCAGGTTCAGTCACAACGGTACTGTCATAGCGTGTGCTGTCATGTTGTGTTCTGTCGTATCGTGTTTCATCACAGCATGGTCAGTCACAGCGTGTTCAGACATAGCATGTTCACAACGGTGCTCTGATAGCGTTTTCTCATAGTAGGTGCAGTCATATCAGTTCCAGTCATAGCAGTTCCAGTCAGATCGGGCTCCAGTCATAGCGGACTCCAGTCATAGCAGGTTCCAGTCATAGCAGGTTCCAGTCATAGCAGGTTCCAGTCATAGCAGGTTCCAGTCATAGGGGACTCCAGTCATAGCGGATTCCAGTCATAGCAGGTTCCAGTCATAGCGGGCTCCAGTCATAGCAAGTTCCAGTCATAGGGGGCTCCAGTCATAGCAGGTTCCAGTCATAGCGGGCTCAAGTCATAGCGGGTTCCAGTCATAGCGGGCTCCAGTCATAGCGGTTCCAGTCATAGCAGGTTCCAGTCATAGCGGTTCTTGTCATAGCGGGTTCCAGTCATAGCGGGCTCCAGTCATAGCGGACTCCAGTCATAGCAGGTTCCAGTCATAGCGGGCTCCAGTCATAGCAGGTTCCAGTCATAGGGGGCTCCAGTCATAGCGGTTCCAGTCATTGCAGGTTCCAGTCATAGCGGGCTCCAGTCATAGCGGTTCCAGTCATAGCAGGTTCCAGTCATAGCGGTTCTTGTCATAGCGGGTTCCAGTCATAGCGGGCTCCAGTCATAGCGGACTCCAGTCATAGCAGGTTCCAGTCATAGCGGGCTCCAGTCATAGCAGGTTCCAGTCATAGGGGGCTCCAGTCATAGCGGTTCCAGTCATTGCAGGTTCCAGTCATAGCGGGTTCCAGTCATAGCGGACTCCAGTCATAGCAGGTTCCAGTCATAGCGGGCTCCAGTCATAGCGGACTCCAGTCATAGCAGGTTCTAGTCATAGGGGGCTCCAGTGATAGCGGACTCCAGTCATAGCAGGTTCCAGTCATAGGGGGCTCCAGTCATTGCAGGTTCCAGTCATAGCGGGTTCCAGTCATAGCGGACTCCAGTCATAGCAGGTTCCAGTCATAGGGGGCTCCAGTCATAGCAGGTTCCAGTCATAGCGGTTCCAGTCATTGCAGGTTCCAGTCATAGCGGGTTCCAGTCATAGCAGACTCCAGTCATAGCAGGTTCCAGTCATAGCAGGTTCCAGTCATAGCGGGCTCCAGTCATAGCGGGTTCCAGTCATAGCAGGCTCCAGTCATAGCAGGTTCCAGTCATAGCAGGTTCAAGTCATAGCGGTTCCAGTCATAGCGGGCTCCAGTCATAGCGGTTCCAGTCATAGCAGGTTCCAGTCATAGCGGTTCCAGTCATAGCGGGTTCCAGTCATAGCGGGTTCCAGTCATAGCGGGTTCCAGTCATAGCGGACTCCAGTCATAGCTGGTTCCAGTCATAGCGGGCTCCAGTCATAGCAGGCTCCAGTCATAGCGGGTTCCAGTCATAGCGGGCTCCAGTCATAGCGGGTTCCAGTCATAGCAGGCTCCAGTCATAGCAGGTTCCAGTCATAGCGGGTTCCAGTCATAGCGGACTCCAGTCATAGCTGGTTCCAGTCATAGCGGACTCCAGTCATAGCAGGTTCCAGTCATAGCGGGCTCCAGTCATAGTGGGTTCCAGTCATAGCAGGCTCCAGTCATAGCAGGTTCCAGTCATAGCGGTTCCAGTCATAGCGGACTCCAGTCATAGCAGTTCCAGTCATAGCAGGTTCCAGTCATAGCGGTTCCAGTCATAGCGGGTTCCAGTCATAGCGGGTTCCAGTCATAGTGGACTCCAGTCATAGCAGGTTCCAGTCATAGCAGGTTCCAGTCATAGCGGGCTCCAGTCATAGCGGGTTCCAGTCATAGCAGGCTCCAGTCATAGCAGGTTCCAGTCATAGCGGTTCCAGTCATAGCGGGTTCCAGTCATAGCGGGTTCCAGTCATAGCGGACTCCAGTCATAGCTGGTTCCAGTCATAGCGGGCTCCAGTCATAGCAGGTTCCAGTCATAGCGGTTCCAGTCATAGCGGGTTCCAGTCATAGCGGGTTCCAGTCATAGCGGGTTCCAGTCATAGTGGGCTCCAGTCATAGCAGGCTCCAGTCATAGCGGACTCCAGTCATAGCGGTTCCAGTCATAGCGGACTCCAGTCATAGCAGGCTCCAGTCATAGCAGTTCCAGTCATAGCGGGTTCCAGTCATAGCGGACTCCAGTCATAGCAGTTCCAGTCATAGCAGGCTCCAGTCACAGCAGGTCTGTCATAATGTGTTTCTGTCATAGCGTGTTTTTGTCATAGGGGTCATGTCATAGCATGTTCTGTAGGTGCCATGCAGTTACAGCATACATACACCAATAGCCGTTTCATCTTCGTTTGCTCCCATGTCTCATCGTTCCTTTCCTGCAGGTTTCTTTGTTTATCTGGGTTTAGTTAGCTAGTGCTCACATCTCAGGATCTGTCACATCTATGGATCCATACGGGCTGCGGTTTCGTTTTTTTAAATTGATTGTTGACCACAATCTTCTCGCCCGTATAACATACGTCATACGATGCACATTTCATTTCATTACACCTGCACGACTACCCACCACGGTCTGTGGGTACACTAGCCCTGAGTGTTCAGTTTAATTACCTGTCTCTGGTTTCTCGGGCTCACTTGTTACATACACTTGGGGGGGGCGTCATCAGGTCCTTCACGCGCTGTGGTCTTGTCATTACTGCTCACATCCTCACACTCAGGTGGGCACAGAGGGGTGGTCTTCTCATGTCTGGTTGTCTGTTATCACTTTCCCCACTTTTGTGTTTCTTTGGATTGGCCATGCCACACGGTTCGGAAGCAACTAATTCACGTTCATCCCTCCAACCCCACGTGGGGCTTCAGAGCATGGTAGCACTCCATCATTCAGGAGTCGGTCTATACTTCAGCACATAGCGGAGTTTGCCACCGGGGGGGGGGGAGTTTCTCTCCCGGCCACAGCCGGGACGGCGGCACGATTCGGATTGTTTCTGATTCTGTCCCAGCTTCTCATCTACCAGTGTGGAACATGTTCCAGGCATCATTCTTTAATGCAGATTCATGCGGGCTAATATGTACTCAACGACCCGTTACGATTGCTAGACAGGATGGAGGTGATCGTTGCCCATTCAGTCAGAGGCGGGGGGGGGGTCTATTTGTGGGGGGGAAAAAGGACATAAATCCTGTTTGGGTACAGCATCGCATAAATGTGCAATTGTCAGTTAAGTAACGCAGTGCCGTATCACAAAAAATGGCCTAGTCATGAAGGGGGGGGGGGGTAAATTTTCTGGAGGTCAAATGGTTAATATATACAGTATATATCAATATTTTCTGGACAAAGTGTTCTGTTTTTTTGCAAAACAAGAAAATTCTACTTTGAGTATCGATAGTTTTAGAATAAAATGTGCTATTTTTATTATATTATTTTTCATAATGTTCATAATGATACTAAAATAAATAAAATCAGATGCATGTGATGCTCAGCATACATTAATGCTAACAGGCAGGGGAAGAAGTTAGGACAGAAGAGATCATTAGGGTCTCTTCTGTCATAAAATTCCTGCCCGTCAACAAATTTTATTTTTGGAGAGTTTAATTGCACTTTAAGGTGAGGATTGAAAAGTGCTAACTATGGTCACCTATGGGGCAAAAATCAGTTAAACAGGATTCATTTTTATTTAAAAATAATATATTAATACTTGTGAAGTTGCTCTAACCAATGTTAAGAAGTAGTGCAAATATGTAGTACCGATAGCAATGTCACAACGTACACTGTAGTACCAAAAGTATTGGGACACCTGCCTTTACATGCACATGAGCTTTAATGTCATCCCAGTCTTAGTCCGTAGGGATCAATATTGAGTTGGCCCACCCTTTACAGCTATAGAATCTTCAACTCTTCTGGGAAGGCCGTCCACAAGGTTTATGCCGCGTACACACGACCAGACTTTCCTTCAGAATAGACTCCGACGCTCTTTCCAACTGAGTTCCGCTGAAACGGACTTGCCTACACACGATCACACCAAAGTCCGATCGTTTAGAACGTGATGACGTACGACGGGACTAGAAAAAAGGAAGTTCAATAGCCAGTAGCCAATAGCTGCCCTTGCGTCGTTTTTGGTCCGTCGGACTAGCATACAGACGAAGGGCTTTCCCGATAGGAATTGAGTCCGTCGGAAAGATTTGAATCATGTTCTATTATTAAGGTCCGTCAGCATTTTAGAAAGAAAAAGTCAGATGAAGCCCACACACGATCGGAATGTCCAACGCAATGATTCCGTCAGACCTTTTCTGCCGGAAAGTCCGGTCGTGTGTACACGGCATTAGGAGTGTGTCTATGGGAATGTTTGACCATTCTTCCAGAAGCACATTTGTCAGGTAAGATACTGATGTTGGACGAGAAGGCCTGACTCTCAGTCTCCTCTCTAATTCCTCCCAAAAGGTGTTTTATCGGGTTGAGGTCAGGGCTCTCTGCAGGCCAGTCAAGTTCCTCCACCCCAAACTCGATCATCCATGTCTTTATGGACCTTGCTTTGTGCACTTGTGAGCAGTCATGTTGGAACAGGAAGGGGCCATCCCCAAACTGTTCCCACAAAGCTGGGAGCATGAAATTGTCCAAAATGTCTTGGTATGCTGACGCCTTAAGAGTTCCCTTCACTGGAACTAAGGGGCCAAGTCCAACCCCTGAACAACAAACCCCCCACACCATAATCCCCCCTCCACCAAAATGATTTGGACCAGTGCACAAAGCAAGGTCCATAAAGACATGGATGAGCGAGTTTGGGGTGGAGGAATTTGACTGGCCTGCACAGAGTCCTGACCTCAACCCGATAGAACACCTTTGGGATGAATTAGAGTGGGGACTGCGAGCCAGGCCTTCTCGTCCAACATCAGTGCCTGACCTCACAAATGCGCTTCTGGAAGAATGGTCAAACATTCCCGTAGACACACTCCTAAACCTTGTGGACGGCCTTCCCAGAAGAGATGAAGCTGTCTTTACTAGCTAGCCAACCAGCCGCCGCACTTATAGGTTGGCACGGCTGCACAAATCGCCATAGCTGTACGTCGCTTCTTTATGACGTCACAGCAAGTGCGCTTGCCTCAGGTCCCCGGAGCGATGCGCATGCCTGGTGGGCGCGATGACTCACAAATGACACACAAATCCTGGTTCTCTGAGGGAGAGGAGAGAGATCGTGTGTTCATACTAAGTATGAACACCGATCTCTCTCCTCCCCTAGTCAGTCCCATCCCCCCTACAGTTAGAACACACCTAGGGAACACAGTTAACCCCTTGATCGCCGCCTAGTGTTAACCCCTTCCCTGCCAGTGACATTTACACAGTAATCAATGGCTATTTTTAGCTCCGATCGCTGTATAAACCTCAATGGTCCCAAAATAGTGTCAAAAGTGTCTGATCTGTCTGCCGCAATGTCACAGTCCTGATAAAAATCGCAGGTCGCCGACATTACTAGTAAAAAAAATAATAATAATAAAAATCACATAAATCTATCCCGTATTTTGTAGAAGCTATAACTTTTGCGCAAATCAATCAATATACGCTTATTTACATTTTTTGTACCAAAAATATGTAGAAGAATACATATCTGCCTAAACTGAGGGAAAAAAATGGGATCTTTATAATAGCAAAAACTACAAAATATTGTGTTTTTTTTCAAAATTGTCGTTATTTTTTTGTTTATAGCGCAAAAAATAAAAACCGCAGAGGCGATCAAATACCACCAAAAGAAAGCTCTATTTGTAGGGAAAAAAAGGACATAAATTTTGTTTCAGTACAAAGTTGCACGCCAGCGCAATTGTGAGTTAAAGCAACGCAGTGCTGTATCGCAAAAAATGGCCGGGTCAGGAAGGGGGCAAATCCTTCCGGGGCTGAAGTGGTTAAATGTTTTAATTTATTAGGGGGAAAAAAAACTGCCTGGCCCTATGTGAAAAAGTAATTGCCCCCTGCTAGACAATGAATGAACTGTGATTAACCACATTTTTTGGAAATCTGAGTTACATTTCACTTGCCACACCCAGGCCTGATTACTGCCAGACCTGTTGAATCAAGAAATTACTTAAATAGAAGCTGTCTGACAAAGTGAAGCACACTAACAAATCTAAAAAAGCAACACCTCGTGCCATGATCTAAAGAAATTCAAGAACAGATGAGAAACAAAGAAATTGACATGTACCCCTGAAGAAGTCATGTGACGCAACACGTAGGGCGTGGCCTGAGTACACAGCGGACCGGAAGTGTCATGAGACATGTGTGCAGCTTTCTGTATTTAGATGTAAGCAGGTATATTATTTTAATAAATGATTCATGTTAATGGTACTTCACTATTGGAGGCTTTTTGTCTACTTCACCCCCACATGTGAGTCCGGATTTCTGTCTGAGGATTAGTGGAGGAGTCTTTGGAGGGATGGATCATCTAACCCATATTGGATGTTAATCAAAGGCTCATGTTATGCGTCTATGATGTGAAAGTTCTGTGAGCAAAGAGGTTGGTGGAAGCGGAAATATTCTTTGGGGTTATTCTCACTCAATTTTCACTATATATTGGACAGAACATTTGTTTACTCATCAATTATTATATTTTATTATTATCATTTGTGATTTTTCACATTATTAGATATGTTCATTTGTGTGTTATTATTATTATTATTATTATTATTATTATAATACAGGTTTTATATAGCGCCAACAGTTTGCACAGCGCTTACAATTTGGTACAAGAGGAATCAGAAGGTCCTGCTCATTAGAGCTTACAATCTAAAAAGGAAGGGTGAATTGATACAAAAGGTAATAGCTGTGGGGGATGAGCTGACGTAGAAAGTAAAAACGTGTTAGTTAGAAGCAGGATAGGCTTCTTTAAAGAGAACGGTTTTTCAGGGGTCGTCTAAAGATGGATAGATTAGGTGACGATCGGACAGATTGGGGTAGGCAGTTCCAAAGGATGGGAGAAGCTCTGGAGAAATCCTGGAGGCGAGCATGGGAGGAGGTGACAAGGGAGTAGAGTGCAGGAGGTCTTGGAAGGACCGAAGAGAGCGGCTTGGTTGGTATTTTGGGACTAGGCTAGTGATGTAGCTGGGGGCAGAGTTGTGGACGGCTTTGTAAATTATCGTTAGTACTTTGAATTTTATTTGTTGGGTGAGTGGAAGCCAGTGGAGGGATTGGCAGAGAGGTGTGGAGGACACTGAATGGTTGGTAAGGTGGATGAATATTGCAGCGGCATTCATTATGGACTGAAGGGGGTATAGTCTATGTAAAGGTAATTCAAAGAAGAGGGAGTTGCAGTAGTCGAGGTGAGAGATGACCAGGGAGTGAATTAGAAGCTTGGTGGTGCCATTAGTTTAAAAGGGGCGTATTCTAGAGATGTTGCGGAGGCTAAGGCGGCATGATTTGGACAGGGATTGTATGTGGGCCTGAAAGGACAGTTCAGAGTCTAAGGTTACCCCTAGCACCCTGGCATGTGGGGACGGACTGATAGATATGCCATCAATCTTGACAGAAAAGTCAAGGGAGGGGGCACGTGGGGGAGGAAATATTAAGAGCCCAGTTTTAGATAGATTCAGTTTGAGGAAGTGGTTTGACATCCAGGCTGATATGTCTGTTAGTAATTCAGTAATGCGTGAGGAGATTGATGGGGTGAGCTGAGGGGCAGAGAGATAGATTTGGGTGTCATCAGCATATAAATGGTATTGGAAGCCATGGGAGGCTATGAGCTGACCCAGGGAGGACGTGTAGATCGAGAATAGTAGAGGTCCAAGGACAGAACTTTGAGGGACCCCAACGGTAAGAGGAGTTGGAGAAGAGGAAGTGGAGTTGTAAGTGACACTGAAGGTGCGATGAGATAGGTAAGATTCAAACCAGCAGAGAGTGCAGCCATGGAGACCAAGCAAATTAAGTTTTTTTGAGGAGGAGGGGGTGGTCAACTGTATCAAAGGCAGCGGAAAGGTCCAAGAGTAAGAGTACGGAATAATGACCATTGGTTTTGGCTGTTAGTAAGTCGTTTGTGAGTTTTAGGAAGGCAGTTTCTTGTGGAGTGCTGTGAGCGAAATCCAGACTGAAGGGGATCATGAAGGTTATTCTCAATGAGGTGGTCACTCAGTCGGTTGTAGACTAAACGTTTAATGAGTTTGGAGGCAAAAGGGAGTAAAGAGATGGGTCTTAGGTTGTTAAGATTGGTGGATTCGGAGGCCTTTTTTGGTATGGGAGTGACTAGCGCATGTTTTATAGGGGAAAGATGCCAGTAGAGAGTGAGAGGTTGAAGATATGAGGTAAGGAGTGTAGGATAGAGTCAGATGGTGACCGTAGTATTTAGGAAGGAACAGGGTCCAGGGGGCAGGAGGTTAGGTGGGCATTAGAAAAAAGTTTAGTGACTTCCTCTATAGTAGCTGGGTTAAAAGTGGGAAGTATTAATTGTGCAGGAGGACAAGGAGTGTAAAGTGAGGGAAATATCTGTAGAGGGGAGATCTCAGGATGACTTGTCTCAATCTTATTTTTTAAGTTATTAGCAATCTCCTGGGCAGTGGGTAAGTTACTGGGTGGAGGTAATGGAGGACGAAGTAGAGTGGTAAAGGTAGAAAAGAGTGGACGGGGACTGCGTGAGAGGGTGTTAATGAGAGTGATAAAGTAGGTCTGTTTGGTAGTGTGGAGGCAGGAATGGTATTTTTGGAGGCAGATTTATATTGGCTGAAATCTTGCTGTGACTTAGTCTTACGCCACAAACGCTCAAGTGCGAAGCTATGTTTTTTGTGTTACACTTACACGTTATGGAATAGCGCAAGACCACTTTTTTATTTAATTGACATGTATCAACCTGGAAAGGGTTACAAAGCCATTTCTAAGGCTTTGGGACTCCAGTGAACAACGGTGAGAGCCAATTATCCACAAATGGAGATAACTTGGAACAGTGGTGAACTTTCCCATGAATGGCTGGCCTACCAAATGTACATAAAGAGCAAGATGACAACTCATCCTGGAGGTCATAAAAGAACCCGGAACAACATCTTAAGAAATGCAAGCCTCACGTGCCTCAAAAAAGATCAGTGTTCATGTTTCAACAATAAGAAAGAGACCGGACAAAAATGGCATCCATGGGAGAGTTCCAACGCCAAAGCCACTGCTGACCAAAAAGAACACAAAGGCTCGTCTCACATTTGCCAAAAAAAAAAAAATCTTGATTAACCCCAAAACTTTTGGACCAATATTCTGTGGATTGATGAGACAAAAGTTGAACTTTTTGGAAGGTGTGCGTCCCGTTACATCTGATGTAAAACTAACACATCATTTCATGAAAAGAACGTCAAATCAACAGTCAGACATGGTGGTGGTAGTGTGATGGTCTGGGGCTGCTTTGCAGCTTCAGGACCTGGACTACTTGGCGTAATTGATAGAACTATGAATTCTGAGCTCTAGCAGAAAATCCTGAAGGAGAATGTCCGGCAATCAGTTTGGGACCTCAAGCACACTTGGGTTATTCAGCAGGACAATGATCGGAAACACACCAGCAAGTCCACCTCTGAATGGCACAAAAAAAACAAAATAGAAGTTTTGGAATGGCCTAGTTAAAGGCCAGACTTAAATCTGATTGAGATGCTGTGGCATGACCTTACACAGGCCGTTCATGTTGGTAAACCCTCTAATGTGGCTGAATTTAAAAAAATTCTGCAAAGAATAGCAGGCCAAAACTCCTCCACAGCGATGTGAAAGATTTATTGCCAGTTATCACAAACGCTTGATTGCAGTTGTTGCCGCCAAGGGTGGCACAACCAGTTATTAGGTTTAGGGGGCAATTACTTTTTCACATAGGGTCAGGTAGGTTTGGACAGCTCATTTCCTTTAATAAATTAAATCACCATTTAAAAACTGCATTTTGTATTTACTCGGGTTATCTTTGTGTAAAATTAAAAGTTGTTTAATCATTTGAATCATTAATGCCCCGTACACCCGATCGGACATTGATCGGACATTCCGACAACAAAATCCAAGGATTTTTTCCGACGGATGTTGGCTCAAACTTGTCTTGCATACACACAGCTGCACAAAGTTGTTGGAAAATCCGATCAGTGTGAACGCAGTGACGTAAAACACGTACGTCGGGACTATAAACAGGGCAGTAGCCAATAGCTTTCATCTCTTAATTTATTCTGAGCATGCGTGGCACTTTGTGCGTCGGATTTGTGTACACACGATCAGAATTTTGTTGTCGGAAAATTTTATAGCCTGCTCTCAAACTTTGTGTGTCGGAAATTCCGACGGAAAAAGTCCGATGGAGCCCACACATAATCGGAATTTCCGACAACACAATCCGATCGCACTTTTTCCGTCGCAAAATCCGACCATGTGTACAGGGTATTAGTGAGACTAATATGCAAAGAAAAAAAAAAATCAGGAAGGAGCAAATACTTTTTCACAGCACTGTATACTACACAAATAACCATACAAGCAGACAATGACCAAAAGCATATGCGGAAATCTGAATTCATTTATTTGGGATGGGCCTGTACATGCTAAGTCTAACACCGGGTACACTATCTACAGTAGTGTAAATGAGGTGGCGGCGGTGGGGGGATGCTACACACTAGACAGGTGCACTGCCGAAAAATTAGTTTTTTTTTCACTTCATTCGTTTTGTTTTTGTTTTTTTTTCATTGTTCGGGTAATTCATTATGATCGCAATTCCTAAATTTGAAAATTCGTAAATTCAAAAATCCAAAAATAAGAAAGAAAATCAGAAAATTCGAAAGAACTACTAACTATCAATAACTAACTATTAAATTAGAGGTATTGGACTTTTCTTTCAAATTTGGCTGTTAGTGAACGTAATAAATACGAATTTATCCAAAGTTACGAATTATCCAAAGTAACGAATGCCGCATCTAAACAAATGGAACATAACGAATTAATAATAAATAATAATAAAAAGGTTTTATGATCTTTATTTATTATTATTAATTTGTTACGTTCCATTCGTTTAGATACGGCATTAGTTATTTCGAGTAGTTCGTAACTTCGGATAAATTTGTATTCGTTACGTTCACTTACCGCCAAATCCGAAAGGAAATTCCAATTCCCTTTAATTAAATAGTTATTGTTAGTTAGTTATTATTTGGAATTTTCGGATTTTCTTTATTATTTACAAATTTTCTGATTTTTCAAATTTTCGATTTTCAAATTTTTGAATTCTGAATTTTCAAATTGTTTTAATTTCCGAATTTTCGAAAAAAAACAAATGAAACGAAAACAAAAACTAACAAGTTTTTCGGCAGTGCACATGTCTAGTTATTATATTATTAGTTCGTTATTATTTCAGATTTTAGAATATTTTAATTTTCGGATTTCGAATTTACGAAAAAAATGAATGATGCGAAAACGAACAAGTTTTTTGGCAGCGCACATGTCTAGTTATTATTAGTTTGTTATTGTTTCAGATTTTAGAATATTCGGGTTTTCGGATTTTTCGAATTTCGAATTTACGACTTTTCGAATATCTGAATTTACGAATTTTCCAATATTCAAATAAATGGGTTTTCATTAATTCGGATATTTCCAAATGCACGAACTTGTCAAAATTTGTTAAAAAACTAATTCTGAACAAAATAAATTGCACATGTCTACTACACACATTTGACATTCGATGGACATACAGACACAATGGCCTCCATGGACATACAGGACACACAGTGGCCACCCTATTAGGTAATGCTTGTTAATACAAACAGCCTAAGTCCCCATTCACACCTGAGCCTATTGAAATTGCGGGTCAGAATCACGCAGCTTCACCTGCAATTCCTGAATCTCAAACAAAGCATGCAACGCACTTGCTGTGGCATTATTTTCTTAATGACACCCCAAACGCGGTGCGATTTTGCCGCGATTGTTGTGCATCAAAACACACAGAAATCGCAGCAAAGCGCGCAACACTAAACACACCTGGCTCAGTGCAAAACTTGGTAGATGAGCTTCTTTGGCATGTTTCTGGAGTGGAGGGAAGCCCATTCAAAATGAATGGTGACACTACAAAAAAAACGCGCTGCAAAAACAATGCTCAGGTGTGAATGGGACCTAACAAGGAATCAAGTGACTACAGTACACTGTAATACATAAAGCTTTCAGACATGGACAAGGAGTAAGTTTGTTTCAACATGCATTAGAATGGGGAATATGCATGATCCCAGCAACTCTGACAGTAGAATCCGTTTCGGTGCCAGACATGGTGTCTGCAACCTCATAGGAACTGCTGAGCTCTACTGGATAGGTGCACCTTATAAACTGGACTAGTGTGTACCCAGCCTTAAGGGGAGGTTGGGGGTCAGCTTTAATATAGACCAAATCAAAAACTTATAAAAACAATCTAGCAAGGGTACCCTTGTCTGGGTCAATGAAAAAGGTCCAGCATGAAAAGATTCACCTTCTCTGTCCTAGAGCTAGTATGTGGTTCAAAACTTAAAAGAGAAGTGTGGGTTTGGGGTTTTTCCATATTCATAGTTACCTAGGTGGATGTTGCATCTGTCCCCCAGCGCCTCTGCACTGAGAACCGAGCGATCAAACATTGCCGATGGCTGGGTTCTTACAGGTCCCCGATCAAAGAGCTGCTGGCTGTCAATCATCAGCTCTTCGCTCTGCCCCTTCCTCGCTCACTGGAGCGCTGAGTTGTGGAGGAGGCGGGAGCAGCCGCCTCAGGCTCTCAGCAGCTCACTGAGAGGCTGAACCGGGTATCAGTCCAGGCACCTGGCGGATCCCGACTCCCATTGTCATGATGACGTGGTGCCTGGACTGATTTCTGTGACGTCAGCAGAGAGCGGACTTCAGACCGCTCTCTGCTGAAAACGGGTTACAGGGGTGCAAAACGAATTGCAATCCTGTGATCCAAAGTAGAAGCCCAGCCAAACAAGCTTTGGACTTCTCCTTTAAGAAAGGGTAGCTTCTATTTAAAGCTGAACTCCAGACAAAACTAATTTTGACTAAATTCATTCCTCGTGTGTATTCTTCTTTGATCTCGGTGTGCTTTGTGCATTTCTTCCAGATCTGAGCAGTAATCCAATGTGAGACTTCCCCTCTGTGCAGGAGTTTCCTGTAATAAAGACCAATCGCTGCTGCTCTCTCTCCTTGTGCAGGGTGACTGGTCTTGTCTCCGCCCCTTCCTGTAGTTTTCTGCAGGCAGCCAATAGTGTGTGGCGCTACCCTTGTGAGGGCTGATAGAATCTGTACCCTACTGGTTGCCCCGACTCGGAAAGTCCTCCGACACCTCTGACACCCTGGGTTCAGTCATTTTTACCGACTCTCACCAATAACAAGAAACTTACACGATACCAGTGAAACAGTTCAAGTTTGTTTACTGTAGTAAAAAGGACACATTAAGATACATAAAATGACACAAAGGTATTTTATCTGAACACTATAACACACTTTATGATTTGCTATTCGGTAGACATGTGCAATTCGTTTAGTTCCAAATTCATTTAACAAATTTTGACAAATTTTGTTAATTTCCGAATTTTCAAATTTCCGAATTTTCAAAATTCAGATATTCGGAAATTGGAAAATTCAGATATTCGGAAATTGGAAGATTCAGATATTCGGAAATTGGAAAATTCTAAATTTCGGAAATTGGAAAATTCTAAATTTTGGAAATTGGAAATTTGCAAAATTCTAAATTTCGGAAATTGGAAAATTCTAAATTTCGGAAATTGGAAAATTCTAAATTTCGGAAATTGGAAAATTCTAAATTTCGGAAATTGGAAAATTCTAAATTTCGGAAATTGGAAAATTCTAAATTTCGGAAATTGGAAATTTGGAAAATTCTAAGTTTCGGAAATTGGAAAATTCTAAATTTCGGAAATTGGAAAATTCTAAATGTCGGAAATTGGAAAATTCTAAATTTTGGAAATTGGAAAATTCTAAATTTTGGAAATTGGAAATTTGGAAAATTCTAAATTTCGGAAATTGGAAAATTCTAAATGTCGGAAATTGGAAAATTCTAAATTTATGAAATTGGAAAATTCTAAATGTCGGAAATTGGAAAATTCTAAATGTCGGAAATTTGGAAAATTCGGATTTCCGAATTTTCGAAAAAAGCAAAAAAACAAACGAAACGAAAATGAACACATTTTTTGTCAGTACACATGTCTACTAGTTGGTAAAAAAAAAAAAAAAAACCTTTCAGTAGTAAGGAGAAATACAAAGTATACAGTAACGCAAATTCATTTGGACCTTATCTCTATCACAGTAACCTATGTGAACAGGTAGACAGAAAGGTAGGGAACTCACAACTCACAGGCCATTAACATCAATACAACATAACAAACACAATTTCAACTATTATGTTTAAAGTGTCTGTCTCCTTTAAATAGAGTTCCAGTGCAAGTGAGAGCAGATCCTTTGTGCAAAACAACTTTAGTCACTTGAGCAAGTAAAGAGAGGATAAAAAGGGGTTTGAATGTTACTCCTTGGAATCCAGTAAATCTTCAGCTAGCTTTGAAGTATTAAAAATAGGGTAATCCTTAACGGTAAGGTAAAGCAAATTGAGCTGATCTGTGGTTGATCCTTGTTTACTTCAAACTTTTCCTATATGGCTTTGTAAGATTACAAATGACCAGGACTTGTATAAAGCACAGATGTCTGCATACAGTGTTCAATGGAGTGAATAAACTGGCTTTCAGTAGCACCACAAGTACCAGAAAGCTGGGCTGAATAAGTGATGTCTATATGCAGTGTCTTAAGAAATAAATGGGCAAATGCCCGCTCACCACACAGGTCACAGAAGCTGCTGGCAGCGATGATAGTGATGATGAAAACTCTTTCAGGAACTCTCTCTAGATCCTGGCTCTGGGAAGGGCATCTGACCTCCGTCACACCCCGCCACGGCCTACCCGGATCTGAAGTGCAGGCATCACTGGAGGTCCCGGATCAGCCTCCAGTCTGCTGGAGAGCGGAAGCGATGTTGTCTGAAGGTGTCCCTCTGTGCGCAGCAGGGAAGCTACCTTCTGTACAGGCCACGATTCAGCAGCAGCTCACACTGACACAGAGCTCCTGCTAGCAGATCCAAGCCGGCGTCCCAAGAGAGCGATGAAGGCCACAACTAGCCCTTTTATATTCTTTCCCAGCAGTCTGTTCTCCTCCCATCAGCATTCTGGTAGTGGTAGTTCAAGCCAGTCCTGCTGGAATTAAAACCCCATCATTCTGAACTACACATCCCACAATGCTTTGCTCTGCTCTCAGTTTTGTCTCAAAGGAAATAACGCATGGAGTCCAGGCCAACACTAGAGGGAGACATCTCCACATTAATAGCGCTGTGCTCTGTGCCGGAATTGCAGGCATAATAGCCAGCTCTCTGCACAGACTATGTACAGCACAGTGATGATGTTACTGCTACTTTTACAAGGTAATTTCTAGGTTTGCCAAGACATTTAGCACACACAAGCTCCATTTATATTCTTTCTGGCATTTGAAAATATAGTTTAATGAGCATTTTTGAACCTGGAGACTTTCTCTCTTCATACGATTCCATTTAAAGAAAAACCTTCCTTAGAAAAAAAAATCGAACTTATAGTGGCCACAAAGACTCATTGTAAAAAAGGACACATACAGGTCGCTAAAAAGCATTCATCGGTACCAAAATTTATTCTCATCCTTCCGTTCTGTGCGGTTAAGTTAGCACCAATCTGTCCCCCGGGGTCTCGGAGCAGTTATTTAACCACAAGCCACCCCCGTGATGGGATAAAAATCTTCTTCCCCGACTCTGGATAATCTGCTTTGGGTTCTGTAAAATAATGGACAGCGTGCCATTGAAGTGTTCGAAGAGAAACAGAAGAAGAAAGATACAATATTACAATATGTAAAAACAATAAAATATCATTAATAGCAGTATTATATCTATTGTTATATATATATATATATATATATATATATATATATATATATATATATATATATATATATATATATATATATATATATATATATATATATATATATATATATATATATATATATATATATATATATATATATATACACATACATATACATACATACACAGATACACACAGTGCCTTGAAAAAAAGTATTTATACCCCTTGAAATTTTCTATATTTTGTCATGTTGCAACCAAAAACGTAAATGTATTTTTTTGGGGATTTTATGTGATAGATCAACACAAAGTGGCACATAATTGTGAAGTGAAAGGAAAATGATAAATGGTTTTCAATTTTTTTTACAAATAAATATTTAAAAAGTGTGGTGTGCATTTGTATTTAGCCCCCTTTACTCTGATACCCCTAACTAAAATCTAGTAGTACCAATTGCCTTCAGAAGTCACCTAATTAGTATAGAGTCCACCTGTGTGTAATTTCATCTCAGTATAAATACAGCTGTTCTGTGAAGCCCTCAGGCCAAGGAGCACACTAGACAGGTCAGGGATAACGTTGTGGAGAAGTTTAAAGCAGGGTTAGGTTATAAAAAAATATCCCAAGCTTTGAACATCTCACAGAGCACTGTTCAATCCATCATCCGAAAATGGAAAGAGTATGGCACAACTGCAAACCTACCAAGACATGGCCGTCCACCTAAACTGACTGGCCGGGCAAGGAGAGCATTAATCAGAGAAGCAGCCAAGAGGCCCATGGTAACTCTGGAGGAGCTGCAGAGATCCACAGCTCAGGAGGGAGAATCTGTCCACAGGACAACTATTAGTCCACAAATGTGGCCTTTATGGAAAAGTGTCAAGAAGAAGGCCATTGTTGAAGGAAAGCCATAAAAAGTTGCGTTTCCAGTTTGCGAGAAGCCATGTGGGGGACACAGCAAACATGTGGAAGAAGTTGCTCTGGTCAGGTGAGACTAAAACTGAACTTTTTGGCCTAAAAGCAAAACACTATGTGTGGCAGAAAACTAACACTGCACATCACCCTGAACACACCATCCCCACCGTGATGGTGGTGACAGAATCATGTTGCAGAGATGCTTTTCTTCAGCAGGGACAGGGAAGCTGGTCAGAGTTGATGGGAAGATGGATAGAGCCAAATACAGGGCAATCTTAGAAGAAAACCTGTTAGAGTCTGCAAAAGACTTGGGACTGGGGTGAAGGTTCAACCTTCCAGCAGGACAACAACGTTAAAACATACAGCCAGAGCTACAATGGAATGGTTTAGCTCAAATCATATTCATGTGTTAGAATGGCCCAGTCAAAGTCCAGACCTGAATCCAAATGAGAATCTGTGGCAAGACAAAATTTCTGTTCACAGACGCTCTCCATCCAATCTGGCAGAGCTTGAGCTATTTTGCAAAGAAGAATGGGCAAAAATGTCACTCTCTAGATGTACAAAGCTGGTAGAGACATCCCCAAAAAGACTTGCAGCTGTAATTGAAGCGAAAGGTGGTTCTACAAAGTATTGGGTGAATACAAATGCCACACTTTTTACATATTTATTTGTAAACAATTTTGAAAAACATTTATTATTTTCCTTCCACTTCACAATTATGTGCCACTTTGTGTTGGTCTATCACATAAAATCCCAATAAAATACATCTACATTTTTGGTTGTAACATGATCAAATGTGGAAAATTCTAAGAGGTATGACTACTTTTTCAAGGCACTGTAAATATATTTATGGTCGAAGCCCTGCGACCGGAACAGATGTGAACCACATAAACACGCCACAAGACTTTCAACATAACATAGACCTGAGGTGTGCCCTCGTCTGCTGGCTGGTATTCCAAAAAAGGGAGCAAAAATATTCGGATAGGGAAGTAACTCTTTATTGGTTCTGTGACAGTTTCTGAGCAAGCTCGGTGAAGGCTTGCGACATTGTGAGGGTTCGGAATGTACCGGGCGAAGCAGGCGGATTTCCACCTGCCCAACTTCTTGATGACATGGTCTGGCACCCTGTGCTGAGATGCGGCCACTCCGATCTGAAAGGAGTGTCCGGAGTACCGGCCGGGGTCAAGACCTAGGTTAATCAGGAGAATCCTAACGTGCCGGATAAACTGGCTGCCACTCAGGGATTGGTCGGAAAAGGTAGCAATGGGCTGGAGTTCGACTGGCTGGGTAGGTGAGACAGTAAGTAACCGGTCGAGTATCGCTACTGGGCACAAGATGTTGTTGGTCTGAAAAAGCTTGATGTTGACCCCGGGGCCAGTTTTTTGGGTTTTAGACACTACAAGGAGTAGGATGAAATGATCTCGAAAGGGAGCCAGATGGCGTCTGCACAGTATCTGGCCACCAGGGCCACTAAAGGTAAACTCACTAGGCCGCAAAAAGGCATAGAAGGCCAGGTAGATGGCCGCTTGGATGACCAGGCTGGGTAGAAACCCAAATGGGGAATGTGAAAGGATGGTCGACATGTCCCTGAAGATGGCACTTGTAATGGATAAGCGCTTGCAGTTGGTTACAGGCTGATGCTTCTGGATACCGCTGAGGATGGATTTGACTGTATGGGCTGCGAAAAAAGAATGACTTATCGGGGTCCTGTAAGGGCAAGAAATACTGGATGCCGACTAAGTACAGCCTAATGGTGTTATGAGATAGAGCCAGCTGCGTGTGGCAATACGACCTGTCGCTGGTCCGGGGCATGCAGCTAGAAACCTGCAGTAGGCATTCCAAGCGGTGTGATAGGCCTTCAGTGTGTTGCAGGACAACGACTGATTAATGAGATGGGTCGCGTTGTGAAGGTGTGCCTTTAATCCATCTTTAGCTGCGACCAAGTTGGGATTGGAGATGTGGTCGGGTCGGCTCCAGGTTTCTGCTGAAAGAATGAAGTAAAGTTAAAGCGGGACTGTGCGTCTGCTGAGACGTTGCCCTTGCCCAGAATATAAATGCAGTGAACATTAAATTGATGCTGCAGGGACAACTGCACCAGCCTACGCAGGAAGGACATGATGGCGAGCGACTTGGACCGGCCTTTGTTTATGATCTTGGCCGTGGCCTGGTTGCCTGTGGCAAAGACCATCGTTTGTCCTGTCCAGGTATAGCCCCAGAACTGAGTAGCTGCCAAAATGACATACTGTCCGAAAAGCGAGGATGACTGACTGAAACCAGGGATTAGAAGGATTTTTGGTGGGCATGGCCCTGCAAACCATTGATGGACAAAAATTGCAGCAAAGCCTGTGGAGGCTGCGGCTGCCATGACTTCCTGAGGTGATGAAGCTGATGCTGACGGAATAAACATGGATATGCCATTCCAGTTTGTGAGGAATTTATCCCACATTGACAAATCCGCTATAGCTGCTGGGTCCAGCCTGAGAACTTGATCGGGGTCTTGTACCTGAGAGAGGAACACCACGAGAAGTGAAATGAAGGACCGCCCCTGAGGGAAAATCCTCGAGGCAAATTTAAGTATCCCTACCAGGGATTGTAGCTGTCTTAATACACCCTTGCGAAAGGGTAAAGTCGTGAATAACCAACCTGATTCGGGCCAATTTGTCAGGAGGTAGGCTGGCCTGCATGGAGCGAGTGTCAAGAGTGATACCTAGGAAGGTGATGAACTGTGCCGGGCCTTCCACTTTGTGCTCTCCTATGGGCACGTTGAGAATGCCAAATATCACTCTTATGCCGCGTACACATGATCGGACATTCCGACAACAAAAGAACGCAATGACGTACAACACGTATGACGAGCCAAGAAAAATGAAGTTCAATAGGCAGTGTGGCTCTTCTGCTTGATTCCGAGCATGCGTGGAATTTTGTGCGTCTGAATTGTAGACCGGCAAAGTGGCGGCAGAAGAACTCTGGGTCAGTGACACTCCAGTTCGTGCTAGCTTAAAACTGTGCGAGCCTGGCTGCTGCTTTAGCTGAAACGATCAGTGATAATCCTAAAAAGAAAACCCTCTGTATTTATAGCATAGGTCCACCACTGATTGGAGGTACAAGTCCAGCTCTTCTCTTCTGCTGGGGCTGGCCGAGCAAAGGTTGTCTCTAAACATCCCAAAAAGTCAACACAAACTCGGTGACTGTTAGCTTGCGGTTGAGCCTGGGGTCTTTGGACTTAAGGACCACTGAAACGTCCCACCAGGAGCATGACTTGTTCTCGGCCAGGTCGTGGACCAATATGAGGTGGGAAGCCAGATTGACATCCTTGCCATCCAAGATGTCCTTCCTGATGCTAGCTGGGACTAGATGAGCGGGGAAGATGGTAGAACTCATCTCTGGCATACCTGCAAGTGGAGGCGCCAGGACAGAAACAGTGACCAAGTCTAGGAGGGCCGCAGCTGGGCACACTTCCAGGACTCCCACTCTGACCTGGATGTCGGAGACTGCTGTAGACAACGTGGTCACCATGGAGTGAAGCTGTGCAATGGCTTTCCTGGCCGTAGCGGGTTAGGGAACGCCCCTACGCCGCAGCTCTGCTGTGAGCTTGGGGATGGTCCATCCCCCGAGGGACTGCACGCTGCTGCGCTCTGAACCCATGGAGGGTGACAGAGGGGCAGAGGTGAAGTCTTCACTGCCGGCCTGTGACATGGCACCAGCTATAAGACAAGGAGAAAGGGGGTGCATGTGTTAAGAGGAGTCGTAAAGGTAGGAAAGGGAAAAGGAGTTGCATACAGAAAATAGACAAGGAGGAAAATGAAAAAGGACAGGTAACGGAACGACAGGTGCAGTGAAGAAGCCAGTTTGCGTTCTGAAGCTTTGAACGCTGTTGAGTGGGAATTTAAAAAACTCAAAAGAGTGCTTGGCAACCGTGGTGAGCCAGGAAGTGACTGGCCAGGTAACCGACAGCTCGGGCGCCGGCCTGTGCTGAGCACAAACCTGTGAACCAGAGCCCCAGGGCGTACTGGGGCGAGAAGCTGAAGTAGGAATGTTGCGTTCTGTAGTTCATGACATGTGCTCGGCCTGCCAAAGCTTGCACTGCCAGCAAGCTCAACGTTTAGAGACCTTGTCTGCATAGGTGAAGGGTCGCCCTTCAAAAACAGAGTGTGATGCAAAGAAACGTGTGACAGTAGCCAACATCTGATGAGCAGCCCAAATCGTGTATATGAAGTGAATGTTCAGTGAAAGGGTGCTGCAGGGTGATGCAAAGTTCTGGTTGAGGTCGAGAACTCAGTCGACCGGGAACCTGTAGTAAGGACGACATAGAAGTCCAGTTATTTATTTATTTTTTTTACCTGAGAAAATAACGTCCAACCTGGTGCAGGATGGAACAACGTGAACTTGACTGACCTAAAGGAGAAACGACAGGCAGAAAACGGTGAGTGGCTTGATTGTGTGCCACTGGAGACGATGAGTGGCCGGATTGTGTGCCACTGAAGACGTGCTTGCAACGATTGCAAGAAAGTAGCCTTATCAGGAAGGCCAAAAAACAAGCAAAGCAGAAAAACTGAGTTTTTAGGAATTAACTGTGATCAGAAGCTATTGCCAACCGTGACTTAGAGTGTATGAAATGGATCCGATATGAATCGTGCCGCTGACGCGACTATATTCCAATCGAACTGTAGAGTTTATGGAATGGATCCGATACGAATCGTTGTGCCGCTGATGTGACTAGATTAGAATCAGACAGTAGGGTGTATGAAATGGACCCGATACGAATCGTTGTGCTGCCGACGTGACTAGAATAGACTCGGGCTGTAGAGTACATGAAATGGATCCGATACGAATAATTGTGCCTCCGCCGCGACTAGATTCAAATCGGGATGTAGAGTGTATGAAATGGATCCAATACGAATTGCTGTGCCGCTGACGCGACTAGTTTTGATTTGGACAGTAGAGTGTATAAAAATGGACCTGATACGAATCGTTGTGCCACCGACGGGACTAGATTTGAATCGGGCTGTATAGTACATGAAATGGATCCGATACGAATCGTTGTGTCGCCGATGCGACTAGGTTTGAATCAGGCAGTAGAGTAAATTAAATGGATCTGGTACGAATCGCTGTGCCGATGATGCGACTAGATTCTAATCGGGCTATGGAGTGCATGAATCGGCCTAATGAAACTGAGAGGCCTGTGATTGGCCGCAAGTGGTGTAAAGGTGTGGTGTTTTTACGAAAGTGAGAAATGAGTTTGTGGTTAAAACAAAGACTGTGCTCGGAGACCTACGAATGATTCGTAAGTTCCGCTATGAAAGACGTAAATATGAAATGGGGAACACAACGAGTCGAAACAACTATACTTGATACGAAGAAATGGTTACAAATCCTACCTGCGACAGTGAGCAAGACTCGACTGATGAAAAACCACGGACGGAAAAGCCGCAACACACTGGAAATTCGGACACACGGACTCACGATCGCGAAGTGAGCCGGGAAGAGTCGGCCTACTGACGTAATGAATCGCGCACCAGAACCAACAAAGACTACAGCTGAGTGGTCTGCTTAAATACCCCCCCCAGACTCCTCCCATAAATTCATTCCACCATACTGGCTACACACATATATATATATATATATATATATATATATATATATATATATATATATATATATATATATATATATATATGTGTGACAATATTGAAGAAATGACACTTTGCTACAATGTAAAGTAGTGAGTGTACAGCTTGTATAACAGTGTAAATTTGCTGTCCCCTCAAAATAACTCAACACACAGCCATTAATGTCTAAACTGCTGGCAACAAAAGTGAGTACACCCCTAAGTGAAAATGTTCAAATTGGGCCCAATTAGCCATTTTCCCTCCTGGGTGTCATGTGACTCGTTAGTGTTACAAGGTCTCAGGTGTGAATGGGGAGCAGGTGTGTTAAATTTGGTGTTATCGCTCTCACTCTCTCATACTGGTTACTGGAACAACATGGCACCTCATGGCAAAGAACTCTCTGAGGATCTGAAAAAAAGAATTGTTGCTCTGCATAAAGATGGCCTAGGCTATAAGAAGATTGCCAAAACCTTGAAACTGAGCTGCAGCACGGCGGCCAAGACCATACAGTAGTTTAACAGGACAGGTTCCACTCAGAACAGGCCTCGCCTTGGTGAACTAAAGAAGTTGAGTGCACGTGCTCAGCGTCATATCCAGAGGTTGTCTTTGGGAAATAGACATATGAGTGCTGCCAGCATTGCTGCAGAGGTTGAAGGGGTGGGGGGTCAGCCTGTCAGTGCTTAGACCATACGCCGCACACTTCATCAAATCGGTCTGCATGGCTGTCGTCCCAGAAGGAAGCCTCTTCTAAAGATGACGCACAAGAAAGCCCGCAAACAGTTTGCTGAAGATAAGCAGACTAAGGACATGGATTACTGTAACCATGTCCTGTGGTCTGATGAGACCAAGATAAACTTATTTAGTTCAGATGGTATCAAGCGTGTGTGGCGGAAACCAGGTGAGGAGAACAAAAACAAGTGTGTCTTGCCTATAGTGAAGCATGGTGGTGGGAGTGTCATGGTCTGGGGCTGCATGAGTGCTGCCGGCACTGGGGAACTACAGATCATTGAGGGAACCATGAATGCCAACATGTACTGTGACATACTGAAGCAGAGCATGATCCCCTCTCTTCGGAGACTGGGCCACAGGGCAGTATTCCAACTTGATAAAAGACCCCAAAACACACCTCCAATATGACCACTGCCTTGCTGATGTAGCACCCTGGTCCTAAACAGGGCTGCTAATAAATCTAGTTGTGCTAGGTGGTAACTAGCCTGGCTAATTGTTAGGTTGATCCACTGATTCCTGTCCTAAGTCTGAGTTTGGGGTAGTCTCTCTCTTCTGTCAATAGGTGGCACTGTTTCTTTTGTCATTAGAATGATGGATTATCATGAATTCAGGTAATGGGTAACTAGGTTGTCTCAGCCAGGTGTTTCTTTGACCGCAGTGTATGCCTGGATAGGCTATTTATTTGGGAGGAGTCAGGTGATTGGGGTTCTTGCCGCCCAAGGCGACGGCCTGGTTTTGTGTGTGTTGAGAAGCTCCTGATGCTAGGCCTGAAGCCTGAGGCCTATGCAGGAGGCATGCTGGCTGCTAGGTCCACTTAAGGCCTATCCAGCTGTTCAGGGTTCCACAAAGGAGGAGTAGCCAAGGTTAAGCCCAAAGCCTGGGGCAGAACCGCATGTGTTAGAGGCTCGGTCTGAGGGGAACCTGATAGTGTCAAAGGTAAAGGAGAAGCAGTTGCCACAAAGGAACGACCACTTCTGCTACCGGAGGCAAGTTTGGAAGGGATGAAGTTCTGAAGGAGTACCAGAACAGACACTTCACCAGCTGGGGACAATGAAGTAGTGGGAAAGCTTTAGTGGAGACCCATCCAGGAAGGCTGTGGGTAGTTGTGAGTAAAGCTTGAAGGAGTACAGCGGGTAGCTGTGAGTAAAGCTTGAAAATAAAGTACAGCGGTTAGCTGTGGGTGAATCCCGGGGGGAATCCAGCAGGTGGCTGAGAGTCCAAGAAGTCTAGTGAGAGAGACGGTGAGCTGAGCTTAAGGATCTACAGTGGAATACTGTGAGTTAAGCTGGAAGAGCTACAGTGGGTTACTGTGAGAGAAGTTGTTGCCATAGGAGACAGCGGTTGCTACCAGATACAGATTGCTGCATTTAGCTTAAAGGCCCTCATTCTGTATTGCTGTCTGCCTAGTTCTATTTTTGTCTGCGGCGTTTGCCTTAATAGCTATTGCATTTGCCTAAGGGTGTCCTGTGCCCTAACCCTCTCTCCCCACCGTTCCTGTTAAGAGAAATAAAACTTTGTTCATTTTTACAAAAAGTGACTGGCGCCCAATCTTTCCACCTTGCACTACACCCACTATGCCTAGTAACCTGCACCCTGAGGAGGAATGCCAGTTCTCCTTGGCTCTGGGGGTCACCATCAGGCCCTTGGAAGTAGGGGAGACCGCTACACTAAAGAAGCTGAGGGTAAAGGCGATGGACTGGCCAAGCATGTCTCCAGACCTAAACCCTATTGAGCATCTGTGGGACATCCTCAAACAGAAGGTGGAGGAGCGCAAGGTCTCTAACATCCACCAGCTCTGTGATGTCATCATGGAGGAGTGGAAGAGGACTCCAGTGGCAACCTGTGAAGCTCTGGTGAACTCCATGCCCAAGAGGGTTAAAGAAGTGCTGGAAAATAATGGTGGCCACACAAAATATTGACACTTTGGGTCCAATTCGGACATTTTCACTTAGGGGTGTACTCACTTTTGTTGCCAGCGGTTTAGACATCAATGGCTGTGTGTTGAGTTATTTTGAGGGGACAGCAAATTTACACTGTTATACAAGCTGTACACTCACTACTTTACATTGTAGCAAAGTGTCATTTCTTCAGTGTTGTCACATGAAAAGATAGAAGAAAATATTTACAAAACTGTGAGGGGTGTACTCACTTTTGTGAGATACTGTGTATGTATATATATATATATATATATACCCTGTTTCCCCGAAAATAAGACCTAGCCTGATTGTCAGTGATGGCTGCAATATAAGCCCTACCCCCCAAATAAGGCCTTCTCTGTTTCCCCGAAAATAAGCCCCACCCTGAAAATAAGACCTACAAGGACTTTAACTAGGGCTTATTTGGAGGGTAGGGCTTATATTTCAGCCATCACCGACAGTCACGCTAGGTCTTATTTTCGGGGAAACAGGGTATATATATATATATATATATATATATATATATATATATATATATGTGTATGTATACACTATATTGCCAAACATATTGGGACTGGCATCCCAGTCTTAGTCCGTAGGGTTCAATATTGAGTTGGCCCACCCTTTGCAGCTATAACAGCTTTAACTCTTCTGGGAAGGCCGTCCACAAGGTTTAGGAGTGTGTCTATGGGAATGTTTGACCATTTTTCCAGAAGCGCATTTGTGAAGTCAGGCACTGATGTTGGATGAGAAGGCCTAGCACACAGTCTCCGCGCTAATTCATCCCAAAGGTATTCTATCAGGTTGCAGTCAGGACTCTGTGCAGGCCAGTCAAGTTCCTCCACCTCAAACTCGCTCATTCATGTCTTTATAGACCTTGCTTTGTGCACTGGTCCAAATCCTTTGGTGGAGGGGGGATTATGGTGTGGGGGTTGTTTTTCAGGGGTTGGGCTTGGTCCCTTAGTTCCAGTGAAGGGAACTCTTAAGGCTTCAACATACCAAGGCATGTTGGACAATTTCATGCGCCCAACTTTGCGGGAACGGTTTGGGGATGGTCACTTCCTGTTCCAACATGACTGCACACCAGTGCACAAAGCAAGGTCCATAAGGACATGGATGGGCGAGTTTGGGGTGAAGGAACTTGACCGGCAGGGTTGCCACCTGTCCAGTTTTGACCCGAACAGTACGGGTTTTGACACGTGCTTGGGTTTCAACCCACCAAAAACCCGGGCACATTTACATTCAACTGTCCTGTGACCAATGGCTCTGGTCGCAACATCTAGAGCGGCGCATCCCGATTCCTGTGCCCGCCATCAATGTTACAGACATGTCTAAGCCTGTGCGCTCCAAGCCCAGCTCAGCGATGGGCAGCAGGCAGCCTGTGATGGGCTGAATGGGTCACGTGCAGGCGGCGGACACGAGGGTCTGTGATTGGCCCAGTCGAGCTTGTCACATGTAGAGGATGGGGCTGGACTGTGGGTGATCGCGGCCGCCCGGAGTCCCGCCTCCCTGCCTGGCATGCACTGTGTGTCTCCTCACTGAGGTCTATTTCTCATCTGCCCTCTCACCCCCCTCTGTCAGCCACCTCCTCTCTGTAAGCCACCCCCCCTCCTCTGTCAGCTACCCCCCTCCTCTGTCAGCTACCCCCCTCCTCTGTCAGCTACCCCCCTCCCCTCTGTCAGTTACCCCCCTCCCCTCTGTCAGTTACCCCCCTCCCCTCTGTCAGTTACCCCCAAACAGCATGCACCCCCCTTCTTCGCCGGCTCCAGTGGGGTTTATGTCCTGCAGCCAGGTCACACTGCACTGCTCTCTCTCTTTCCCACCCAGCCACCGGTACCAATGCCGCCAGAGACAGTGAATGGAGGGCCACTGGTGTCCTAACAAGCAGGGACGCTTTTGCAGGAGAAAGTATGGTATTACAGACTCCGCCCCTAACAGGTTCACACACACATCTTTGCAGCAGCTCCTGGAAGGTAAGTGTTTTTTTGTATCGCTATAATGGAGGTCTCTATTGGGGGGGGGGGGGGGGCACAGGCACTGTCTGATATTTAATCTGTTATTTTCTTCTCTATTTATGTGGTGCCTGTGGATTGCTTTGATTTTTTTTGGCTTTTTTTTGTAATTAAAAGGTGCTTGAAAGGGTTGTAGAATGCACAGTGCCACTTTGTGAACAGTTTGTATGGGGTTAGGTTCAGTAGAGCTGATTCAGGTTTTTGATTGGTGGTACACTGCCCTACTGACTCCGTCCACTGCTCTACTGACACCGTCCACTGCCCTACTGACACCATCCACTGCTCTACTGACACCGTCCACTGCTCTACTGACACCGTCCACTGCCCTACTGACTCCGTCCACTGCTCTACTGACACCGTCCACTGCCCTACTGACACCGTCCACTGCCCTACTGACACCGTCCACTGCCCTACTGACACCGTCCACTGCCCTACTGACACCGTCCACTGCTCTACTGACTCCGTCCACTGCTCTACTGACACCGTCCACTGCTCTACTGACACCGTCCACTGCCCTACTGACACCGTCCACTGCCCTACTGACACCGTCCACTGCACTACTGACACCGTCCACTGCCCTACTGACTCCGTCCACTGCCCTACTGACTCCGTCCACTGCCCTACTGACTCCGTCCACTGCCCTACTGACTCCGTCCACTGCCCTACTGACACCGTCCACTGCCCTACTGACACCAACCACTGCCCTACTGACACCATCCACCGCCCTACTGACACCATCCACCGCCCTACTGACTCCGTCCACTGCCCTACTGACACCATCCACTGCCCTACTGACACCATCCACTGCCCTACTGACACCAATCTCTGCCCTACTGACACCAATCTCTGCCCTACTGACACCATCCACTGCCCTACTGACTCCGTCCACTGCCCTACTGACACCGTCCACTGCCCTACTGACACCGTCCACTGCCCTACTGACTCCGTCCACTGCCCTACTGAATCCGTCCACTGCCCTACTGACTCCGTCCACTGCCCTACTGACTCCGTCCACTGCCCTACTGACACTGTCCACTGCCCTACTGACACCGTCCACTGCCCTACTGACACCATTCACTGCCCTACTGACTCCGTCCACTGCCCTACTGACACCAATCTCTGACCTACTGACACCAACCACTGCCCTACTGACACCATCCACTGCCCTACTGACTCCGTCCACTGCCCTACTGATACCGTCCACTGCTCTATTGACTCCGTCCACTGCCCTACTGACACCGTCCACTGCCCTACTGACACCATTCACTGCCCTACTGACTCCGTCCACTGCTCTACTGACACCAACCACTGCCCTACTGACACCATCCACTGCCCTACTGACACCGTCCACTGCTCTACTGACACCATCCACTGCTCTACTGACACCGTCCACTGCTCTACTGACACCGTCCACTGCTCTACTGACACCGTCCACTGCCCTACTGACACCGTCCACTGCTCTACTGACACAGTCTTCTGCCCTACTGGCTGACAGTGTCCATTTTTAAGGTAGGCTAGTTTCCGATTTTAACTTTCTTTAACTTTCTTTTATTAATCTAATCATATTTTATGGGTACACGAATGCTTTTGTTTTATTAAACCGTGCCCCTTTAAGTCCCCCCCTCCCCGTTAATGCAATTTGGCCACAGCCACTTTTCACCGTAGCACACCTCATTACTACTCTCTTTGGGTAACCCAAAAGGTGTCCCAGGTATTTTATAATCCTATAGCGTGTACTACCAAAAAAATATGTATGTATGTATGTATATATGTATGTACAGTGGGGACGGAAAGTATTCAGAACCCCTTATATTTTTCACTCTTTGTTATATTGCAGCCATTTGCTAAAATCATTTAAGTTCATTTTTTTCCCCTCATTAATGTACACACAGCACCCCATATTGACAGAAAAACATAGAAATATCACATGGTCCTAAGTATTCAGACCGTTTGCTGTGACACTCATACATTTAACTCAGGTGCTGTCCATTTATTTTGATTATCCTTGAGATGGTTCTACACCTTCATTTGAGTCCAGCTGTGTTTGATTATACTGATTGGACTTGATTAGGAAAGCCACACTCCTGTCTATATAAAACCTTACAGCTCACAGTGCATGTCAGAGCAAATGAGAATCATGAGGTCAAAGGAACTGCCTGAAGAGCTCAGAGACAGAATTGTGGCAAGGCACAGATCTGGCCAAGGTTGCAAAAAAAATTCTGCTGCACTTAAGGTTCCTAAGAGTACAGTGGCCTCCATAATCTTTAAATGGAAGACGTTTGGGACGACCAGAACCCTTCCTAGAACTGGCCATCCGGCCAAACTGAGCTATCGGGGGAGAAGAGCCTTGGTGAGAGAGGTAAAGAAGAACACAAAGATCACTGTGGCTGAGCTCCAGAGATGCAGTCGGGAGATGGGAGAAAGTTGTTGGAAGTCAACCATCACTGCAGCCCTCCACCAGTCGGGGCTTTATGGCAGAGTGGCCCGATGGAAGCCTCTCCTCAGTGCAAGACACATGAAAGCCCACATGGAGTTTGGTAAAAACCACCTGAAGGACTCCAAGGTGGTGAGAAATAAGATTCTCTGGTCTGATGAGACCAAGATAGAACTTTTTGACCTTAATTCTAAGCGGTATGTGTAGAGAAAACCAGCACTGCTCATCACCTGTCCAATACAGTCCCAACAGTGAAGCATGGTGGTGGCAGCATCATGCTGTGGGGTTGTTTTTCAGCTGCAGGGACAGGACGACTGGTTGCAATCGAGGGAAAGATGAATGCGGCCAAGCACAGGGATATCCTGGACGAAAACCTTCTCCAGAGTGCTCAGGACCTCAGACTGGGCCGAAGGTTTACCTTCCAACAAGATAAGAGCCCTGACTTAAACCCAATTGAGCATCTCTGGAGAGACCTAAAAATGGCCGTCCACCAACGTTTACCATCCAACCTGACAGAACTGGAGAGGATCTGCAAGGAGGAATGGCAGAGGATCCCCAAATCCAGGTGTGAAAAACTTGTTGCATCTTTCCCAAAAAGACTCATGGCTGTATTAGATCAAAAGGGGGCTTCTAAATACTGAGCAAAGGGTCTGAATACTTAGGACCATGCGATATTTCAGTTTTTCATTTTTAATAAATCTGCAAAAATGTCAACAATTCTGTGTTTTTCTGTCCATATGGGGTGCTGTGTGTACATTAATGAGGAAAAAAATGAACTTAAATGATTTTAGCAAATGGCTTCTGTCTCTGAGCTCTTCAGGCAGTTCCTTTCACCTCATGATTCTCATTTGCTCTGACATGCACTGTGAGCTGTATATATATATATATATGTGTGTGTGTGTGTGTGTGTGTGTGTGTGTGTGTGTGTGTGTGTGTGTGTGTGTGTGTGTGTATATATAAAATATACATAAGATTCTAATGAATGGCACTTGCTGCATAGTAATAAATAAAAGGAAAAAAAAGAAAGAAAATATATATATTTAAAGTGATCCTAAAGTCTCAGTTTTCTCTCTTTAAAAATAACAATCATGTTCTACTTACCTGCTCTGTGTGATGGTTTTGCACAGAGCAGCCCAGATCCTCCACTTTTTAGGTCCCTCGCCGACTCTCCTGGCCCCTCCCTCCTGCCGAGTGCCCCAACACCAAGCAGCTTTCTATTGGGCACCCATTCAGACACAGAGCTGCGGGTGCCCCCCCCCCACTCTCCTTATTGGCTCACTGTCTTTGATTGACAGTAGTGGGGGGCCAATGGCGCCGTGCTGCTGTCTCAGCCAATGAGGAGGGAGAATCCTGGGCATCCGAGACACTCGAGATGGACTCAGGTAGGTATCAGGGGGGTATTATTGCATTAAGATAAAAAAACCTTCTGACTTTACAAGCACTTTAACAACAGTTCTGATAATGTTATTTTATATATATAATGTTATTATATATATATATATATATATATATATATATATATATATATATATATATATATACTGTATCCTACACATTCTAAAAAAAATATATACTGTCTACTATACATATAAAAATTATAAAAATATATATATTTCATATAATAAAACTATACATATATACGCTGCTAAGGAATGGCACTTACTGCATAATTTAAGGCGAGGGGCAGGGGAATCCCCCGGGGCGTACAGACACACATACACACACAGCTCGGGCTCCGTGACATCACATCAGTGTTGCTGAAGCTGCGAAAGGCTGCAGGATCTCATAGGGAGGGCAGCCCAACAACTCCCCCCCCCTCCCTCCTCCTCCTCCTACTCCCCCCCCCTGGACCACCGCTTCCATCCACTCCATACAGAAAACACAGCCATGGAAAGGAGCTGCTGGAGGATGGGGGGGAGATAAACAAGGCAATCAATTGTAATGAATGCTCAATTAAATCCGCTAGATGGAGCAAGCTGCAATCCAGTTTGATTTCATTAGTGTGCCAAGCTAGGAAGAGAGAGGGAGAGAGAGAGGAAAAAAAAAATTAAAAAAAAAAGGATGCTCGCGTCTGAACAGCGTAATTAGCAGCGAAAAGAAAATTGCGAGGTAAAAAAAAAAAACCCAAAAAACAGGAAAAAAAATTCTGTGGTTGTCTGCATCCTTGCTGTTGAGCCTGACATCTCAATGTAAGCTGTCTCTTATTTTTTTTCTTTCCCTGGGAAACTGGTCATCGGTCCAGGAAGGCACCCAAGGTGAGCGTCTTTGCGCTTTAATGAGATCAAACGCAGCAG
Source organism: Lithobates septentrionalis (assembly GCA_037952835.1). NCBI lineage: Eukaryota > Metazoa > Chordata > Amphibia > Anura > Ranidae > Lithobates > Lithobates septentrionalis. The sequence goes on along the minus strand of JBBDGP010000123.1, from coordinate 2,928,940 downwards.
TCGGACCTGGTCGCAGAAGGCTACAGGTAAGTGGCTTTGCGCCTATCAGCGTATACAGTATTTGGTGTTGCAGAGATGTGGACTGTGTTTTATTTAACGTCTCGTCTAGTCGCAAAGCCTCCTACAGCATGGTACAGTTTGGATGGCAGATGTGCAGTCAGTGCCATTTTTTTTTTTTTTTATGATTATTATGTAGCAATTATTATTATTGTGGGTTTTTTTTTTTGTTTGTTTTTTTGTTTGTTTTTTTGTATGCAACTACTGCAGCTATGGCTTTGCAGTCTTCCCGATTATGCTTGGTGCACAGATTTAGTACAGCAAAGGGTTAAGTCAAGCCCTAGGCAAATCCGGCAGGAAAATCATATGTAAAAGTATTTAATTGACAGCTGGTAGGGACTAGGCGCTATCCATCACGCAATATTGACGAGGACGTCGTGCTGTTAGCAGTGCAGCTGTGCCGAGCCGCTTGGACGCTGCAATACTTTTCACGTACATTAGAGAAGACTCCGTTACCTTCTTCTTATTATTTTTTTTCCCCATTTTTTTTTTATTCCTTTAAGCCGCTGTAGTCTGTCGCTGCTCATTTCACAGCTTGTCAGGCTGGGATGGAGATAAGACGCAGGAACAGAGCCGGTAGTCATGGTGGTTTGAAAACAAACAGCGTCCATGGGATTTGTCTGTTAGCTAAATTGGTCCGAGTGAAAGCATGGGATTTCTGTTTTAAGGAAAACACAAGATAAAAATAATAAGATAAAAAAAAGTGGGATGGAGAACCCTGTCATTTTTTTTTTTTTTTTTCGTTGGTGCGTGTTTGTGTTGATACATGGCGACGAGTTTTGCAGGTGTTTTGGAGGATCTGGTCATCTGGTCACTGGCTACTCTAACATGTCATGGAAATGAGCTACGACTTAGAGGTAATCTAATTTATACGGATGAACACAAACATGGTATAAAGATATGGGCTCAATTAGCAATATTTTAATATTTTTTTTTAATCTAAGGACTGTATAGAGGACAGGGGAACATCAATTACATATTAGGGAAAGATGTTTTTACAGGGTAGGAAAGGATTCTTTACAGTCAGAGTGGTTAAAAAGAAACGTGTCCCCTTAATCCCCCCTTTACCTTGTTTGCAAGATTGATAACAAACATTTTCAACTGCCCAGTGGCACCATCTTTTTTGATTGGTATAATCAGGCTAACTCTTCCAGGTCCTAGCAGCCAGCCCTCAATGGTGCTCCTCTGCGCATGTGCAGTGTCTCCAGCATAGTTCCATAGCCATCTGAGATGACCGACATGGGTATCTCGAGAGACTTCAAAAGGGGAGGCGGGGGGGTCATCATACTTGGAAAATGTATTTTATATCTAAACAGTGTTGTCCAGTGGCACCATCTTTTTTTGGTTGGTATAATCAGGGGCAGGCTGACTCTTCCAGGTCCTAGCAGCCGACCCCCAATGGTGCTCCTCTGCGCATGCGCAGTGTCTCCAGCATAGTTCCATAGCCATCTGAGATGACCGACATGGGTATCTCGAAAGACTTCAAAAGAGGAGAATAAGAGGGGGATTATCATACCTGGAAAAGGTATTTTGTAAGGGAACATCAATTATGTATTAGGGAAAGATTCTTTACAGTCAGAGTGGTTAAAAAAAATGTCTCCCTTAATCCCCCCCCCCCTTTACCTTGTTTGCAGGGTTGAGCTCAAATAACATTCTCACCAGCCCAATGAAACAGTGTTGTCCAGTGGCACCATCTTTTTGGATGGTATCAACAGGGTCAGGCTAACTCCTCCAGGTCCTAGTAGCCAGCCCCCTGATAATGCTCCTCTGCGCATGTGCAGTGTCTCCAGCATAGTTCCATAGCCATCAGAGGTGGGCGACATGGGTATCTCGAGAGACTACTTCAAAAGGGGAGGGGGGGGTCATCATACTTGGAAAATGTATTTTGTATCTAAACAGTGTTGTCCAGTGGCACCATATTTTTTGATGGTATACTCAGGAACAGGCTGACTCTTTCAAGTCCTAGCAGCCGGACCCCAATGGTGCTCCTCTTCACATGCGGAGTGTCTCCTACATAGTTCCAAAGCCATCTGAGATGTGTGATATGGGTATCCCAGGAGGAAATTATTCTTGAAAAACGTACCCCCCTCCAAAAAAAAAATGATTTCTTGAAGGTGGGGGAGGGTCAACTTAACCCCCCCCTTACCTTGTTTGTAGGGTTGAGCTCAAATAACATTCTCACCTGCTTGGAGAAACAGTGTTGCCCAGTGGCACCATCTTTTTTGATGATATAATCAGGGGCAGGCTGACTCCTCCAGGTCCTAGCAGCCAGCCCCCAATGGTGCTCCTCTGCACATGTGCAGTGTCTCCAGCATAGTTCCATAGCCATCTGAGATGGGCGACATGGGTATCTCGAGAGACTTTAAAAGAGGAGAATGAGAGGGGGATTATCATATCTAGAAAAGGTATTTTGTAAAGGAACATCAATTATGTATTAGGGAAAGATTCTTTACAGTCAGAGTGGTTAAAAAAAAATGTCTACCTTAATCCCCTCCCCCCTCTTTACCTTGTTTGCAGGGTTGAGCTCAAATAACATTCTCACCAGTCCAGTGAAACAGTGTTGCCCAGTGGCACCATCTTTTTGGATGGTATCAACAGGGTCAGGCTAACTCCTCCAGGTCCTAGTAGCCAGCCCCCTGATAATGCTCCTTTGTGCATGTGCAGTGTCTCCAGCATAGTTCCATAGCCATCTGAGATTGGCGACATGGGTATCTCGAGAGACTACTTCAAAAGGGGAGGGGGGGGTCATCATACTTGGAAAATGTATTTTGTATCTAAACAGTGTTGTCCAGTGGCACCATATTTTTTGATGGTATAATCAGGAACAGGCTGACTCTTTCAAGTCCTAGCAGCCGGACCCCAATGGTGCTCCTCTTCACATGCGGAGTGTCTCCTACATAGTTCCAAAGCCATCTGAGATGTGTGATATGGGTATCCCAGGGGGAAATTATTCTTGAAAAACGTACCCCCCTCAAAAAAAAAAAAAGGATTATGATTTCCTGAAGGTGGGGGGAGGGACAACTTAATCCCCCCTTACCTTGTTTGTAGGGTTGAGCTCAAATAACATTCTCACCTGCCTGGGGAAACAGTGTTGCCCAGTGGCACCATCCTTTTTGATGGTATAATCAGGGGCAGGCTGACTCCTCCAGGTCCTAGCAGCCAGCCCCCAATTGTGCTCCTCTGCCCATGTGCAGTGTCTCCAGCATAGTTCCCTAGCCATCTGAGATGGGTGACATGAGTATCTCGAGAGACTTTAAAAGAGGAGAATGAGAGGGGGATTATCATATCTAGAAAAGGTATTTTGTAAAGGAACATTAATTATGTATTAGGGAAAGATTCTTTACAGTCAGAGTGGTTAAAAAAAATGTCTCCCTTAATCCCCCCCCCCTTACCTTGTTTGCTGGGTTGAGCTGAAATAACATTTTCACCAGTCCAGTGAAACAGTGTTGTCCAGTGGCACCATATTTTTGGATGGTATCAACAGGGTCAGGCTAACTCCTCCAGGTCCTAGTAGCCAGCCCCCTGATAATGCTCCTCTGTGCATGTGCAGTGTCTCCAGCATAGTTCCATAGCCATCTGAGATGGGTGACATGGGTATCTCGAGAGACTTCAGAAGGGGAGGGGGGGTCATCATACTTGGAAAATGTATTTTGTATCTAAACAGTGTTGCCCACTGGCACCATCTTTTTTGATGGTATAATCAGGAACAGGCTGACTCTTTCAGGTCCTTGCAGCCAGCTCCCAATGGTGCTCCTCTGCGCATGTGCAGTGTCTCCAGCATAGTTCCATAGCCATCTGAGATGACCAACATGGGTATCTCAAGAGACTTCAAAAGAGGAGAATGAGAGGGGGATTATCATGCCTGGAAAAGGTATTCTGTATCTAAGGACAGGGGAACATCAATTATGTATTAGGAAAAGATTCTTTACAGTCAGAGTGGTTAAAAAAATGTCTCCCTTAATCCCCCCCCTTACCTTGTTTGCAGGGTTGAGCTCAAATAACATTCTCACCAGCCCAGGCTAACTCCTCCAGGTCCTAGTAGCCAGCCCCCTAATAATGCCCCTCTGCTCATGTGCAGTGTCTCCAGCATAGTTCCATAGCCATCTGAGATGGGCAACATGGGTATCTCGAGAGACTACTTCAAAAGGGGATGGGGGTGTCATCATACTTGGAAAATGTATTTTGTATCTAAACAGTGTTGTCCAGCGGCACCATATTTTTTGATGGTATAATCAGGGGCAGGCTGACTCTTTCAGGTCCTAGCAGCTGGACCCCAATGGTGCTCCTCTTCTTCTGGGTGACATGGGTATCCCAGGGGGAAATTATTCCTCAAAAACGTATCTCCCCCCCCCCCAAAAAAAAGTGATTTCCAGAAGGTGGGGGGAGGGACAACTTAATCCCCCCTTTACCTTGTTTGTAGGGTTGAGCTGAAATAACATTCTCACCAGCCCAGTGTAACAGTGTCGCCCAGTGGCACCATCTTTTTGGATGGTATTAACAGGGACAGGCTAACTCCTCCAGGTCCTAGCAGCCAGCTCCCGATGGTGCTCCTCTGCGCATGTGCAGTGCCTCCAGCATAGTTCCATAGCCATCTGAGATGGGTGACATGGTTATCTCGAGAGACTTCAAAAAAGGGGAGGGGGGGGGGGGTCATCATACTTGGAAATTGTATTTTTTTTATCTAAGGACTGTACAGAGGACAGTGGAACATCAATTATGTATTAGGGAAAGATGTTTTTACAGGTAAAGAAAGGATTCTTTACAGTCAGAGTGGTTAAAGAGGAACATTTCCTGTTAACCCCCCCCTTCTTACCTTGTTTGCTGGGTTGAGCTCAAACAACATTCTTACCTGCCCAGTGAATCAGTGTTGTCCACAGGTGCCATCTTCTTTGCCGACACTCACCAGGGGTACGCTAACCCTTCCAGGTCCTAACAGCCAGCTCCCGATGGTGCTCCTGTGTCTCCTACATAGTTCCATCTGATGGGCAACATGGGTATCTTAGGAGATTTCAAAAGGGGAGAAGGGGGGCATCATTCTTGGAAAATGTATCCCCCCCCCAAAAAAAAAATGTTAAGGTGGGGGAGGGGGGTAAAACTCACCCCCCCTTACCTTGTTTGCTGGGTTAAGGTCAAACAACAGTGGGTTAAGCTCAACTGCTGGGTTGCGCTCAAACAATAGTGTTATAAATGATTATAATACTATATGATAGCATGGGGGGCTCTATCCTTTTGGCAGGAAATTTCTGGAGCAGTTACTACATTGCTTCGTGTGGGGCATTATGGTATGGACGAGGATCTTGCTTCATATATCTATCTTATGCCGCGTACACACGATCGGAATTTCGGCCCGCAAAAGACAGATGAGAGTTTTTCGTCGGAAAATGCAACCGTGTGTATGCTCCATCGGTCTTTTGCTGGTGGAATTCCAGCCAGCAAAAGATTGAGAGCATGCTCTCAATTTTTATGTCGGGAAAAGTTCCTATCCGAAAATGCAATCATCTGTGTCAATTCTGACACGCAAAATCCCTACGCATGCTCGGATTCCGGGATTTCGCTCAAGGCAAACTTGAGCGGAATCCAGTCGGAAAGGCCTTTTTCCGACGAGAAATCCACTCGTGTGTATGCGGCATTAGTGTTTAAAAGTTCACAGATAATCTAATTTTGGCCACCACATTGGTATATCAAAATATTTGTGAATAATAAATAAGCTCAGCAGACTTATTGGAGCTCTATATGAGATGGGCATCCAAGAACCCCTTTGTGTGCATAGCCATGTTCATCAGCTTGGTATATCGATATCTTAGTGAATATTATATAAGTTCAGTAGACATATTGAAGCGCTATATGAGATTGAATTCCAGAAAGACTTTTAGGTCTATGGCCAAGGCCATCAGCTTGGTATATCAAGATATTGGTGAATATTATACAAGCTTAATAGACTTGGTGAAGCCCTATATGGGATTGGTGTCCCAGAATACAATTTATGTCCATGGCCACCAATTTGGTGTATCAAGGTCTTCGGTAATAAATATATAAGCTTGGCAGACTTTTTAAAGACCTATATAAGATGGGCATCCAAGAATCCCTTTGTGTTCATTGCTATTGCCACCAACATGCTCTAGCAAGATCTTGGTAAATATTATATAAGCTCAGCAGATTTATTGAAGCCCTATATGAGATTGATGTCACTGAAGACTTTTATGTCCATGGTCAAGGCCATCAGCTTGGTATCAAGATCTTGGTGAATTTTACATAAGCTTAGCAGACGTACTGACATCCTTAATGAGTTTGGTGTCCCAGAACTCCATTTATGTCCATGGCCACGGCCACCAACTTGGTATATCAAGGTCTTTGGTGATTAATATATAAGATTAGCAGACTTTGAGGACCTGTATGAGATGGGCATCCAAGAATTCTTTTGTGTCCATTGCCATGGCCACTGACTTGCTCTAGCAAGATCTTGGTAAATATTATATAAGCTTAGCAGACTTATTGAAGCCCTATATGAAACTGATATCCCAGAAGCCCTTTTCTGTCCTACGGCCATGGCCACCAACTTGGTATATCAAGATCTTGGTGAATATTATATAAGCTCAGCAGACCTATTGAAGCCCTATACGAAATTGATGTCCCAAAAGACTTTTATGTCCATGGCCATGGCCATCAGCTTGGTATCTCAAAATCCTGGTGAATATTATATAAGCTTAGCAGACTTACTGAACCCCAGTATGAGATTGGTGTCCCAGAACCCCATTTATGTCCATGACCATGGCCACCAACTTGGTATTTCAAGATCTTTGGTGATTAATATATAAGCTTGGCAGACGTTTTGAAGCCCTATATGAGATGGGCATCCAAGAACCCCTTCGTGTCCACGGCCACCAACTTGCTCTATCAAGATCTTTGGTGATTATTATATAAGCTTAGCAGACATATTGAAGCCTTATAAGAAACTGATATCCGAGAACCTCTTCTGTGTAAATATCCATGGTGACCAACTTGGTATCGCATGATCTTTGTTTTTTTTTGTTTTTTTGATTTTTTTTTTACATAAGCTTGGAAAACGTATTGAATTCTTATATGTGACTAGCATCCCAGCACCCCTTTTATGTCCTCTGGAGTATCCCTCTGGAAGGGAGTGAGCCCCTGATTTATTGCATGACTGGTTGGATGTTTTGTACCACATATATCATGAAGCAAAGCTATGATCTGGGAAACGTGTTAAGCGTTATCTTTATCTCACTGCAGGAATAAGCTTCAATTGAATGGAAATAACCTGTTTTGCATAGAATGTAAGGATATCTTAGCTTGTTGATCAGTTCTTGCTGGAGGTTATATGTATAAATGTGGTATATTGTAACATTTGATATATGCAATTGTATGAACCTTTTATGAGATCTTAATATTTATAAGTAATAAAATATCTTTTTAGTATATTAAACTCTATGATATGTACAATATGCATTGAGCTACTATCTAAAAAGTTCCTTATACATGTAGGAAATGTCTATGGAATGCTAAAGATGGTATGTCAGTATAGATGCGAGTCAACTGTGGGGTTAAGGAGACAAAATTAGCTATAATTCCCCTCCTGGAGGTATCTGTTTTACCTTCCTTGTTGGAAATTGTGAAAACTGATGAACTTCATGGTCAATTGTCCTTCAATAAAATCAACTATCTATATAGAGCCGTGGTCTCCAAACTGTGACCCGGGGGCCGAATGCGGCCATTTGCTTGCTTTTATCAGGCCCTTGGGGCAGTATTTTATTCACTGACACCAACGAAGGGGCACAGTTCCCCCCAATGACACCAACAATGGGGCCCAATAATAATGATGGGGGACCATTCCTTCCAATGACACCAGTGATAGGGGACCATTCCTTCCAATGACACCAACAATGAGGCCCAATGACACCAATGATAGGGGACCATTCCTTCCAATGACACCAACAATGAGGCCCAATGACACCAATGATGGGGGACCATTCCTTCCAATGACACCAACAATGAGGCCCAATGACACCAATGATAGGGGACCATTTCTTCCAATGACACCAACAATGAGGCCCAATGACACCAATGATGGGGGACCATTCCTTCCAATGACACCAACAATGAGGCCCAATGACACCAATGATGGGGGACCATTCCTTCCAATGACACCAACAATGAGGTCCAATGACACCAATGATGGGGGACCATTCCTTCCAATGACACCAACAATGAGGTCCAATGACACCAATGATGGGGGACCATTCCTTCCAATGACACCAACAATGAGGCCCAATGACACCAATGATGGGGGACCATTCCTTCCAATGACACCAACAATGAGGTCCAATGACACCAATGATGGGGGACCATTCCTTCCAATGACACCAACAATGAGGTCCAATGACACCAATGATGGGGGACCATTCCTTCCAATGACACCAACAATGAGGTCCAATGACACCAATGATGGGGGACCATTCCTTCCAATGACACCAACAATGAGGTCCAATGATGGGGGACCATTCCTCTCAATGACACCAATGATGGGGCATAGTTCCCCCCAATGACCTCAACAATGGGGCACTATTGCTCTCACTGACACCAAAAATGGGGCATTGTTTACTCCAACTGATGCTGGGACAATTTCTACTCATGATGGCCAGGACAGTAAACTGGCCCTTTGTTTAGAAAGTTTGGAGACCTCTGACATAGAGGCTTATTGAACAAGGCAATGCAAAACTATGGGAAGGAACCAATCAGAAACAGTTTTCATTGTTCTGCTGGTTCCTAGAATATAAAAAGGTGAAATTTGTTTTAATTTTGTACATCACCGTTGTGATCCTGGCTGATGTCATTAATTGCTTTCTACAGGGAGTTGATGGTGCCATATGATGTTATATAAAAGGAAAAAAAAAATGATCTTGACTTTGTATGCAAGCTGATAGATTCAACAAAATGGTCATGATTTGAGAAGCAGTTGGTTACATTAAAAGATTGCATTTCTGCAATCATGTTTCATGTTTCAGTTTCCTGTTCTTAGCTGACAGGAATGGCACCCGGTGTGGTCTTTTGCTGCTGTAGCCCATCTGCGTTAAGGCTCGATGTGTTAAGCGTTCAGAGATGGTATTCTGCATACCTTGGGTGTAACGAGCGGTTATTTGAGTTACTGTTGCCTTTCTGTCATCTGGAACCAGTCTGCCCATTCTCCTCTCACCTCTGACATTGTGGTAGCTGCCAAAAACATATTATGTTGTAGCTTACCAATCATTAGATGTGGTGGCTGCATTATTTTTTCTTTTCTTTGGCGTTTTCCCCCTCTGTTTTGACCTGGTGATCTGCCCAGAAACACCACATCTCCCGTATTAGTGAGATACAAATCTGGAGGAAGGAGCACGGAAGGCACAGCAGACAACAACATTGTCAGTCTGGGGGGGGAGGGGGGGAGTTACTGTATTAGCATATTTAGATACACCGACAAATAGAAGCCAGACCACAGTTTGTAATCAGTTACAGCAAACTGTTTTTTTTTTCCCTTTTGGGATAAAGGTTTTGCATGAATAAATAAAAGCTGATCATTGCAATCACCCCTGTCAGTGTTAAGTGGTTTGTCTCATCCATGCGATACATTCTGCTCGAGAGCTTGAACGTGTGAAAAACAACAGACTAGCTGGCTGGATCGCCAGCTAGTCTGAAAATAGAAGAAAGAAAGCCTAAAAAAGAAAAACGAATGCAGCCGTCACATCTAAGAATCGGTAAGCTGCCAAATAATAAACGATTGCTTTTGGGTTTAATGTCGCTTTAAGGACTCAGATTGGTGAGTTTTTGGTGAATTCCTCAGAAAATGTATCCGGCAGACGCTGGAGGGTGAAAATATCAATTAATATTTCATAGCAAAATCTGTTGGTAAACAGGCGTGGAAAATAGAAAATGTTGTGTGGAGCTGTAACGATCGGTGCTACTGTCTGCTTTAGGCACACTGCTACTTTTGGGCCTATTTATAAAAATACGAGAAAAAGGAAACTATGTGAGAGGCAATAAATACATTAGTAATACGTACATTATTTGGCATACATGTACTAGCTTGATTTTAGCCATAGGGTCCATTTCCATTTTTGTGATGCGTTACATAATTACATAGTAGGTGAGGTCGAAAAAAGACACAAGTCCATCAAGTCCAACCTATGTGTGTGATTATATGTCAGTATTACATTGTATATCCCTGTATGTTGCGGTCGTTCAGGTGCTTATCTAATAGTTTATTGAAACTATCGATGCTCCCCGCTGAGACCACCGCCTGTGGAAGGGAATTGCACATCCTTTCCGCTCTTACAGTAAAGAACCCTCTACGTAGTTTAAGGTTAAACCTCTTTTCTTCTAATTTTAGCGAATGGACGCGTGTCTTACTAAACTCCCTTCCGCGAAAAAGTTTTATCCCTATTGTGAGGTCACCAGTACAGTATATATAAATTGAAATCATATCCCCTCTCAAGCGTCTCTTCTCCAGAGAGAATAAGTTCAGTGCTCGCAACCTTTCCTCATAACTAATATCCTCCAGACCCTTTATTAGCTTTGTTGCCCTTCTTTGTACTCGCTCCATTTCCAGTACATCCTTCCTGAGGACTGGTGCCCAAAACTGGACAGCATACTCCAGGTGCGGCCGGACCAGAGTCTTATAGAGCGGGAGAATTATCGTTTTATCTCTGGAGTTAGACCCCTTTTTTCATGCATGTCAATATTCTGTTGCATGCCATTGCTGAGCCTATCATCTACTAGGACCCCCAGGTCCTTTTCCATCCCAGATTCCCCCTAGAGGTTCTCCCCCCCAGTGTATAAATTGCATTCATATTTTTGCACCCAAATGCGTTATTTTACATTTTTCCACATTAAACCTCAATAGCCATGTAGTTGCCCACCACATTAATTTGTTCAGATCTTCTTGAAAGGTTTCCGCATCTTGCGGAGAAGTTATTGCCCTGCTTAGCTTAGTATCGTCCGCAAATACAGAGATTGAACTGTTTACCCCATCCTCCAGGTCGTTTATGAACAAATTAAATAGGATTGGTCCCAGCACAGAACCCTGGGGGACCTCACTACTCACCTCTGACCATTCCGAGTACTCCCCATTTATCACCACCCTCTGAACCCTCCCTTGTAGCCAGTTTTCAATCCATGTACTCATCCTATGGTCCATGCCAACGGACCTTATTTTGTACAGTAAACGTTTATGAGGAGCTGTGTCAAATACTTTTGCAAAATCCACATACACCACGTCTACGGGCCTTCTTTTAGCTAGATGGCAACTCACCTCCTCATAGAAGGTTTGGCAAGAACAATTCTTCATGAACCCATGCTGATTACTGCTAATGATACAGTTTTCATTACTAAAATCTTGTATATAGTCCCTTATCATCCCCTCCAAGAGTTTACATACTATTGATGTTAGGCTAACTGGTCTGTAATTCCCAGGGATGTATTTTGGGCCCTTTTTAAATATTGGTGCTACATTGGCTTTTCTCCAATCCTCTGGTACCATTCCAGTCAGTCGACTGTCAGTAAAAATTAGAAACAATGGTCTGACAATTACTTGACTGAGTTCCCTAAGTACCCTTGGGTGCAAGCCATCTGGCCCCGGTGACTTAATGTTACGTTTTTCAAGTCTATTTCTAATTCTGTCCTCTATTAGCCATGAGGGTGCTTCCTGTGATGTGTCACAAGGATGAACACTGCAGTTTTGGTTACTGCCCCCTGATTTCCTCATGATGACTTATGCCGCGTACACATGATCAGACTTTACGGCATACGAAGAAGAATAAATTCAATACCTTCGCCATCTCGCCATCCTTTGTAACCAGATTCCCTTCATCATTCTTTATGGGGCCAATATGGTCTGTCCTCCTTTTACTGTTTATATACCTAAAGAATTTCTTGGGATTTTTTTTGCTCTCCTCCCCTATATGTCTTTTGTGTTCTGTCTTAGCCACCCTAATTGCACCCTTACATTTCTTGTTGCATTCTTTGTAAAGTTTGAATGCTGATGATGATCCCTCAACCTAGTATTTTTTGAAGGCCTTCTCCTTTGTTTTTATATGCATATTTACAAGATAATGATAATGAAAATTCGTTTGCAATAACTCCAATCAGTATCACCAGCAAAGCAGCTTCATTATTATCCTATTAAAGAAGAAGAGAATTGTGCACTGCATTTCCAGATTTCATAAATGTGGCGCGTCACAAATGTTAATTCTCCATTACGACCGCTAGTTTACAAGACCGACCGCTTCTTTCTCGTCCTTGCTTCCGAGCATGCCTGTTTGTACTTTGGACTTTTGTTCGACGGACTTGTGTACACACGCTCGGAAAATCCGACAACAGACCGCGGAAAATTTTAAAACCTGCGATCCAACATTTGTCCGCGGAAAATCTGACAACAATTGTTCGATGGAGCGTACACGCAGTCGGATTTACCGACAACAGCCCGTCATCACACAATTCCCATCGGAAAATCCGATCGTGTGTACGCGGCTTAAGACTGGGATGCCATTAAAGTTCATGTGCGTGTAAAGGCAGGCGTCCCAATACTTTTGGTAACATAGTGTATGTGGAAAGGCTCCAAATGGAATTTGCTGAGGGTTGCCCAACACTTTATTGATGAAACCTGAATATCTGTCTTCCTAAGACAGAGAAATATCTCCTGATCAATGAATGTAATGGGGGGGGGGGGGGGGGATGTGTAATTAGGGCAGGCAAGGGCAAGATATTGATTAACTGCATTAAATGCATAATAATTATTCATTGCACCCCAGTGTGTGTGCAATCACTGGGGCAGATAGCCTGTACACGGGGGGTCACTGCGGGGATACATGCGTTGGCTGGAATACTAAACTGGAGCAAAGAGCAGCATAGCAGAGCTCTGAACAAATGAAAGGTCGGGTGCTAAAGGAAATACTACCACCGCTGACCTCCTAAAATATACTAGTTTCCTGGCTGTCTCTGGCTTCACTGCTTTCTCAATTACTGACTCAGAACAAGCAGATCTGATTTTTTTTTCCCATTCAAACTCAGAAAAATCTAAGCTGAACTCCACGTAGCTGTAAAAAAAAAAAAAAAAAAAAAAAATGATAAGCACCAATGTAATCATTCTAACTGTTTAATTATTTTGCTTTATGTATTTAATTTAATATTACATTTTACTGAATGTATTCTTAACTTTAACATTCATTTTACTTTTAAATGTATTTAAATGTAAATACATTATTATTTTTTTAAATTATTTGAACTTAATACAATATAACATTAAATGCAATGTTAATGTTAATATTAAATTACATTCATCTCATTTACATTTTTAATTAATTTCAATATAAATATTAAAATGCATCATTAAATGTGCACTTTTAAATGCATGTAGTGTAAGTACCTGAATCTGAGTTGGAATGAGCACAGTGGTGGAGAGGAAAGAAGAAAAAAAAATCAGTTGTGTTGCAGCACAAGAGGCATGCTGGTAGGAGGAGAGAGTGGAGTGGCAGAGAATGGCATTATTCTAAATGTTTTATTTACTTTTTTTTAAATGTATTTAATTTTTATTACATTTTATTGAATTTAATATTAAAGTATAACTAAAAGGCAAAACTTTTTTTTTTTTAAAGTTTTTGATAGAGTGCAGAGGGATTAGAATACTTGTCAGTTCGTATTGCTGTCTGTGCCCCCATTAAAGGAGATACAAGCCTTCCTATGTGTCCTGTTTACCTTTATCATTGAAGGTGAAAGTAAAAGAAAATCCTAAATTTTGGTTTGTCCCCTTGTAAGTAATAAAGGGGAAATCTTCCAATGGGGACACTAGTTCTGGTGAGCTGGGGGTCCCCAGGGAATTCTCTCAATTTGCAGGGAATGTCTCTCACTTCCTGTTTTGCTATGGGACAGGAAGTGAAGGGAAATCTCGGCAATGGGACACGGATGGTGTAAAAAAAAAAAAAAAATCTGACAGGGGTTATAAGCCTCCTTGCTCTATCCAAAAAAAAAAGAAAAAAGGCCTATAGTTCTACTTTAAGTTTAATATTAAATTACATTTTTTAAATGTATTTGAATATAAATATTTAAATATTTTTAACTTAATTCAATTTAATGTAAAATATAAATGTAATTTGAATTTAATGTAATATGGATTTAATTATTAAATTATATTAAGATTTTTTTTTTTTTATTCATTTCAATATAAATATTAAAATGCATCATTAAATGTGTATTTTTAAATACATGTAGTAGTGTAAGTACCTGAATCTGAGTTGGAATGAGCCCCTTGTAGTCTCTGTACAGCACAGAGGAAAGGCAACATCAGTTGTTTTGCAGCACAAGGTGCAAACTGATAGGAGGAGAGAGTCGAGTGGTAGAGAGATGAGCTCATCTTTCTGCTCCTTCTCCTTTCATGGTCTAATCCAGGGGTCTCCAAACTGCCACCCCGTTCCTTGCCTTTATCCAGCCCTTGGAGCATTATTCCTCCAAATGACACCAAATATTGGGAACTATTTCTCCCACCGACACCATTGATGAGGCACAGTTTCCTTCACTAAATCCCATAATGGGGTATTTTCTACTCTCTCTGGCCACAGTCTGGCCCACCTCCCCAAATCCTGAAGACAGTAATCTGGCCTTCTGTTTAGAAAGTTTGGAGACCCCCGGCCTAATCGAAGGCTGAGGGAGAGATGCCCACCTGACACGTTGCGTTCTTACCGGACTTTCTGAAAGCCTCTTTGAGAAAGTCCAGTAAGGACACAACACTTCAGGCTCTCCTGCTAGACGGTGACTAAGCGCCATCTTGAACTTCATCTTTGTCGATAGACATCTGTGGATCTCTGTATTCAATATGCATATTGAATACGCTTATCAGACTTTCTCAAAGCTTCTTTGAGAAAGTCCAGTAAGGACACAAAACTTCAGGCCTTCACACTAGACGGTAACTAGGCGCCATTTTGAACTTCATCTTTGTCGATAGACATCTGTGGATCTCTGTATTCAATATGCATATTGAATACGCTTATCGGACTTTCTCAAAGCCTCTTTGAGAAAGTCCAGTAAGGACACAACACGTCAGGCCTTCACGCTAGACATTGACTAGGCGCCATCTTGAACTTCATGTTTGTCGATAGACATCTGTGGATCTCTGTATTCAATATGCATATGCACTTCGGAAACTTTGTGAGTGAGATTTTACTTTATTTAAATATTTAATTTATTTAATAAACATTGAAACATTTTACACTATGAGGCTTTCCTTGTGCCTTTATGAGTGCATGTTGTGCCAGAAAGAGGATCTAACTGCTGGGGACATTTTTTTTTCTGCTTAAGTACTGTTTGACCTCCATTCTAGCAGTGGGGTCCATCTTGTAAAGGTGAGGAGACACCCATCTGGGCACGGGGGTGGCAAAATTGTGGTGGATCCCGGTGAGGAGTAAAAAATTAGACTTAATATATGGACACTGGATAATTGGGATTGCTTGAAGATTTCTTCACGTTTGTTTCACAATTTATATATTAGAGTGCTTCTGGCTTTTTATGCACTTTCATTAAAAAAAAAAAGACTTTCATTTGTACATTCACTTTTTTGTTGCACTTTATTGGTATAGTAGTGTGAGTTTTACATTTTTTTTATGTGGATTTGATTAATTTTGTTTATGTGCACATTCTGTGGAGCATTTCACTTTAGGTTACTCATAAAAAAAAAAAAAAAAAATTTAAAATAATAATAGCCGAGGAGAAAAGGGGGATAATTAGACTGATTAGGTTAAAACTAAGGGTTAATAAGAATTTAATCAGGAATACATTTTATTTAAAGTGGAACTTTACCCACAACAACTTGATAAAAAAAAGAATGTTCTTCAGCAAGGAACAGGCATTCTACATTAATATTTATGCTACCAAAATTAGTGTGTGCTGTAAATCGTCTCCAGCATTGCTCCTGTTTCTTCTTGCTGGAGGCTTTCATCTTGCTGAAGCTCAGAGCCCCTGAGCAGCAGTAAATCTTTAGGCTGTCAGCAGATCGACCTCTACATTTTTAGCGCAGTGCAAGAAAAAAAGAGAGGGCAAATGAGCATGTGCAGAGCAGGATGAGACAGTGTATTGCTGGAATTTAAACCGCAAAGACACATATTGTTAATGTTTTACATAACTATGCCTGCAAAAGGGACCATCCTGAAGTGATCTATCAGGACTTAATTCTCTGATTAAAGTTCCACTTTAATTATTTTTCTTTTTACTTGTAAGTTTTCTTTAAAGTGATATAAACACACACTGCATAATTGACATTGTCCCATCTATATCTGTACATGGATGACGGCGCTGTAATCATTTTAACCACGTAACGCAAATTAACGTACACGTACGTCGGTACGTCGGTGCGTCGGTGACGTTAAATAGCGGGCTTATGACAGCAGCTGATATTAGGAATCACGTGGCTGTGGCGCACGGGCACTGCACTGGGCAGGGAGGCAGAGCTGGCTGGTGACGACGTGACCACGCGTGGTGACAGCAGATCACTGATGATCAGAGGCACGCGGCGGAGCAGGGGATGTTTCCTTTCCTTCCTCCATTCAGTCGGGACACAGACACAGTCCTATGCCGCCACTGCGCCTCTGACACTATGTACGCAGGGACTCGGGAGCGGCTGCCTAATTGTTGAGACCGATTTTCTGGCTGCAGAGAGAGGGAGTACCAGCGGTTGGGCGCCCTAGGGGGCAGTGTTTCTTAGGCGGCTGCCTAACCATTGAGACTGAGTTGCTGGCTGCATTGAGAGGGGGTACCAGCGGTCGGGCCGCCCTACGGACAGTGTTTCTTAGGCGGCTGCCTAGTTTGCCTAGTGGTAGCGCCGGCCCTGACTGCGCACCAGTGCACAAAGCAAGGTCCATAAAGACATGGATGAGCACGTTTGGGGTGGAGGAACTTGACTGGCCTGCACAGAATCCTGACCTCAACCTGATAGAACACCTTGAATCAGAGCGGAGACTGCGAGCCAGGCCTTCCCGTCCAACATCATTGCCTGACCTCACAAATGCACTTCTGGGAGAATGGTCAAACATTCCCATAGATACACTCCTAAACCTTGTGGACAGCCTTCCCAGAAGAGTTGAAGCTGTTATAGCTGCAAAGGGTGGGCCAACTCAATATTGAACCCTACGGACTAAGACTGGGATGCCATTAAAGCTCAAATGCGTGTAAAGGCAGGCGTCTCAATACTTTTGGTAATATAGTGTATCTTGGTTCGCAAGGGAGATCACTTACCTTAGAAGGCACTGTGCTTTGCTCCACCAAGTAACTATAGTTTCAGAGATCAGAATCCAGGCACCTTCGGCACATTCAAGCATCTAGTTGCACCTTTGAAAGTTTTTCATTTACCGAGTTCTGGACTCAAACAGACGATTGTAACTACGGTATCCTGCTCTTGTAACAAGGATAATATAAAGATATTCTATCGGTTGAAAAATTTGCGAGTGAACTTGTCCATATCCAAGCATTTCCCTGTACATTGGTACATTGAATAGCTGAACGTATTCCCACCAGGGAAGGCCCATTATGTGTCTTAACAGAAATCGTTCATTACATCTACTGCTGCAATTCTGAACTTGAAAATGTCTCGATCACTCCTCATGCTCAGACAGGAACATTACTGTAGGAGATTACACTTTGGTAAAAATTGGCAGAGGTCTGGGGAGCGCAGGCACCACAGCCCAAAAATAGAAAGATATTCATAATAAAATGCAAAGGGATGTTTAAGGTGCCAGACAGATACAATGTACTACATCATATTTTAAAATCCATATCAATTTTATTATTAAGTATATTTCAACATTTTAAAATCATCATTAAAAAAGATTTTAGTAAGAAGTAACATGCGGTCCATATACACAATGCAGTGATTTCTGCTCAACATGTTTCACCATGAAATGGCTTCTTCAGGAGACTTTTTGAATTACTGTACATAGTATCACTATAAATAGACAAAAACAACATTTAGAAAAATATAAATGTTACTCAAGACTCTGCACCCATATAGAACTGTATTTGCATAGAATATAATCGCTGTACTGTATATCTGCACCACATGTGACTTATTACTAAAATCTTTTTTAATGAGTTTAAAATGTTGAAATATACTTGATATGGAGTTTAAAATATGATGTAGTACAATGCATTTGGCACCTTAAAAATCCTTTGCGTTTTCTTACGATTGTTACACGATGCGGCCCGGGGGCCAGATGTGGCATTTTGCTTGCCTTTATCTGGCCCTTGGAGCACTTTTCCTATCACTGATACCAACAGTGGGGCATCATTCCTGTCACTGATACCAATAATAGGGCACTATTCCTTCCACTGACACCGACGATGGGGCATCATTCCTGTCACTGATACCAATAATAGGGCACTATTCCTACCACTGACACCAACGATGAAGCACTATTCTTCCCACTGATACCAACGATGGGGCACTATTCCTTCCCCTGACATCAATGATGGGGTACCATTAATTCCACTGACACCAATGATGGGGCACTATTCTTCCCACTGACACCAATGCTGGGGCACTATTTTTCCCACTGACACAATGATGGGGCACTATTCTTCCCATTGACACAATGATGGGGCACTATTTTTCCCACTGACACCAATGCCGTGGCACTATTTTTGCTGCTGACACCAATGGGGCACTATTCTTCCCACTGACACCAATGCTGTGGCACTATTCTTCCCGCTGACACCAATGATGGGGCACTATTCCTTCTCTTGACACCAATGATGGGGCACTATTCCTTCTCTTGACACCAATGATGGGGCACTATTCCTTCTCTTGACACCAATGATGGGGCACTATTCCTTCTCTTGACACCAATGATGGGGCACTATTCCTGCCGCTGATACCAATGCTGGGGCACTATTCCTTCTCTTGACACCAATGATGGGGCACTATTCTTCCCACTGACATCAATGATGGGGCACTATTCCTTCTCCTCACACCAATGATGGGGCACTATTCCTTCTCCTCACACCAATGATGGGGCACTATTCCTTCTCCTCACACCAATGATAGGGGGCTATTCCTTCTCCTCACACCAATGATAGGGGACTATTCCTTCTCCTCACACCAATGATGGGGCACTATTCCTTCTCCTCACACCAATGATAGGGGACTATTCCTCCTGCTGATACCAATAGTAGGGCCACTATTCATTTCACTGACGCCAATGATGGGGCACTATTCTTCCCACTGACATCAATGATGGGGCACTATTCCTTCTCCTCACACCAATGATGGGGCACTATTCCTTCTCCTCACACCAATGATGGGGCACTATTCCTTCTCCTCACACCAATGATAGGGGGCTATTCCTTCTCCTCACACCAATGATAGGGGACTATTCCTTCTCCTCACACCAATGATGGGGCACTATTCCTTCTCCTCACACCAATGATAGGGGACTATTCCTCCCGCTGATACCAATAGTAGGGCCACTATTCATTTCACTGACGCCAATGATGGGGCACTATTATTTCCACTTCCCATTGGCCACGGGCAGAAATGCTAGGGGGATACTTTCGCAAAATGATTTCTCGACAAAATAAATAATGGAGACGTGGATGGATGGGGGAGTTTGCTGTAAGTATTATAAAATGAATTAAACAGCATTGTTGGCTGGTGGCGCTCAGATGCAGTGCAGTTCTGCTTTAAAGGAAACCTTTCATCCTCTTTAATGTGGAACTTCAGTCATCTTTCCATCTATTAAATCTTCTGCCCTTTGGACAGTAAAACTTTTTTTTCTCCCAGTAAATACCTCATACAGGACAATTCCTGTTTCTTGTCTGGTCATTAGCCTAGGCTTATGACATCATGCACCGCTCTCTCTCACTCGCGTGGGAGTTTGCCAGGGAGGGGAGATGAGTCATAAGAGGGCCAATGAGAGCTGGAGGTGTGCCTCTGTGTGTCTGTGTAAATCCAGGAAGTGAACAGGCAGCAGCTTCAGCTGCCCACAGTTAAAATGGCTGCAGCCAGACTCAGTGGGAGGGAGATTTCTGCAGCCTATTTGGCAAGTACAGAATCACAGTATATATAAAATAATATGTAAAGTGGTTGGAGGGAAGCTTCAGAATGGCAAAGATGTTTTTATTACAAATGATGTGAGCAGACTGCTTTTTAACATGTGAAAGCGATGTGCAAACTGCCTTTTACTAACCTTTGTGTGAAAATATAAGTTTCTTCCCATGCTGATCCCCTTTTTTTTCCATACTTTCTGTGTATCTGCCATGGATTCCATTGGTTCTACACTTATTATGAGTTAGTGATTCAGAAAGTTTTGAAGCCAGTGGTGCAGCATGACAGTCCACCAGCCTCTTCTGTGGATGTATTTATCTCTATACAGACCCACACACATGCAAAACTGACATATGGCAGCAGTCTGTGTGGATTGCTGCAGAGCTTTTCATTGTGTTGGAAATGGCTGAAGAAAGGTGGGAAGCCGAAAAAAATTTCAATGACAATAGAGAGTTCAGCCACAGAAACACGATTTCTTTGTAGGACTCCAAGGATAAATGCAATACTTGGATTTCTTGACCTTGCCATTAAAGTCGTGTAGCGGTGTATATGCCGTGCCTCCTCGGAGTATACTGCTTTCAAGGCTGTAGTAGAGATGTACGGTAATGTATTGTACTTTTCTTTTTCTTTTCTTTTTTTTTTTTTCTTCCCTATCTTGTTGTTTGCGCTTGTCACAGTACTTGAGGTTTTTAACCACTTAAGGCATGACCCTCTTTTTTAGATGTGTTGTTTACAAGTTAAAAACTTTTTTTTTTTGCTAGAAAATTACTTAGAACCCCCAAACATTATACATTTTTTTTGTAACATCCTAGAGAATAAAATGGCGGTCCTTGCAATACTTTCTGTCACACCGTATCTGCGCAGCGGTCTTACAAGCGCACATTTTTTGGAAAAAATACACTTTTTTTAATGAAAAAATAAGACAACAGTAAAGTTAGCCCAATTTTTTTTTTATATTGTGAAAGATAATGTTACGCTGAGTAAATTGATACCCAACATGTCAACATGTCAAAATTGCACCCGCTCGTGGAATGGCGACAAACGTTTACCCTTAAAAATCTCCATAGGCGACGTTTAAAAAAATTCTACAGGTTGCATGTTTTGATTTACAGAGGAGGTCTAAGGCTAGAATTATTGCTCTCGCTGTACCGATCGCGGCGATACCTCACATGTGTGGTTTGAACACCGTTTTCATATGCGGGCGCTACTCACATCTGCACACAAGCTCGGCGGGACGGGGCGCGTTTAAAAAAAATTTTTTTTTTTCCTTACTTATTTTTTTCTGTTTATTTTTTATTTTTACACTGTTAAAAAAAAAAATTGTGTCACTTTTATTCCTATTACAAGAAATGTAAACATCCCTTGTAATAGAAAAAAAAAGCATGACAGGACCTCTTAAATGTGAGATCTGGGGTCAAAAAGAGCTCACATCTCATATTTACACTAAAATTCAATAAAAAAAAAAGTGTCATTTAAAAAAAATATTTTAAAAAAATGGCCCTTTAAGAGCTGTGGGCGGAAGTGACGTTTTGACGTGGCTTCCGCCCTGCAATGTCATGGAGACGGGTGGGAGCCATCTTCCCCTCACTCGTCTCCATGCCACTGACGTTAAAGGACATGATCGCCTCTGCCGCTGCCGACGGCTCCGGTAAGCGGTGGAGGGCACCAGAGCGCGGCGGGAGGGGGGGACCTCCTTCCGCCACCGATAGAAGTGATCTTGCGGCGAATCCGCTGCAGAGACCACTTTTATCTTGTAGCCGACCGCCAGCCGAACATGAGGATAACAACGATATCCGTCTTCAAAGTTAGGATGTATATCGGCGGTCAGCAAGTGGTTAAAGGGAATGCGAATGTGTAATGTTTTGTGTATATATATATTTTTTATTTATTAAACCAGAGCATAGATGCCAACTGTCCTTGATTTGCCAGGACAGTCCCATGTCTTGGCCCTCTGTCCTGGAATCACAGCATCAACCTTATTTCAGTTACTGTACATGCACAGCAACTTAAAAAGGCATTAACTGCAGGGATCTGATCTGCACATTTGGAGGTGGGGTCTGAGTGGCCCACCCATGAAGTGAGTGTGATGGGCAGCTCCTGTACATACAGTGTCTTGAAAAAGTATTCACACCCCTTGAAATTTTCCACATTTTGACGTGTTACAGCCTTAAACGTAAATGTATTTTATTGGGATTTTATGGGATAGACCAACACAAAGTGGCACATAATTGTGAAGTGGAAGGAAAATGATAAATGGTTTTCAAATTTTCTTTACAAATAAATCTGTGAAAAGTGTGGTGTACATTTGTATGGCGCCCCCCGGAGTCAATACTTTGTAGAACCTCCTTTTACTGCAATTACAGCTGGAAGTCTTTTTGGGGATGTCTCTACCAGCTTTGCACATCTAGAGGAGAGAAATGTTTGCCCATTCTTCTTTGTAAAATAGCTCAAGCTCTGTCAGATTGGATGGAGAGTGTCTGTGAACAGCAATTTTCAAGTCTTGCCACAGATTCTCAATTGGATTTAGGTCTGGACTTTGTCTGGGCCGTTTTAACACATGAATATGCTTTGATCTAAACCATTCCATTGTAGCTCTGGCTGTATGTTTAGGGTCGTTGTCCTGCTGGAAGTTGAACCTCCGTCCCAGTCTCAAGTCTTTTGCAGACTCTTAACAGGTTTTCTTCTAAGATTGTCCTGTATTTGGCTCCATCCATCTTCCCATCAACTCTGATCAGCTTCTCTGTCCCTGTTGACGAAAAGCATCCCCACAACATTGACGCTGCCACCACCATGTATCACAGTGGGGATGGTGTGTTCCGGGTGATGTGAAGTGTTAGTTTTCCGCCACACATAGCGTTTTGCTTTTAGGCCAAAAAGTTCAATTTAGGTCTCATCTGACCAGAGCACCTTCTTCCACATGTTTGCTGTGTCCTCACATGGCTTCTCACAAACTGCAAATTGGACTTCTTATGACTTTCTTTCTACAATGTCTTTCTTCTTGCCACTCTTCCATAAAGGTCAGATTTGTGGAGAACACGACTAATAGTTGTCCTGTGGACAGATTCTCCCACCTGAGCTGTGGATCTCTGCAGCTCCTCCAGAGTTACCATGGGCCTCTTGGCT
The DNA here is from genome assembly GCA_037952835.1 of Lithobates septentrionalis. NCBI lineage: Eukaryota > Metazoa > Chordata > Amphibia > Anura > Ranidae > Lithobates > Lithobates septentrionalis. The sequence continues at coordinate 2,905,692 of JBBDGP010000123.1, read as the reverse complement.
CTTCTCTGATGAATGCTCTCCTTGCCCGGCCGGTCAGTTTAGGTGGACGGCCATGTCTTGGTAGGTTTGCAGTTGTACCATACTCTTTCCATTTTCGGATGATGGATTGATCAGTGCTCCGTGAAATGTTCAAAGCTTGGGATATTTTTTTTTATAACCTAACCCTGCTTTATACTTCTCCACAACTTTATCCTCGACCTGTCTGGTGTGTTCCTTGGCCTTCATGATGCTGTTTGTTCACTAAGGTTCTCTAACAAACCTTTGAGGGCTTTACAGAACAGCTGTATTTTTACAGAGATTAAATTACTCACAGGTGGACTCTATTTACTAAATTGGTGACTTCTGAGGGCAATTGGTTCCACTAGATTTTAGTTAGGGGTATCAGAGTAAAGGGGGCTGAATACAAATGCCCGCCACACTTTTTACATATTTATTTGTAAAAAATGTTGAAAACCATTTATCATTTTCCTTCCACTTCACAATTATGTGCCACTCTGTGTTGGTCTATCACATAAAATCCCAATAAAATACATTTACATTTTTGGTTGTAACATGACAAAATGTGGAAAGTTTCAAGGGGTATGAATACTTTTTCAAGGCATTGTACATTTAGAGGTGGGGTCTGGGTGAGACCAAGAGGGCCTGATTTGGGTGGTTAACAGTGTTCCAGGATCCATTTGGTAAGCAAATAAATGCAATGTTTTTGAAAGTTGCACTCCAGCGATGAAATATTTTGCATACTTGCAGCTTAGTCCAATGTAAGTATGATCATACCTGATCCGCCTCTGTGGAAACTGTAAATCACTGTAGGAGCCTGAGCCGTTATCCTTCTGCATAGTAACCACAGGGGGTCACTTGCTTGCACCTTTTTCTCAATGAATGTAAAGCAAGCATTCTCTGATTGGACAAGCGGGAGAGGAGGGGCTGTGATGTCACGCAAAGCTGGCCAATTGTAAGTATGCAAAATATATCATCCCTGGAGTTCAGCTGTAAATATTGTTTTTTAAGACGTGTTTTTTTTTTAATGTAATTTTTATTATCTTCCAAGAAATTACAAAGTGATCCAAAAACAGAAAGTAAAATAAAATATAATAAAATTACAAAGGAGAAGCTATAATAAGCAATCTAATGGTACTAAGACCAATATAAGTTCATTTTAACGTTTCAAAGGTTTGGGGTTCTTTACTGCTTGCTGAAACAAAAAAAGTATGTTTATGGAACTCAATAGCTTAAGCTGAATGTTTACAAAATTAATAAGTCAGAGCAGTGACTTACCCAGCCCAAGATTTGAAAATGGCAAGGAGTGTGGGGGCTCCTGTACTTTGGCAGGTTCTGTACTGTGTTTGGGGACCCCTGAAATGTTGGAGGGTAGGGCTGTACACTGTGTTGGGAGCTCCTTTACTCTGTGGGGGGGCTCTCTATACTGTGTGTGTGGGGGCTCTACACTATGTGGTTGGGTATCTGTACTGTGAGGGGGGGGGGCTCTGTACTGTGTGGGGGGCTCTACACTGTATTGGGAGCTCCTGTACTGTGTGTGTGTGTGTGTGTGTGGGGGGGGGGGGGGGGGCTCTATATTGTGTGTGGGGGGCTCCTGTACTGAGGGGGGATTCTACACTATGTGGTGGGTTTCCTGTACTGTGGGGGGGGGGTCTGTACTCTGTGGGGGACTCCTGTACTGTTGAGGGGGGCTCTACACTGTGTTGGGAGCTCCTGTACTGTGTGTGTGTGTGGGTGGGGCTCTATACTGTGTGTGTGGGGCTCCTGTACTGAGGGGGGATTCTACACTGTGGTGGGGTTCTGTACTGTGGGGGATTCTACACTATGTGGTGGGGTTCCTGTACTGTGGGGGGCTCTATACTGTGTGTGGGGGGCTCCTGTACTGAGGGGAGATTCTACACTATGTGGTGGAGTTCCTGTACTGTGTGTGGGGGGGGGGGAGGGGCTCTGTACTGTGTGGAGTGCTCCTGTACTGTGGGGGGACACTACACTATGTGGTGGGGTTCCTGCATGGGAGGGGGGGTAGGGGGGCTCTGTACTGTGTGGAGGACTCCTGTACTGTGGGGGAACTCTACACTATGTGGTGGGGTTCCTGTACTGTGAGGGGGGCTCAGTACTGTGTGGGGACTCCTGTACTGTGGGGGGGACTCTACACTTTGTGGTGGGGTTCCTGTACTGTGGGGTGGGGGGGCTCTGTACTCTGTGGGGGGCTCCTGTACTGTGGGGGGGGGGCTGTGTACTGTGGGGGGACTCTACACTATGCGGTGGGGTTCCTGTACTGTGAGGGGGGCTCAGTACTGTGTGGGGGCTCCTGTACTGTGGGGGGACTCTACACTTTGTGGTGGGGTTCCTGTACTGTGGGGTGGGGGGCTCTGTACTCTGTGGGGGGCTCCTGTACTGTGGGGGACTCTACACTTTGTGGTGGGGTTCCTGTACTGTGGGGTGGGGGGGCTCTGTACTGTGGGGGGGCTCAGTACTGTGTGGGGACTCCTGTACTGTGGGGGAACTCTACACTTTGTGGTGGGGGGGCTCTGTACTCTGTGGGGGGCTCCTGTACTGTGGGGGGGGCTGTGTACTGTGGGGGGGACTCTACACTATGTGGTGGGGTTCCTGTACTGTGAGGGGGGCTCAGTACTGTGTGGGGGCTCCTGTACTGTGGGGGGACTCTACACTTTGTGGTGGGGTTCCTGTACTGTGGGGTGGGGGGGGGCTCTGTACTCTGTGGGGGGCTCCTGTACTGTGCGGGGACTCTACACTATGTGGTAGGGTTCCTGTACTGTAAGGGGGCAGGCTCTGTACTATGTGGGGGGCTCTATACTAGGGTTGCCACCTCATCCCTTTAAAACCGGACACATATTAATTACACAGGTTCTGTGGCTGATTAAGGTGGTAATTAAACTCACTTGGTGCCCGATCTGCATTAAATTAGCCTCAGAACCTGTGGAATTCATATTTGTTAGGGTTTAAAAGGATGAGATGGCAACCCTACTCTATATTGTAAGGGGGCTCATGTTTTGAAAAAAGTGCAAGTCTCCAATTCTGCCATCCTCACCTTGAATTCACTATGAAGTGATACTCAGAATAAGCCAGTCAAACCTAAAACGTTCTTGGGCTTGCTCCACAAAAGAAACAGGCGGGAGGCAATTGCTAACCTCTTCCTGAAAATGCAAAGGACTTGGCTTCCATTGTGATCCTCCAGCTTGTGTGCCTTCTAAATGACTAACCAGCAAGCAAGATCAGAGTTCCTGATCTGCATACGTCTATACATTTGGTGACTCAACCATCTTCTGAAGTTAGAGGAGAACCATGACGTCAAGGCCACTATCTTTTCCAGAAGCTCAACAAGGGCATCCTCTTTATTTCTTTCTTGACAAGTTTCCCTAATAAATGACCCAGCAGTGACCGCTTTAAATAACGTCCCCAATGCACAGCATAAATCATGTGGGAGGAAGCATAATAAATGTGGCATAAATCTGGAGTTTATGGTCAGACTAACACGGCATATTTACAGCATCTCACTTAGGTATTGTGAAAGCCAAGATTACGGTATAAAACATTCTACAAGTGAAGCTTATCCATCACACATTTATTATTACTAAATGTCCTTTGCAAGCATTTGCTTTTGATTTTAAATGACCTAATGTTACTTGTTTGTAAAAATACATACTCCGCACTTGCTGACATTAAAGAGGAAGTAAACCCTGATGGGTTTTTCTTCTTCTCTGCAAATTAAAGGCATAATGTGCTAGTGCAGGGGTCCTCAAACTTTTTAAACAGGGGGCCAGTTCACTATCGGTCAGACTGTTAGAGGGCCGGACTATAGTTCGGACGCGCTGTGATAAAAGTCCCGCCCTCCTCCTACCTAGACCAGCTTGTGGCTCATTCTATCTCAACACTCCAAATCAGTCCATCATATCTAAGGCACCCCAAAGTGGACCACCCTAACCACAGCACCCCAAAGAACCCCACACTAGCGGGATGCACAGGGGGAGGCAGTGGGGTGGAGGGGGGACTGCAGAGTGGTCAGAAGGACAGTGGGATACACAGGAGAACAGTAGGATGGAGAGGGGGACAGAGGGATGGAGAGGGGGGACAGAGGGATGGACAGGGGGACAGAGGGATGGAGAGGGGGACTGTGAGATGGAGAGGGGGACTGTGAGATGGAGAGGGGGACTGTGAGATGGAGAGGGGGACTGTGAGATGGACAGAGGGATGGAGAGGGGGACTGTGAGATGGACAGAGGGATGGAGAGGGGGACTGTGAGATGGACAGAGGGATGGAGAGGGGGACTGTGAGATGGAGAGGGGGACTGTGAGATGGAGAGGGGGACTGTGAGATGGAGAGGGGGACTGTGAGATGGGGAGGGGGACTGTGAGATGGGGAGGGGGACTGTGAGATGGGGAGGGGGACTGTGAGATGGACAGGGGGACTGTGAGATGGACAGGGGGACTGTGAGATGGACAGGGGGACTGTGAGATGGAGAGGGGGACTGTGAGATGGAGAGGGGGACTGTGAGATGGACAGGGGGACTGTGAGATGAACAGGGGGACTGTGAGATGAACAGGGGGACTGTGAGATGAACAGGGGGACTGTGAGATGAACAGGGGGACTGTGAGATGAACAGGGGGACTGTGAGATGGACAGGGGGACTGTGAGATGGAGAGGGGGACTGTGAGATGGACAGAGGGATGGAGAGGGGGACTGTGAGATGGAGAGGGGGACTGTGAGATGGAGAGGGGGACTGTGAGATGGAGAGGGGGACTGTGAGATGGAGAGGGGGACTGTGAGATGGAGAGGGGGACTGTGAGATGGAGAGAGGGATGGAGAGGGGGACTGTGAGATGGACAGGGGGACTGTGAGATGGACAGGGGGACTGTGAGATGGACAGGGGGACTGTGAGATGGACAGAGGGATGGAGAGGGGGACTGTGAGATGGACAGAGGGATGGAGAGGGGGACTGTGAGATGGACAGAGGGATGGAGAGGGGGACTGTGAGATGGAGAGGGGGACTGTGAGATGGACAAGGGGACTGTGAGATGGACAAGGGGACTGTGAGATGGACAGAGGGACTGTGAGATGGACGGGGGGACTCTGGGATGGACGGGGGGACTCTGGGATGGACGGGGGGACTCTGGGATGGACGGGGGGACTCTGGGATGGACGGGGGGACTCTGGGATGGACGGGGGGACTCTGGGATGGACGGGGGGACTCTGGGATGGACGGGGGGACTCTGGGATGGACAGGGGGACAGAGGGATGGACAGGGGGATTGTGGGATGGACAGAGGGATGGACATGGGGACTGTGGGATGGACAGGGGGACAGAGGGATGGAGAGAGGGATGGACAGGGGGACTGTGAGATATACAGGGGGACAGAGGGATGGACAGGGGGACTCTGGGATGGACAGGGGGACAGAGGGATGGACAGGGGGATTGTGGGATGGACAGAGGGATGGACAGGGGGACTGTGGGATGGAAAGGGGGACAGAGGGATGGAGAGAGGGATGGACAGGGGGACTGTGGGATGGACAGGGGGACAGAGGGATGGACAGGGGGACAGGGGGACAGAGGGATGGACAGGGGGACAGAGGGACTGTGGGATGGACAGGGGGACAGAGGGACTGTGGGATGGACAGGGGGACAGAGGGAATGTGGGATGGACAGGGGGGCAGAGGGGTGGACAGGGGGACAAAGGGGTGGACAGGGGGACAGAGGGGTGGACAGAGGGACTGTGGGATGGACAGGGGGACAGAGGGATGGAGAGAGGGATGGACAGGGGGACTGTGGGATGGACAGGGGGACAGAGGGATGGACAGGGGGATGGACAGGGGGACTGTGGGATGGACAGGGGGACAGAGGGATGGACAGGGGGACTCTGGGATGGACAGGGGGACTCTGGGATGGACAGGGGGACTCTGGGATGGACAGGGGGACAGAGGGGTGGACAGGGGGACAGAGGGGTGGACAGGGGGACAGAGGGATGGACAGGGGGACAGAGGGATGGACAGGGGGACAGAGGGATGGACAGGGGGACAGTGGGATGGACAGGGGGACAGTGGGATGAACAGAGGGGTGGACAGGGGGACAGAGGGGGGGACAGTGGGGTGGACAGAGGGATGGACAGGGGGACAGTGGGATGGACAGGGGGACAGAGGGGTGGACAGGGGGACAGAGGGGGGGACAGGGGGACAGTGGGGTGGATAGTGGGGTGGACAGGGGGACAGTGGGGTGGTTAGTGGGGTGGACAGGGGGACAGCGGGGTGGATAGTGGGGTGGACAGGGGGACAGTGGGGTGGACAGGGGTCCTCACTTGTTAGTAGGCTGTTGCCTGAAGCCTCCGCTCTCGCTGTCACTCTTCGCGCCTCCTGTCTCGCTGTCACCCTCCGTGCCTCCTGTCTGCCACGTGAGGAAGACGTGAATCCCCGCGGGACTGTGCTGAAAACTACACTTACACAGCATGCAGCGCGGCACACAGAGCCCTCCATCAATGACTGGGCCCGAGCCTAGCCTGTCGGGAATCCGGCCCTGGGTGGGGGGGGCCGGATAAATGTCCTCGGCAGGCCGCATGTGGCCCGCGGGCCGTAGTTTGAGGACCCCTGTGCTAGTGCATCGCCTACTAGCACATTATGTGACACTTACTTGCAAACGAAGCTCGCGCCGTCCCCGCTGCAGGCCGCATCCATCTTTGCCCGTGGACTCCGGCTGTGTGACTGGTCAGCGCCGTGTGACGTCAATCCTGCATATTGCGCGCGGGAGCCGCCCGTCACGCCACACGGTAAACAGTAAATATCTCCTAAACGGCGCACATTTAGGAGATATTTACAGTACCTATAGGTAAGCCTTATTCTAGCCGGCAGAACCCATTTCTTCATATTCATCTGTAGGCCACAACAGAATGGGACAATCATAAAACAAAACATGGCAACAAGTAAATCAATGAAAAGCCCCCTGTTCCAAAGTCTGCATCCCCTTAGTTCCTAATAGGGGTGCAACGGATCGTCACCGATCCGTGATCCGAGCGGTTCAACCTGTTCGGATCGGCACACACGCAATCCGCGGAGCGCTCCGCTGCCTCGGCCTTAGGAAAGGCTGCGGCTTCGGCATAGCTCCAGGGCGGCGGCCATCTTGGTACACCCGGCGGCAGCCTAGGTGAGTGGCGCGCTGACGTCATCATCACCCGCCTCAACTGCAAGCAAGCAGACAATCGTAGGGGAGATGTGGATATTACAGTGGGGGGAGATGTGGATATTAGTGGGGGAGATGTGGATATTACAGTGGGGGGAGATGTGGATATTACAGTGGGGGGAGATGTGGATATTAGTGGGGGAGATGTGGATATTACAGTGGGGGGAGATGTGGATATTACAGTGGGGGGGAGATGTTGATATTACAGTGGGGGGGAGATGTTGATATTACAGTGGGGGGGAGATGTGGATATTACAGTGGGGGGAGATGTGGATATTACAGTGGGGGGGAGATGTTGATATTACAGTGGGGGGGAGATGTTGATATTACAGTGGGGGGGAGATGTTGATATTACAGTGGGGGGGAGATGTTGATATTACAGTGGGGGGGAGATGTTGATATTACAGTGGGGGGGGGAGATGTTGATATTACAGTGGGGGGGGGGAGATGTTGATATTACAGTGGGGGGGGGGAGATGTTGATATTACAGTGGGGGGGAGATGTTGATATTACAGTGGGGGGGAGATGTTGATATTACAGTGGGGGGGAGATGTTGATATTACAGTGGGGGGAGATGTGGATATTACAGTGGGGGGAGATGTGGATATTACAGTGGGGGGAGATGTGGATATTACAGTGGGGGGAGATGTGGATATTACAGTGGGGGGAGATGTGGATATTACAGTGGGGGGAGATGTGGATATTAGTGGGGGAGATGTGGATATTACAGTGGGGGAGATGTGGATATTACAGTGGGGGAGATGTGGATATTAGTGGGGGAGATGTGGATATTAGTGGGGGAGATGTGGATATTACAGTGGGGGGAGATGTGGATATTACAGTGGGGGGAGATGTGGATATTACAGTGGGGGGAGATGTGGATATTACAGTGGGGGGGAGATGTTGATATTACAGTGGGGGGGAGATGTTGATATTACAGTGGGGGGGAGATGTTGATATTAGTGGGGGAGATGTGGATATTACAGTGGGGGGAGATGTGGATATTACAGTGGGGGGAGATGTGGATATTAGTGGGGGAGATGTGGATATTACAGTGGGGGGAGATGTGGATATTACAGTGGGGGGGAGATGTTGATATTACAGTGGGGGGGGAGATGTTGATATTACAGTGGGGGGGAGATGTTGATATTACAGTGGGGGGGAGATGTTGATATTACAGTGGGGGGGGAGATGTTGATATTAGAGTGGGGGGAGATGTGGATATTACAGTGGGGGAGATGTGGATATTACAGTGGGGGGAGATGTGGATATTAGTGGGGGGGGGTGTGGATATTACAGTGGGGGGAGATGTGGATATTACAGTGGGGGGAGATGTTGATATTACAGTAGGGGAGATGTGGATATTAGTGGGGGAGATGTGGGGAGATGTGGATATTACAGTGGGGGGAGATGTGGATATTAGTGGGGGAGATGTGGGGAGATGTGGATATTACAGTGGGGGGAGATGTGGATATTACAGTGGGGGGAGATGTGGATATTAGTGGGGGAGATGTGGATATTAGTGGGGGAGATGTGGATATTACAGTGGGGGAGATGTGGCTATTACAGAGGGGGGAGATGTGGATATTACAGAGGGGGGAGATGTGGATATTACAGAGGGGGGAGATGTGGATATTACAGTGGGGGAGGTGTGGATATTACAGTGGGGGAGATGTGGATATTACAGTGGGGGAGATGTGGATATTACAGTGGGGGAGATGTGGATATTACAGAGGGGGGAGATGTGGATATTACAGTGGGGGAGGTGTGGATATTACAGTGGGGGAGATGTGGATATTACAGTGGGGGAGATGTGGATATTACAGTGGGGGAGATGTGGATATTACAGTGGGGGAGATGTGGATATTACAGTGGGGGAGATGTGGATATTACAGAGGGGGGAGATGTGGATATTAGTGGGGGAGATGTGGGGAGATGTGGATATTAGTGGGGGAGATGTGGATATTAGTGGGGGAGATGTGGATATTAGTGGGGGAGATGTGGATATTACAGTGGGGGAGATGTGGATATTACAGTGGGGGAGATGTGGATATTACAGTGGGGGAGATGTGGATATTACAGTGGGGGAGATGTGGATATTACAGTGGGGGAGATGTGGATATTACAGTGGGGGAGGTGTGGATATTACAGTGGGGGAGATGTGGATATTAGTGGGGGAGATGTGGATATTACAGTGGGGGAAATGTGGATATTAACGTGGGGGGGAGATGTGGATATTACAAGGGGGGGAGATTGTGGATATTACAGTGGGGGGGGAGATGTGGATATTACAGTGGGGGGGAGATGTGGATATTACAGTGGGGGGAGATGTGGATATTAGTGGGGGAGATGTGGATATTACAGTGGGGGGGAGATGTGGATATTACAGTGGGGGGGAGATGTGGATATTACAGTGGGGGGAGATGTGGATATTACAGTGGGGGGGAGATGTGGATATTACAGTGGGGGGAGATGTGGATATTACAGTGGGGGGAGATGTGGATATTACAGTGGGGGGAGATGTGGATATTACAGTGGGGGGAGATGTGGATATTACAGGGGGGGGAGATGTGGATATTACAGGGGGGGGATTGTGGATATTACAGTGAGGGAGATTGTGGATATTACAGTGGGGACTATATGGTGGTGGAATTTTCACAGGTTTTTGTAAATTCAATTATTTTATTTTTTTTGTTGATCCGAGGAATGATCCGAACCGTGAGTTTTTTGATCCGTTACACCCCTAGTTCCTAATACTGTGTATTACCCCCTTTCGCATCAATGACACCGTGCTGTCTTTTGTAATAGTTGTCTTTGAGGCCCCAAATTCTTGCAGGTGGTATAGCTAAGCTGATTCCATGGTATAGCAAAATGCCTCCAGGTCATGCAAAGTCTTTGGTCGTCTTGCATGAACCTCTCATTTGAGATCTCCCCAGAGTGGCTCGATGTGATGGCCACTCCAGAGCCTTCACCTTTTTGTGCTGTAACCAATGGGGGCTCAACTTGGCCTTGTGCTTAGGGTCATTGTCTTGCTGGACCAAAGAGCGTCGCCATTCGGAGTTTTCATGCAGAAGAATGCAAATTGTCTGCCAGTATTTTCTGAGACCATGCTGCATTCATCTTACCATCAATTTTCACAAGATTCCCCGTGCCTTTAGAGCTCACACATCCCCAAAACATCAGTGAGCCACCACCTTGCTTCACAGCGGGGATGGTATTCTTGTCGATATAGGCAAAGTTGACCCTTCTCCAAACCTAGCCAGAAGCTGTGAGGTGCTTCAAGGTGTTGTCGGACATATTGTAAATGGGCTTTTTTGAAGAATTAATGCAGTAAAGGCTTCTTTCTGGCAACTCGACCATTTTTATTCAGGTATTGCTGTATTGTGCTCCTTGAAACAACCACATTGTCTTTTTCCAGAGTAGCCTGTAGTTCTCCTGAGGTTACCTGTGGGCTTTTTCTTTGTATCCCAAACAATTCTTCTGGCAGTTGTGGCTTAAATCTTTCTTGGTCTACCTGACCTTGGCTTGGTATCAAGAGATCCCCAAATTTTCCACTTCTTTAGTGATTGAACAGTACTGACTGGCATATTCAAGGCTTTGAATATCTTTCTATATCCTTTTCCATCTTTATAAAGTTCCATTACCTGTTACTCAAGTCTTTTGACAGTTCTTTTCTACTCCCCATGGCTCAGTATTTAGCCTGCTCCCTGAATCCGCGTGAGAGCTAACAAACTCCTTGACTATTTATACACAGACACTAATTGCAATTTAAAAAGCCACAGATGTGGGGAATTGACCTTTAATTGCCATTTTAACCTGTGTGTGCCACCTTCTGTGTCCAAGGCCAAACATTCCAGGGTATGTAAACCTTTGATCAGGGCCATTTCTGTTATTATGATTTAAAAAGGAGCCAAACAACTATGTGATAATAAATGGCTTCATATGATCACTATCCTTAAATAAAAGAAATAAAAGACATTTTTTTTTGGCATGATCAGTCATATTTTCAATATAAATGCCAACTGTTCATGATTTCTGCCAGGGGATGCAAACTTTTGAGCACAACTGTAATGTTATTAAAAAAAATATCTATCCTTTTCGATCTGTAGCAGCTGTAGTTTTCTGTAAAATTAATTGCAATATGGAAACACAGATGGTGTACGGAACGCCCCCAGAAATGTCATTTTCTGCTTGTGCGATTGGCTCACTGTGTTTCCCAGCAGTATGCACTAAGATACAAATGACATTTTAAGCTTCCTCTGCAAACGGAATTTCAGTTGTGGCGAGATACACCGCAAGGATTAAATACTTCCAAAGGAATGCAGACACTAACTTTTATCATCAGAACACTGAGAGGGCACCAGGTGATTACTGTGAACCAGACCCTCCTATTTAGAATCAGTCAAAGGACATAGTAAAACAAACAACTATTTCTTCGAAAGGTAGGAATCTGCTACAAATCATTTGTGCAGGGCTCTGGGGATGCAGGTTTTTAATTTACCTCTTTTTTTTCTTTTTGGTTGAATTTGATAGACCACCTCATGGGACTTGACTTGAGAAAATGGACTGTTTCCTCGAAACGTTGCTTGTTTCCCATTTATGTTTTTTTCTTCATTTTATGGTACTGTTTTCTATGTGCTGGATGTCTCCCCAATGCTTCTCATGTGCTTTAAGACATAGATGACTGTTTATGCATAGCTTAGTGGAGTGTTTCTGAACTTTTTTCAGTAACAGCACCCTTTAAAAGTATACAAAATCCAGAGTTCAAAATGTTAAAAATTTTACTTATTAATGAAAAACCTGAGCCTGGGACATGGCAGACAACTGCCCTGATGAAATCAACATCAGAAGCTCCCCTTCTCAACATAGTCCTCACTTCACATCAGGGCCTCCCCATCTCATAAGACACTTTCTTATATATCAGAGCTCCCCTATAAATGAAAGCCCCCCCCCCCACATCATGTCAAAGTCCATTCATGGCAGACCCCCCCATCTTAACACATCAGAGGTCCCCCTAATCACAGAGCACCTAAGTCACACAGTCCATTCATCATAGAGCTCCCCAATCACACAGTCCCCCATCACAGAGACCCTAATCACATAGTATCCTCATAATAGTTCTCCCCAATCACACAGCCACCCCCATCCCAGAGCCCCCCCCAATCACACAGCCCCCCAATTACACAGTCCCTTCTATTACCTTTAGACTCCAGCAGTGAGGACAAGGATGAGAGGTGGAGAAGGTCTGGAGGAGCTGGGGGCAGGCCTGGGGCAAAATGCTGGGGGCAGGCCTGCATACCACCTGCCCTGGATCCGCATCATGTGTTGCCATTGTGCGGGCACCAGGCTGCCAACACCATAGCAGCGAATGATGCTGAATGTCGTGGTCCTAGAGCGTCATTGGTTGTGGTGTGGTCCTGGTGGGTTTCCCACTCGCACCATTACATTGCATGATGCTAATCCATGGAAAACTGTGTCCCATGCTCATGGCACCTCTGTGTGCCATGGCAGCCTGGTTGTGAAACATTGGCTTAGCGTAATAATTTTGAATGACATAATGGACAGGGTTATATTGTATGTATGGATTGCTTCTTGCCATCTGGCATTATAATACATTACTTTTGAAACCTCTAATTGTTGGGTGTGTTGGCTCATTTCTTGACTCGTTGCTAATCCTATAGACCAGATTCTCCCAAACTTTGGAAACAAAGGGCCAGCTTACTGCCCTTCAAAATTTAGGGGGGCCCGACAGTGGCCAGTGGAAGTAGAAAATGCCCTGGCATCGGTGGGAGTAAACAATGCCAGGGGCTGGGTGGTCAGTGGGAGTAAAAAAAATTGGTGGGAAGAATAGTGCCCCATCAATGGTGTCAGTGGGCGAATTTGTTTCCCAACTTCGGTGCCAGTGTAAGGAATAATGCCTCAAGGGCTGGATAAAGGCAAGCAAAGGGCCACATCTGGCCCATGGGCCACGGTTTGGAGACCCCTGCTGTAGACCGAGGAAGTCTCACTATTTAGCTACTGTGCCTACATTTTATGTGTTGCCTATTGTCAGGCTAGGAGTGGATAACAGGTAACAGTTCAGGTGTGCTGATTATGCAAAGAGTTCAAGGAACAAGAGCACATACCATGAGCAGGTCTAAGCAGAGCAGGTCAGCTGGGACTTGTAGTTCACCGCTGCAGATGAAGGTTGATATTGGCTGGTGCTTGTAGTTCACCTGCGCAGATGAAGGTAGGTGTTGGCTGGTGTTTGTAGTTCACCGCTGCAGATAACGGTACTACAATAGAATCAGGCAAAGCGTAGTCTAGGCAAGCTGGGTAATGCACAGGCCATACTTACAGAGTCCAAACGGTACCAAATCAGAAGCGAGCAAGCAGGGTCAAAACTAGCCGGGTCATACACAAACTATACAGAGCAGCTATCAGCTGGGTCAAGCAGTAGCACACAAAGGTAACAACTCTATCTTGAGCACTGATTGTGTGCTGATACAGGTGATTTAAAGGTTAGCTGGCCAATCACAGTTGTTTCCCAGGCAAAGTCTGTGAGTTCTGCTGGGTCTTAAAGGGATCCTAGTACTGACACCTATATTCTGATATAGAATTATTTAGTGTTTGCAGACTTTATTTGATATATTAATTTCCCCCTGTCATTCTCTGCAGAATTTGTGACAAAAGTGAAAAAATATGGAGAAAATATGCTATGAAAAGAACAAATGTAAGAGATTTTGGGGCTGTATGATAAATGAAGGCAGCAATGTGTCCCGGGAAATAAAAATAAATTTAGCTGCCTGGGAGGGATGCTATTACTCACTAAAGGCAGTTAGGAGATCAAGGATTTTGTCACAGAAATCTAAAATTTATTCTGCTCTCAGACCCGCTGTATATGTAGCAGAGACCTGGGTGCTAACAATATAGCAGAGGTGGACAGGAAGACGGGGCTTTTGGAAGGAAACTCATAAATTCAGAACGAGGACAAATAGAGTTATTCAACAGTTTTAAAGAGACCCTGTCACCTTGCCCATCCTCCTGACCTAGTTATAATTACCTTCAAAGTGCTTCACCTGCCACTCCTTCCTCTGTGATAGTGACAAGTGGATGATTTTTGAAGGATAAGGATATTGTTTAGTGTCATTTTAAGAGTCCATAATCATTTATTACGGATAACAATGTAACAACAACTAGTAAAGAACACCCAATGCTTTCAGGGGCCTTCATCTGGGCTAAAATGAAAAGAATGAAGACTCCTGGGGAGTGTTTTGAATCAGTGGAAGAACATTTTTATGCCGCGTACACACGACCAGACTTTCCGTCAGAGTAGACTCTGATGGTCTTTCCGACGGAGTTCCGACGGAGTTCTGCTGAAACGGACTTGCCTACACACGATCACACCAAAGACCGTTCGTTTAGAACGTGATGACTTACGACGGGACTAGAAAAAGGAACTTCAATAGCCAGTAGCCAATAGCTGCTCTTGCGTTGTTTTTGGTCTGTCAGACTAGCATGCAGATGAACGGTTTTCCCAATAGGAATTGAGTCCGTTGGAAAGATTTGAAACATGTTCTATTTCTAGGTCCGTCAGCATTTTAGAAAGAAAAAGTCAGATGAAGCCCACACTCGGAATGTCTGACGGAATGATTCCATCGGGCCATTTCTGCCGGAAAGTCCGGTCGTGTGTACACGGCATAAGTGGCAGTCGACGTGGGCTTGAGGCAATTGTGCCAATAATAGATTCAATCCTGGTGAAAGGGGATTTCTGCCCCCCCCCCCCCAACACATTGGCTTCCCTTTATCTAGCTGTTGTCACGTTGTTATTTGTAATAAATGATTATGGACTCTTTAAGACGATTGTCTGGTGCTCTTTTTGTTGAGTTCATTTAGATATCTTGATTCTGGAGGCCATTGCCCTTTGGAAGTGTCCCCTGCATTGTGGTAGAGCTGCTGTGGTTCCAACCAACACAGACAACATATCCAAGTCCTGTGCTTCCCGCGTTTTACCTATTCAAGAATGTTGCTTCCTCTGTGACAACCACTGAAAAAATTCTGAGTATCAGCTGGCGTTGGAGCTTACAGGGAACAATGATATCACCTTCGCTGCTTTTTGACAGCATTTGGGAATAGCAGTTAGCTGCTAAGTCTAAGAACTGCAGAGGAGGTCACATGCTCCAGGTATTTTGTGGAGACAGCAAACAAAGAAGGAATAGCAGAAGAGCGCTCGGAAAGTGAGTATAACTGGCTAGGTAGGTGGGCTTTATAGATATCTCATAGCTTACCTCTCCGCGCTCCCACTGGATAATTTTTCTCTCTGTGCTCCCATTGGATAATTTTCCTCTCTGTGCCCCCACTGAGTAAGTTTCCTCTCTGTGCCCAATTGGATATCTTTTCTTGCTGTGCCCCCACTGGGTATTGTTGTTCCTCTATGTGCCCCTATTAGGTAGTTTCCATCTCTGTGTCCCCATTGAGTAGTTTCCCTCTCTGTGCCCCATTGGGTAGATTTTCTCTCTGTGCCCCCATTGGGTAGATTTCTTTTTTGTGCTCCCATTGGGTAGTTTTCTTCTCTGTGTCCCCATTAGGTAGTTTCCCTCTCTGTGCCCCCATTGTGTAGTTTTCTTCTCTGTGTCCTCATTGGATATCTTTTCTCGCTGTGCCCCCACTGGGTATTGTTGTTCCTCTATGTGTTCCTATTAGGTAGTTTCCCTCTCTGTGTCCCCATTGAGTAGCTTTCCTCTCTGTATCCACATTGAGTAGTTTTCCTCTCTGTATCCCCATAGGGTAGCTTTCCTCTCTGTATCCACATTGAGTAGTTTTCCTCTCTGTAGCCCCATAGGGTAGCTTTCCTCTCTGTGCCCTCATTGGGTATCTTTTCTCTCTGTGCCCCCCCTGGGTATCGTTCCTTTCTGTGCCCCAATTAGGTAGTTTCCCTCTTTGTGTCTTCATTGAGTAGTTGTCTTCTCTGTATCCCCATTAGGTAGTTTCCCGCTCTATGACCCCATTGAGTCGTTTTCCTCTCTGAGTATTGGGGGAGGGGGGGGGGTGGCTTGGTAAGAAAACAGGCCCAATCCCCAAACAGTAATCAGGATTAGGGAAAAAATGTCCCCATTAAGGGTAATGGGGATTTCAAAGTGTCTAACAGCACAGCCAATAACCAAACAAATTGTATTAACAAAAGAGTAATTTTTATCTTTTACACAATAAAAACGTTTTCTGTCTAAAAACATATAGTCAACGTTATAAGCACATGATGGGAGCTCCAATAAGTCAAACAACAACAAAGAATAGTTGGATCGATGGATTTCGCACAGAACGAGCTTCCTTGGGATCCACTTCATTTTTCAGTCTTTGTAATGTTACAACTGATAAATTATACAGACAATACATTATTCCAGTGTTTCTCAACCTATTTCCAGTCAAGGCACCCTTTAAAATGATGCACAATCTCGAGTAACCCCGTTCTAAAATGTAAAGAAATTAAACAAATCATTTTATGTAGTGCAAGATCCACGCACGTAGGACACCCAACATTAGAGGTGAGTTATGTTGAGTGTCTGACTAGTATTACAGCATTTCTTCTTCCTCATTTTTGCTCCCCCTAGTAGCTAACATGACCCCAATGCTGACAGAGAGGGTCGGGGTGGTCAAACAAAGCTGATGTGCTGGTGCCCAATGTCCTTCTTATCAACCAACAATGTTAGTGGTTGTTAGGACACTGGTGGCTGGCCTACACAGCGCCCAATGTTGTAATGCTGCACAACGAAAAACCTTTGAGTAACAAAAAATTAGACTTGATCCACCCCCTGGCTTGTACACAGTTTTTGGGCAATTTGTGGGCATTTTGCAAAGGCACAGCTGATGAACCCAGAAGGCACCCCAGGAAGCCACCGTGATGCAGAAGAAGAGGAGACACGACTGAAGCTGCCACCTGCTGCCCGTAGGAGCGCTGCCCACTACCTAGATGGGGTAAGTGCGGGGCTGGATGACCTCAGGGGGAGGGGTTTGGTTTGTGGGCAACCCGACCGACAGCGTGAGGGGGGTAGTTTGCCACCTGCCAACCAGGGGGATGGTTGTTTGCGCCCCCCCCCCCCCCCCAAAAAAAAAACACCAGCCGCCACTGGTGTCCCCGTAGGGTATTTTTTTTTCCTCTGTGTCTCCACTGAGTATTGTTCCTTTCAGGAGGAAGCAGTGGTGGATCAATGCGTTGTGTATATGATGACTGTGTGTATTATCAGGTATTGGAGGTGATGCGCTTCACAGCCCGCACATTTTACAGACAGGACAACAAAATGTAACTTTTATTATATACAGTATTAGAAATGTTTCTCTCCCGGTTATACTGACACACCACTTTATACTACTTACTAAAAACACCATTCCTCTGAATATAGATCCACATCTCAGCATGTGCTGCTCTAATCTATTGCTCCTTCTCATCTAAGATAGACTTCTCTTATCATACTTCTCAAAGTTGCTGACAAACTAGAAGTAGATTTCAGAGTAAGACGTGAAAATAATATCAGATGGTAGACTATGAGGACGGGAAGAATAAGACATAGCTGGGAATGTAGATGTACAGCAATGGTAGGATATCAGATCTCAACAGGAGATAGGAAGACTGACTATGAACATATTACGTATAGAGAAGAATATAGAGATCTGTCCAGATAGATAAGTTGTAAAAATTTAGGATTTAGGCAGAAAGATTGAGAAAAAATAATTTGTAAGACAATATGAAATGTGATAAGAGAAGTCTTTGAGATGGAATGACAAGAGCAGCACATACACAGGATTAGAAAGATATTTAGGGAATTTCCATTTTCAGTACGTAG
This sequence comes from Lithobates septentrionalis, assembly GCA_037952835.1. Taxonomy (NCBI): domain Eukaryota; kingdom Metazoa; phylum Chordata; class Amphibia; order Anura; family Ranidae; genus Lithobates; species Lithobates septentrionalis. The sequence continues at coordinate 2,887,693 of JBBDGP010000123.1, read as the reverse complement.
CACAAAATGGTGTGAAAATGTAACCGATAACAGAAACATTTGCAATATATAATAAGGGAAAATTGTAATAATTCAATAATAGGGCAGTTCTTTGCATATGGTGGAATGTTGTGACCATACAATCAGTGTGAGATAGTGGAGGAGGAAACAGTGCTGGATCAGTTAGCTGTATATAAGGTGACGATGTACGGTATCTCACAAAAGTGAGTACACCCCTCCAACTTTTGTTAATATTTTATTATATCTTTTCATATGACAACACTGAAGAAATGACCCTTTCTACAATGTAAAGTAGTGAGTGTACCGCTTGTATAACAGTGTAAATTTGCTGTCCCCTCAAAATAACTCAACACACAGCCATTAATGTCTAAACCGCTGGCAACAAAAGTGAGTACACCCCTAAGTGAAAATGTCCAAACTGGGCCCAAAGTATCCATATTTTGTGTGGCCACCATTATTTTCCAGCACTGCCTTAACACTCTTGGGCATGGAGTTCACCAGAGCTTCACAGGTTGCCACTGGAGTCCTCTTCCCCTCCTCCATGATGACATCACGGAGCTGGTGGATGTTAGAGACCTTGCGCTCCTCCACCTTCTGTTTGAGGATGCCACACAGATGCTCAGTAGGGATTAGGTCTGGAGACATGCTTGGCCAGTCCATCACCTTCTTTAGCAAGGCAGTGGTCGTCTTGGAGCAGCTCTGCTTCAGTATGTCACAGTACATGTTGGCATTCATGGTTCCCTCAATGAACTATAGCTCCCCAGTGCCGGCAGCACTCATGCAGCCCCAGACCATGACACTCCCACCACCATGCTTGACTGTAGGCAAGACACACTTGTCTTTGTACTCCTCACCTGGTTGCCGACACACACGCTTGACACCATCTGAACCAAATAAGTTTATCTTGGTCTCATCAGACCACAGGACATTGTTCCAGTAATCCATGTCCTTAGTCTGCTTGTCTTCAGCAAACTGTTTGTGGGCTTTTTTGTGCATCATCTTTAGAAGAGGCTTCCTTCTGGGACGACAGCAATGCAGACCAATTTGATTCAGTGTGCGGCGTATGGTCTGGACACTGAAAGGCTGATCCCCCACACCTTCAACCTCTACAGCAATGCTGGCAGCACTCCTATGTCTATTTCCCAAAGACAACCTCTGAATATGACGCTGAGCACATGCACTCAACTTCTTTGGTCGACTATGGTGAGGCCTGTTCTGAGTGGAACCTGGTCCGTTAAACCGCTGTATGGTCTTGCTGCAGCTCAGTTTCAGGGTCTTGGCAATCTTCTTATAGCCTAGGCCATCTTTATGTAGAGCAACAATTAGTTTTTTCAGATCCCCAGGGAGTTCTTTGCCATGAGGTGCCATGTTGAACTTCCAGTGACCAGTATGAGAGAGTGAGAGCGATAACACCAAATTTAACACACCTGCTCCCCATTCACACCTGAGACCTTGTAACACTAACGAGTCATATGACACCGGGGAGGAAAAATGGCTAATTAAGCCCAATTTGGACATTTTCACTTAGGGGTGTACTGACTTTTGTTGCCAGTGGTTTAGACATTAATGGCTGTGTGTCGAGTTCTTTTGAGGGGACAGCAAATTTACACTGTTATACAAGCTGTACACTCACTACTTTACATTGTAGCAAAGTGTCATTTCTTCACAGATCAGCCCAGGTCAGGTCAGCCCAATCTGCTAGTAAGGAAGGAGCAGGAAAAGCCAGACGGTTCCAGGGAACGGGGGCAAAATAATGCACAAAGAGTGGACTCAGTACCAAAGAGGGAGGGGACCCAACTACGGGCTTCAAAGCCCACCAAGCAATGAGGACACCCACCGGGAAAAATAGTCCAAATATCAGACTGGGAGATTGTCCACAATGTGTAGCAAAATTTTAATATTTAGACAATGATGTATGGCCCCTGGGAGACAGCCGTGTGCTGTTATGGTACACTTTTTTTTTTCTCATTTCCTCAATTCCCTCAATTTACAGATGTGGCTATGTGAGCGCGTTCCTTTTCTGTTCATTATTGATATAATTCAATATTTACAAAAATGTGAGGGGTGTACTCACTTTTGTGAGATAATGTATACATTATCAGATAGTGGAGGAGGAAGCAGTGCTGGATCAGTAAGCTGTATATAGTATAAGGTGACAATGTGTACATTATCAGATAGTTGAGGAGGAAGCAGTGCTAGATCAGTAAGCTGTATATAAGGTGACAGTGTAAATCAGAAGAAGGTTGTAAAGAAGGTGACAATGCGTGCCTCAGAGTCCTGAGATAGTGGAGGAGGAAGCATTGCTGGATTAGTAAGTTGCATATAAGGTGACAGGGTGTGCTTCATCAGGTAGGGGAGGAAAAAGTAGTGATGGATCAGTGTGTTGTATATAAAGTGACAGTGTGTGTCTTGTCAGATAGTGGAGAAGGATGCAGTGCTGGATCTGTAAGCGGAAGGTGACAGCCTGTGCCTTATCAGATATGGAGGTGGAAACATCACTGGGTCAGAAGGTTGTACATAAGGTGACAATATGTGCCTCCTCAGATAGGGGAGGAGGTAGCAGTGTTGGATCAGTAATTGGCATAGAAGGTGACAGGGTGTGCTTCATCAGATAGGGGGGGTGGTAGCAGTGCTGGATCTGTAAGTTGCATAGAAGATGACAGGGTGTGCTTCATCAGATAGGGGGTGAGGTAGCAGTGCTGGATCTGTAAGTTGCATAGAAGGTGACACGGTGTGCTTCATCAGATAGCGCAGGAGGTAGCAGTGCTGGATCTGTAAGTTGCATAGAAGGTGACATGGTGTGCTTTATCAGATAGGGGAGGAGGTAGCAGTTCTGGATCTGTAAGTTGTATATAATATGACAGTGTGGGCTTGATTTACTAGAACCGAAGAGTGGAAAATCTCGTGCAGCTGTGTGTGGTAGTCAATCAGCTTCTAACTTCAGCTTGTTTAATTAGGCTTTAACAATAAAACCTGGAAGCTGATTGGTTTCTATGCAGAGTTGCACCGTATTATGCACTCTCCAGTTTTAGTAAATCAACCCCAATGTGTCTTGTGTCAGATAGTGGAGGAGGAAGCAGTGCTAAATCAGTGAGTTGCATATGCAGTAAGGTAACAGTGTGTGTCTTGTCAGACAAGGTAGAATGAAGTAGTGTTGGATCCATAAGTTATATATAAGATGGCATGGTGTGCATGTTCAGATATGGAGGAGGAAGCAGTGCTGAATCAATAAGTTCTGGAAGTAAAATAATATACGTTGCTTCCGGGATCATTAGTCACAGGAGGTTTCAGAGAACAGATGTTCCCCAAGCTCCTCCTGCTGTCACTAGACATTGTCCCATGGTTCCTGGCTGCCTGGAGGAATGGGAGAGCTTGGGAACCACTGTGGGTGCCACCAGCAGGGGGCGCGCACCTTGAGAGCCCCATAAAAAGTGATCGGGCAGCACTTTTTTCGGAAATCCCTTCGCTGGCTGTTAATGTTAAAGCCAGTACCACATAACCACTTGACCACCATGCTGTTTATAAACATACCTTGGTAGACAAGTGATTAAAAACAGCTCAGGCTGTTTTCTGACCCCATTATCCTATCAGGCGGGGCAGTCAGGAACTTTTACCACTCTTCACCAGTAATGTACACTTTTTGGAGCCTGGTTCCACTTCCCATTGACTTCAATAATACTTTAGATAAGAGCTTCTCAACCAGGATTCAGTGGAACCCTAGGGTTCCTCTAGAGGTTGCTGGGGGTTCTTTGAGCAATGAGCAATTTCTAGCTCTCAGATAAGTTCCCACTCACACCATTAATGTTTTTAGCTATCTGTAAGGGGGTAATTCTTCCGAATGACCACAAGTGTAAGGAGCATTCTTACCACTGACCATCACACTAATGTATCATGAGTGGTAGATATAGTCCTAGATTACTCCTAGATTGTAAACTCTAACGAGCAGGGCCCTCTGATTCCTCCTATATTGAATTGTATTGTACTTGTACTGTCTGCCCTCATGTTGTAAAGCGCTGCGTAAACTGTTGGCGCTATATAAATCCTGTATAATAATAATAATAATATAGTAATTTTTTAGCAGGGGTTCACTGAGATCTGGAAACTTCTTCCAAGCGTTCCTTTGAGTTAAAAAGGTTGAGAAAAGTTGCTTTAGATGCAAAAATTCAGAACCGTATAACTTACATATACGACGGCAAGGTGGCACTGCTGCACCGGATCATGTACCTAGTACATGATCCGACACTTCCAGGTAGGGGGCGCACATGCCGCCGGCACCCTGCTGTGATTATTCACAGCGGGAGTTTATCTGCAGATACCACAAACTCAATGTCCGCCGGCTCCTGTTACACAAGCAGAACGGCAGTCTTGCTATGTAAACAAGGCAGATTGCCATTCTGTCAGTAGAGAAGGCATGGATCCTGTGTGCCTGCAAAGTGGAACATGGATCCATGCCTTCCCCTAGTAAAAGCACCTCCCACACAGTACGAAAACAATGACTAGGCACAAAGCTAACCCTGATTGCCCCTGATGTTAACCCCTTCCCAGCCAATGTCATTAGGACAGTGACAGTGCATATTTTTACCACTGATCACTGTATTAGTGTCAGTGGCCCCCGAAAAAGTGTCAAAAGTGTCAGTTAGGTGTCCAATTTGTCCGTCGCAATATCGCAGTCCCACTATAGGTCGCTGATCACCGCCATTATCAGCAAAAAAAAATAAATAAATAAACAAAAATTCCATAAAAATATCCCATAGTTTGTAGTTGCTATAACTTTTGCGCAAACCAATCAATATACGCTTATTGGGATTTTTTTTTACCAAAAATATGTAGCAGAATACATATTGGCTTAAATTTATGAATACATTTGATTTTTTTTTCAATTTTTTTATTGGATATGTTTTATAGCAGAAAGTAAAAAAATATTGTTTTTATGTCAAAATTGTCGCTCTTCTTTTCTTTATAGCGCAAAAAATAAAAACCGCAGAGGTGATCAAATACCACAAAAAGAAAGCTCTATTTGTGGGGAAAAAAGGACATCAATTTTATTTGGGTACAGCGTTGCAAGACCGCGCAATTGTCAAAGTAACGCAGTGCCGTATCGCAAAAAAATGGCCTGGTCATGAGTCCACAACTCCGCAATGAGTTGTAGATTTAGTCATTTTTAGCAGGGGTTCCCTGAGACCAAAAAGTTCTTTCAAGGGTTCCTTTAAGTTGAAAAGGCTGCTTTAAGATGCAAACATTCAGAATTTCGGACGTTCACCAATTTTTTTTTAACTCAACCACAACTGATGGAACTTGGCAGAAGTTCTCTCCTCTCCACTCTCCATGTTTCTGGGACCTCAAACCAGCCCAGAGGTATAAAATGTGAGTTTTTCCACTGGTGATTGCAGTGTGACAGCGCACATAAACACACGTGTTCTTTCCAATGTCTCACAATAGTAAAAACAGCCGCCATGCCAAGAGGTACTCCTTGACAGCCTCATGGAACGCTCACATTGATTGTTTTGCCCCGATAATCTAAATAGCTTTTACAGGGGGTGACACAAAGCAGAAGCTTGAATATCTGCTTGTATACACGTAATAAAAAGCCTATGGCCGGATTGGCAAGTTGCTGTTTTCTAGCATCCATCATATTCCAAAATATTTTTTTTAAATTTATAGATATACTCAGTAACAACTTAAAATTAAAGCTGAACCCCAGAGAGACATAAAAAGCACAATTTAATCCAGATAAGAATTTATACTGTAAGCATGGTCCGGCTGTATTTTAACGGATGCCATTCAGCGTTAGAGCTGAGCTCCAGGCCAACAGCTAAATACACATATAAAATACATACATTGGAAACCGGTGTACCCGCCAAAGAATTTGTATTCCTGTCCGTTCATTTCACAGACACAGAACAGCCCTGGCTGGCAGGGCAAGAGACCTGATTATGGCCTTCTGCAGTAAGAATACAGGAAGCCCCCAAACTGTGTTATTCCCCGACTTGGTTCATACCCCGACTTAGCTAGGGTAGTCAGGGCACTTTGGTGGGGGTGAGCCACACCTCCTGACCTTTGGGGACACACCTCCTGACTTTTGGGGACACACCTCCTGACCTTTGGGGACACCCCCCCTGACCTTTGGGGACACCCCCCCTGACCTTTGGGGACACACCTCCTGACCTTTGGGGAAGGTCCCTAGTCCAATCTGTAAGTCCTGTCCTTGTTCTTCAAGGGAAAACCCTAACCCTAATGCATTAGGGTGTGCACCCCAGAGCACAAACACACGTGAGTATGTCAGTGGAGCAGTGGACGGTGTCAGTGGAGCAATGATTGGTGTCAGTAGGGCAATGGACAGTGTTATGCAGCGTACACACGGGCGGACTTTTCAACCGGACTGGTCCGACGGTCTATCCAACGGACTTTCGGCGGACTTCCGACCGACTTTCCCAACGAACGGACTTGCCTACGCATGATCACACCAAAGTCCGACAGATTCGTACGTGATGACGTAGACCGGACTAAAATAAGGAAGTTGATAGCCAGTAGCCAATAGCTGCCCTAGCGTCAGTTTTCGTCCATCGGACTACCATACAGACGAGCGGCCTTTTCATCCGGACTCGAGTCCGTCACGAAAGATTTGAAACATGTTCCAAATCTAAAGTCCGATGAAGCCCACACACAGTCGAACTGTTCGCTGGTCTTGGTCCGTTGGACCAGTCCCGTCGAAAAGTCCGCTCGAGTGTACGCGGCATTAGGCTCCGTGCACACTGGACGTTAAAATAACATTATAAAAACGGCAGTAGCTTTGCAGTGAGTGTTCCAATGTTTTTTTATTGTTTTTGCAATAGCGTTTTTTAGCGTTTTTCCGCGTTAGTGTTTTTTAGCGTTTTTCTTTTTTCTTTCAATAGATCAAAAACGTTAAAAAATGCTGGTGAGCCACGTTTTTGAGTGTTTATCGAAGTTTATCAGCGTTTGGCGTTTTTTGTGGTCAGAAAGGCGACTCCTGAACGCGATTTTATATCGCTCAGTTAGGCCGGGCGGCCCGCTCTAGGAAGAGTCCTGGTAATTCCAAATTTCTTCCATTAATGGATGGTGGAGGCCACTGTGCTCACTGGGACCTTCAATGCTGCGGACATTTTTCTGTACCCTTCCCCAGATCTGTCCCTCCATACAATCCTGTCTAGGAGGTCTACAGACGATTCCTTGCACATCATGGCTTGCTTTGTCCTTTGTCAAGGACCTAAACCAGGGGTCTCAAACTGGCGGCCCTCCAGCTATTGCGAAACTACAAGTCCCATCATGCCTCTGCCTGTGGGAGTCATACTTGTAAATGTCAGCCTTGCAATGCCTCATGGGACTTGTAGTTTGGCAAGACAGCTGGAGGGCCACCAGTTTGAGACCCCTGATCTAAACAGACCACTGAGGACAGAGCTTCCCCAGTCCCTTTCTCTGCAGCCTGCGGCAAACATAGTTTACTATGCTTCAGTTAAGAATGAAGACCGGAGCGATCGGTGCAGATCACTCACTGTGTTCATTCAGAAGAGGAAGGGGCCGGTTAATAAAATATTTACTAGCCCCTTCCCTGCTCCTGAGAGGAGAGGAGGGAAGCTGGCAGCATTGCAGGGGGGGGGGGGGGGGGGGACGACAGGAAGGAGGAGGAATTGGCACCACACTGGGTGATTAGGGTGTGTCCAGGCACCCCTGACATACCCTGTGTGCACGCCTATGGGAGATTAATTTCAGTATCCTCAGTGCCATCTAGTGGGCAAAATGCGTTCTATTTTTCTCACTGAGTTATTTCAGAAAACGTTATTGCATTTTGGGTACTAGATGGAGCTGTCGATACAGGCACCAAGAAAATATGGTGACATTTTGTTCAGCTTCATGAATGTTTCTGTCAATTTACGTGGAGCTTTGCATATATATTGCACATTCAAATAAAAGACTCCAAGTAACTGGGTCCTGCTAACTACAACAGTCAGTCACACAAAGTAGAGGAATGCGGACTATGTACCAGTATTTTTAAAGTGTTAGCGGTCTCTCAACCACCCACTTACCGAAGAAATTTTTTACATTTTTTGCACGATTGTTAAAATCTGCATTTTTTTTTTATAGAAATTACTCTAAACCTCCCGTAAAGTTTTTTTTTTTTTTCTAAAGGCAGGAACCCTGGAGAATAAAATGGTGATCAATGCAATATGTTGCATCATATTTGTGAAGCTATTTATCAAATGCATATTTTCAAGAAAAAAAATACACTAAAATTAATTTTAGTGCAAACAAATACAATATTATACCCACGTTTTTGTTAAAATATAGAAGATTAGGTTGTCTCGAGTAAATAGATACCAAGCATGTCAAGCCTTAAAATTGTGCACATCCACAAAATCACAAAATTCTCCATAGGCGACCCTTTAAAAGCCTTTACACAGGATATCAGTTTAGAGTTAACCACGAACTATGGCCCTGGAATTGTTTTTCTCCCTCCAACATCCGTGATGATAACATGTGTGTTGCAATTGATGTTTACATACACAAGCTCACCCTACAGCGCACACTTTATGTAGGGTGTGTATGGGGGTGATGTGTGTAAATATTTTTTTTTTAAATGTATTTTATATAATATTTTTATTTTTTTATTTTTATGCTATTGCTATCAAAGGGGGCTAACAAGCATGGGCATGTGACAGGTACTCTTTATGGAGACATTGGCTGTCTATTAGATTCCCAATGTCTCCCCTGCCCTCCAATGCAGTGGTACCCAAAATTCCCCATAGGCAACTTTTTATGAGCTTTTATAGGTTATCAGTTTAGAATTAACTGTGAGTTGGCTCTAGAATGATTGTTCTAACTCTGACATTGGTGACGATACCTGTGCTTTCATACAGGGTATGCACAGGGGTGCTTTAAACATTTTTAAAAATTATTTTCAGAAATTTTATATCAATCTTTTTTTTACACTTTTTTATTTATTTATTTTTAACTTTATTACTAGGGGGGCTCATAAGCCCCCCTATGCAGAGCATGGGCTGGTGACAAGTCCCCTTTATGGAAAAATTGGGGGTCTAGTAGGCCCCTAATGTCTCTCTTGTCCTCCAGTGTAGCTGACCATGCTTGAATAGCTGCATTAATTGGCTAGCCAAGGAATGACAACTGTGACTCCGAAGATAACATAATACACATTGCTTCTGGGGTCAATAGTCACTGAAGGGATAAAGGAACAAATGTACCCTGAGTTCCTCTTGCTCTCATTGTACAGTCAGTTTACTTTGGTCCGAGGCTCCCCAGAAGAACAAGAGAGCCATGGTGCCATTTGTAGGGGGGGGGACTTAAATTGCAAAGACCTTTGCCAGCTGTTAAAGCCCGTACCAAGCTGACCTTGGGTAAACAAAGTGGGTAAACAAACTACGGTTAGGCCCCTTTTCACACAAGGCGGACTCCGTTTCTACGGAGCCCGCCTCGGTTCGCCGGCTCAGCGGGAGATCAGTCCGTTGATCTCCGCTGAGCCGGCGAATGACAGGTCCCTCTCTGCTCACTGAGCGGGGAGGGGCTTGTCAGGCGCCGCTGCCGCCTATGGAGAAATCGGACGAAAACAGACAGCGTGTCCGTTTTCATCAGATCTCACCCGATCCGATCCGCCAGCGACGGACCTGGACGTAGAGCCATCCGTCTGCTTTTAGCGGATCGGACGGGGTCGGATGTCAGCGGACATGTCTCCGCTGACATCCGACGCTCCATAGGCTAACATGGATTGCCCGTTCAGGTCCGCCGTCAAAACTGACAGGCGGACCTGAACGGTCCGATCGTGTGAAAGGGGCCTTAAGCATGCTTGCACATCTTTAGATATATAAGCCCAAAAACAAAATTGTAATACATTGTATCTGTTCTCTTTTTGAAGCCTTTTTTTCCCCTTATTTTCTTTCTCGTGATTCTGCCATAAACACACTTTCGGTCATAGGGTGACAACACTCACTCCACTGTATCTATGGCGGAAGCCATGGTTGCCACCATGAACTACATGTCTTCCTCTCCTCATCTGCATTTTATAACAGGGGAAAGTCGGTGGTGGTGGGGGTGGTGGTTCTTAGCCTAAATAAAGAAAACTAATACAGCCACCACATCTAAGAACTGGTAAGCTGCACTATATTACATCTGTGTTTTTGGATATAGATATTCAAAGACAAAGCCTGTATAGTGGCCTTGCCAGATTCAGTTTCTGAAAAGCACTTACTTTTACCCGCGTCATAAAAGAATTAATTACATTTTCTATTCCATTGTCAGCTTGTATACTTTTCAGTGTTGAATGGGTTGTCATGGATACTATTAAAGAGGGATACATAGTGATCATATAACCCACAAGTGGAGAATAGAAAGACGAGAAAAACACTTTTGTGCCGGATCTGCCCTTCTCTCTTCATCTGCCCACATCATTTGTTCCCGATGATGTAGACAGTCATGTAAAAAGTGTTGAACAGAGTGGAAAGTATTGTGGTCCTTGAAATGGGACTGATGGCAAATGGGGAAGGGGCTGTTTTGTTGTACAGTTTGTTTGTTTTTTTTAAATTTCCCATTAATTAGGAAGAGGACTTGATTTAGTCCCACATATCTTTGCAACAGAAGAATAGACACTTCAAATTCAGGCATTCTTCCATGGAACCCTAGGGTTTGCTAGGGGTCCCTTGATCCCTAGCAAGTTCAGAAGTTCTAGGGGTCCCTTGATCTGTGGCCAGTTGACCTTCCATCTGGTGGTGCCTGCATAATCCCAGGTCCACTGCCAATTGGCAAAGCCAGTAGCATGACACCAATGTTCTGTCCAGCTAACTATAAGGGTGGCATCATAACCACCTCTGTAAGGGTTCATTCCTTCTACTGTCTGTAGAACCCTTGGGTTCCTTCAGAAGTTGCTAGTGTTTCCTTGATCTAGGGCTAGTTGATCTTCGATCTGATGGTGCTTGCATAGTGTCTGGTTCATTGCCACTTTAGGGAGCCACTAGCATAGCACCAATGATTTTTCCAGCTAACTGTAAGGGTGGCATTCTAATCAGCTCTATAAGGGTTCATTCCTTTAACTGTCCATGAAACCCTTAGGTTCCATCATAAGTTGCTAGGGGTTCCTTGATCTGTGGCTAGTTGACCTTCCATCTGATGGTGCCTGCATAGTGCCAGGTACACTGCCACTTGGCAGAGCCAGTAGCCTAGCACCAATGATTTTTCCAGCTGACTATAAGGGTGGAATTCTAACCAGCTCTGTATCTGTAAGAGTTCATTCCTTCTACTAAGTTGACCACCACTGTAGGGGGCATTTTCTTGTGACCCCTGATGGACTATCTTAGCAGAGGTTCCAGGACACCTGAAAATAATTTCATAGTGGTCCTCTGGGGTAAAAAGGTAGAGAAAGGCTGTTCAGATTGATGTGATAAGATGTATTCCACTATCATTCCACATCTCAGAACATCGCAGTGACACTGGACTTCCACAATGATGTGTTATCCAAACTGGGGAGAACTTCATCCAACTGGGCTTTATTGATCAAGGAACTGGAGCTTTGTCCAGTTGACCAGTCTTTATTACTATAGGGCAGCTATTCTCAACCAGGGTTCCTTCAGAAGTTTCCAGGGCTTCCTCGAGCAGTAGCTGATTGGCCTCCTATTTGATGGTGGTTTGTATAATCCCAGGGCCCATGCCACTTGGTAGAGCCAGCAGCTTGACACCAATAATCTTTTTAGCTGTCCTCGTTTACATGGATATCAAGGGGGACAGTAAAAACAGACAGCTGAGTCGTGCCCTCAACTGCTCACCTTGAAGATAATATGGAGCTAGAGGGGGGTCTTACACATGCCATGGCAAATTTAACTCCACTTGTTGACTTTTACGCGTGACAGCTCCTGTCAAACTCATTATTGAAATCAATGGCCCGTGCCGTAACTGTGAACCAAACGCTCATGGTTGCGGCACGGCATTTCACTTAGCTGGAAAAAATAGGCATTCCAGTATTATCTAGTCCATTCCTCCCCATTAATTTGATTACATTTTCTTCAAACATGGACTCTCAGCACCACTTGTGGGAAAGGCTGGGACTTGGGGGGGTCAGAATAGTCAGCCATCCTGGGCACAGTGTCTTTATGTGTTGGGGGGAAGGGGGGCCATACAGTAGGGTACATTCAACTGAACTGAGAGTTCACCTGCTACTGATTCTCTCTGCTACCTGACAGGATGACCTGGAGTATAGGAGAATCAATGTCTCTGGTGGCGAGGTCCATTCACAGACAGGCTGAAGTCGCGCTGTGGTGCTAGTATCATATATCGCAGCTGCAGAAGATGATCGGGGGGTGCCCACATCAGGGGGAGCTGGGCACAGTTTGGTGTCTTCGCCATAGGCACTGGAGGACCTTGTCCCAGTACTGCATGTGGGCTTTTACCTAGGGTGGTCTGCGTACCAATACAGTCTGCCTCGGAGCCCCCACCCAGACTGAAACCATCAAGGTATTTTGATATTTGCACCCCTCCAAAAAGCAACCAATTTCTTGTATCACAGCTGAGGGATCTTGAGAAAAGGTATTACTACTACTGAGGCAGGGTGCTTTGATGTTTTCAGGAAGCTATTTACAGTACCTTGCCGGTCCCTCCAACCAGCCATGATCTACCTGGATTGCATACAGAAACACAAGGACCTAGTGATGATGTCATTGGGTATAAAGCAAGGTATGTAATGAAAGCTGAACGGCTTTATTGAAACATTTAATTAGCACGTTGATGAGGGGAGAAGAGTAGATACAAGGAAGGCAGATAAAATGTAAGCTTTAAATATGTTATAATCCTTCCACATTCAATCCAAAACACAAAAAGTAATACATATTTATACAAATATATAATACACTTTGTTTTCATCTAGAGAAGGTTCAATGGTTCAGAAAGGATTTTGCTGCAGAGGATTTAACTTTTTCTTTTAACTGAAAAGAGTGACCTTGTATCCTCTCTACTGCTCTTCATGATAATACCCCAGTGAGTTCTCTCTATCGACCTTGCCTGCGCGTATCCACAGTTAGACTTTCCTGGGATTTATTCCGAATTAAAAAAGGACTCCGTTGAAGAAGAAGGACTCCCGGTTCAGCCAAAAGTGCAGCCTGCATTTGCATGATCACCAAGCGCAAATATAACGTTGTTTAAAATTTCTATTTCTTCAGATGTCATCGTCAATGGCTTAACTAGCGTACTTGAAACCTAAATTATTATTATTAATAATGATAATCATAATAAATAATAAATAATAATAATCATAATAAATAATAATTATGATGATTATTATTATTATTAATAATAATGATGATGAAAATGATGATGATTATTATTATTACGTTGTTGAAAATTTCCCTTCAGATGCCATCATCAGTGACTTACCTAGCATACTCACAATTATTCTCGGTGACTTCAACATCCCTGTTAATGCTACTGCTACTTCTAAACTTCTCAGTCTAACCTCCTCTTTTGACCTGAAGCAATGGATACAGGCTCCTACTTACTACAATGGCAACACCCACCCTTGACCTTGTATTCTCCTATCTTCGTGCAACCTCTCCAACAATCCTCTCCCACTTTCGGATCACCACCTTATAAGTTTCGCTCTCTCCCTGTCTTCCACCTCCTCTCTCTCCATCCGCCTAACAGTTACCCATAGAAACCTTCGCCACCTCAACCCTTCTCTTCTCTACTCTGCTACTGACCACCTCCCCCTCCCTTCACACAGAATCAGGCCCTGACCCCTACAACCTTGGCAAACAGATGACACCAGAAGTCTCAGAAAACGTAGTCGTGCTCTTGAGCACCTGTGGCGTAAGACTTAGTCCCAGAAAGACTTCAAGCAATATAAATCTGCACTCTAAAAATACTATTCCTGCCTCCTCACTGCCAAGCAGACCTATTTTATTACTCCCATTAACACCTTCTTATCTCAACTCTTCTCTACCTGCCCAGGAACTTCAAACATAAGATTGATACAATTCGCGAGGAGATCACCTACCTATGCGCAGATACCTCCCCCACTTAACACCCCATGCCCACAGGTAATGTATTATCATTACTTCCCTCATTCAACCTTGCTACTATTCACAAGGTTGCTAAACTTTTTTCTAGCGCCCACTTAACCACCTGCCGCCTGGACCCTGCTCCCTCGCAAATGCTACGGTCGCCCTCTGGCTCTATTCTACACTTTCTAACGCACATCTTCCCTTAATTCAATACTCTTTATTCAATTTTTCTTGTTACAAAAAAGAAAAAAAAGTAGAAAACTTATAAACTTTGCCCATTAACAAATGGGGATCAACAAATGATCACAAATTATACAAAAATACATTTCATTCTATTCCACTTATACCTCCTCCCCCCTCCCTCGGCCCAACCCATTCCCTCCCTCGGCCCAACCCATTCCCTCCCGTCCTCCCCAATTTTTAAGCTAGATTAAAAGGTTGCCTAGACCACATTTTGTACTGATACTGATACGATCAGCTATCGGTGCTCATAACGCACATCTTCAATCTCTCCCTCTCTTCAGGCATCTTCCCCAACTCTCTAAAACATGCACTAGTCACCCCCATACTTTAAAAGCCCTCACTGGACCCCACCAATCTTAACAATCTACTCCCCATCTCCTTACTCCCCTTTTCCTCGAAACCCCTTGAACGTCTGGTCCACAACCAATGGAGCGACCATCTAACTGAGAACAAACTTCTTGATTCGCTTCAGTTTGGATTTCGCCCTCAACACATCATGGAAACTGCTCTCTTTAAACTCACAAACGATCTACTAACAGCTAAAACCAATGGACACTATTCTGTACTACTCCTCCTGGACCTCTCTGCTGCCTTTGACACAGTGGACCACCCCCCCCCCCCCTCCTCAAAAAACTTCACTCCTTTGGTCTGTGTGACTGTACTCTTCTTTGGTTCTCATCCTACCTATCCCACTTGTCACTTACAACTCTACTTCCTCCTCTCCTCTTCCTTTCTCTGTCGGGGTCCCCCCAAGGTTCTGTCCTTGGACTTCTCCTATTCTCAATCTACACCTCCTCCCTGGGTCAGTTAATAGCCTCCCATGGCTTCCAATACCATTTATACACTGATGACATCCAAATCTATCTCTCTACCCCTCAGCTCACTCCATCAGTCTTCTCAAGTATCACTAATTTACTAACAGGCATATCGGTCTGGATGTCACACCACTTCCTCAAACTCAATCTATCCAAAACTGAGCTTATAATATTTCCTCTCCCATGTGCCCCCTCCCCTGATTTCTCTGTCAAAATCAACGGCTCAACCTGTCCCTGCACGCTAAGGTTCTAGGTGTAATTCTGGCCTCACATCCATTCACTGTCCAAAGCTTCGCCTCAACCTGCACAACATCTCCAAGAGACACCCCTTCCCAACCAATGGCACCACACAGTTTCTACTTCACTCCCTGGTCATCTCCTACCTCGACTACTGCAACTCCCTCCTCATTGGATTATCGTTACATAGGCAATAATTGTACATAGGCTGTAACTGTACTGTCTGCCCTTATGTTGTAAAGTGCTGTGTAATCGGTCGGCGCTATATGAATCCTGTATAATAATAAAGATAATATTCTACACCTAAATTACCTTTAATATTATTTATTATTATTATTATTAATAATAATAGTATTAATAATAAAAATTACTACTACTACTACTAATAATAATACAGTAGTTATTATTATTATCAATAAATATAAGGAATTTTAATAATAGGCAGGAACTGGAGATCTTTTTTGATGCAAAAGTTGTTTATGAAGCTGTACACACAGTGCCTTGAAATAGTATTCATACACCTTGAAATTTTCCACATTTGTCATGTTACAACTAAAAACGTAAATGTATTTTATTGGGATTTTATGTGATAGACCAACACAAAGTGGTACATGATTGTGAAGTGGAAGGAAAATGAAGAATGGTTTTTAAATTTTTTACAAATATGTGAAAAGTGTGGAGTACATTTGTATTCAGCTCCCCTGAGTCAATACTTTGTAGAACCCCCTTTCACTGCAATTACAGCTGCAAGTCTTTTTGGGGATGTCTCTACCAGCTTTGCACATCTAGAGAGGGACATTTATTGCCCATTTTTCTTTGCAAAATATCTCAAGCTCTGTCAGATTGGATGGAGAGCAAAGTCTTGCCACAGATTCTCCATTGGATTTAGGTCTGGACCTTGACTGGGCCATTCTAGCACATGAATATGCTTTGATCTAAACCATTACATTACATAGTATAGAGATAGTTACATAGTAGGTGATGTTGAAAAAAGACACAAGTCCATCAAGTCCAACCTATGTGTGTGATTATATGTCAGTATTACATTGTATATCCCTGTATGTTGTGGTCGTTCAGGTGCTTATCTAATAGTTTTTTTAAACTATCGATGCCCCCCGCTGAGACCACCGACTGTGGAAGGGAATTCCACATCCTTGCCGTTCTTACAGTAAAGAACCCTCTACGCAGTTTAAGGTTAAACCTCTTTTCTTCTAATTTTAATGAGTGGCCACGAGTCTTGTTAAACTACCTTCTGCGAAAAATTTTATTCCTATTGTGGGGTCACCAGTACGGTATTTGTAAATTGTAATCCTATCCCCTCTCAAGCGTCTCTTCTCCAGAGAGAATAAGTTCAGTGCTTGCAACCTTTCCTCATAACTAATATCCTCCAGACCCTTTATTAGCTTTGTTGCCCTTCTTTGTACTCGCTCCATTTCCAGTACATCCTTCCTGAGGACTGGAGCCCAGAACTGGACAGCATACTCCAGGTGCGGCCGGACCAGAGTCTTGTAGAGTGGGAGAATTATTGTTTTATCTCTGGAGTTGATCCCCTTTTTAATGCCAATATTCTGTTTGCTTTGTTAGCAGCAGCTTGGCATTGCTGAGCTTATCATCTACTAGGACCCCCAGGTCCTTTTCCATCCTAGATTCCCCCAGAGGTTCTCCCCCCAGTGTATAGATTGCATTCATATTTTTGCCACCCAAATGCATTATTTTACATTTTCTACATTAAATCTCATTTGCCATGTAGTTGCCCACCTCATTCATTTGTTCAGATCTTTTTAAAAAGTTTCCACATCCTGCGGAGAAGTTATTGCCCTGCTTAGCTTAGTATCGTCCGCAAATACAGAGAATACAGAGATTGAACTGTTTACCCCATCCTCCAGGTCGTTTATGAACAAAATAAATAGGATCCATTGTAGCTCTGGCTGTATGTTTTGGGGTCGTTGTCCTGCTGGAAGGTGAACCTCCCCCCAGTCTCAAGTCTTTTGCAGGCTCTAACAGGTTTTCTTCTAAGATTGTCCTGTATTTGGCTTCATCCATCTTCCCATCAACTCTGACCAGCTTCCCTGTCCCTGCTGAGGAAAAGCATCCCCACAACATGATGCTGCCACCACCATGTTTCACGGTGGGGATGGTGTGTTCAGGGTGATGTGCACTGTTAGTTTTTCCCCACACATAGTGTTTTGCTTATTGCTCACCAAAAAGTTCAATTTTGGTCTCATCTGCCCAGAGCACCTTCTTCCACATGTTTGCTGTGTCCCCCACATGGCTTCTCGCAAACTGCAAACAGGACTTCTTATGGCTTTCTTTCAACAATGGCTTTCTTCTTGTCACTCTTCCATAAAGACCAGATTTGTGGAGTGCACGACTAATAGTTGTCCTGTGGACAGATTCTCTCACCTGAGCTGTGGATCTCTGCAGCTCCTCCAGAGTTACCATGGACCTCTTGGCTGCTTCTCTGATGAATGCTCTCCTTGCCCGGCCGGTCAGTTTAGGTGGACGGCCATTTCTTGGTAGGTTTGCAGCTGTGCCATACTCTTTCCATTTTAAGATGATGGCTTGAACAGAGCTCCATGAGATGTTCATAGCTTGGGATGTTTATTTTTTAAACCTAACCCTGCTTTAAACTTCTCCACAGCTTTATCCCTGACCTGTCTGGTGGGTTCCTTGGCCATCATGATGCTGTTTGTTCACTAAGGTTCTCTAAAAAAACTCAGAGAGCCGGTTCACACGGAGGCGACTTGTCAGGCGACCTAGCCGCCTGACAAGTTGCCTCCTGTTCTGTACAATGGAACCGTTCTAATCGGAGCGACGCAAGTCGCTCCGACTTAGAAAAAGGTTCCTGTACTACTTTGGGGGGCGACTTGAGGCAACTTGCATAGACTTCTATACAGAAGTTGTTTTGCAAGTCGCCATGGCAGTCGTGTGCAGGTCGCCTCGGTGAGGCGACCTGCAAGTCGTGCCGCCCCTAGTGTAAACCGACCCTGAGGGCTTCACAGAACAGCTGTATTTATACTGAGATTAAATTACACACAGGTGGACTCTATTTACTAATTAGGTGACTTCTGGCAATTGGTTCCACTAGATTTTAGTTAGGGGTATCAGAGTAAAGGGGGCTGAATACAAATGCACAGCATACTTTTTAAATATTTATTTGTAAAAAAATTTGAAAACCATTTATCATTTTCCTTCCACAATTATGTGCCACTTTGTGTTGGTCTATCACATAAAATCCCAATAAAATATTTTTACCTTTTGCCTTTCATGCTGCAAGAGCTCCTATTCACTGCCTGCATATCAGATAATGTGCCCCGGATTCATATTTCTGCACACACTGGGGGGGGGGGGGGGGGCGTTGATCAATTCTGTTGCACAGCATAGCAAATGCTCAGTTGGCGCAGTGAGATAGATTTACTATAGGATCGTAGATTGGTTTATAAATTCTTCTACTTCTCTACAGTACCACGGTGACAATATAAAACCTGACCATTTCTATTTTAAACAGAAAAAGTGCATTATTGAAAGTATATGAAATTGCATAGAAGGATTTTTGGAAAATCTTGCTGAAGGTAAATTTACATTTTAAAGCTGAAGTTTAACCCTCCCCCCCAAAAACATTGTAGACCATATTTATATTTTAGACCAAGTCCCAACCATGACACTACCTGCCTGGAGTTTGCATGTTCTCCCTGTGCCTGCGTGGGTTTCCTCCAGTTACTCTGGTTTCCTCCCACACTCCAAAGACATTCTAGTAGGTTAATTGGCACCTGTCTAAATTGGCTCTAGTGTGTACAGCCCTGGCTGACACGAATATGAATTTTCACAAAGTCTGCTGCCTCCCTTTTGTGATGGCAATTTGCATTGTATATACTATAGAATGTTATGAAGAGTGATCATATGAATTGCAATTAATTGCAAAGTCCCTCATTTGTTGTGAAGAAGGCTTCAGGGTGCCCAAGAAAGTCCAGCAAGCGCCAGGACCCGTCTCCTACAGTTGATTCATCTGCAGGATCGGGGCACCACCAGTGCAGCGCTTGTTCAGGAATGGCATCTCCATGCACAGCGCGAAGACTTTGGGAGGATGGCCTGGTTAATAAGAGCAGCAAAGAAGCCACTCCTCTCCAGAAAAACATGAGGGACACAGGGGCGTACCTAGAGCATTTGGCACCCAGGGCGGGTCCTATATCTGGCACCACTCTCCATCTGCCCCCCCATCTGGCCCACCAACTACTGCCCTGCCCCCACACTACTGCCCCACCACTCACCACTGACACCCCACTAGCTAATGCCCCCCACTACCAGAGCCCCCCAACTACCCCCACTCCCCTAGAGCATTTGGCACCCAGGGCGGATCCTATATCTGGCACCACTCTTCATCTGCCCCCCATCTGGCCCACCAACTACTGCCTTGCCACTCACCACTGACATACCCCCACCCCACTAACTAATGCGCCCCACTACCAGAGCCCCCTAACTACCCCACACTCCCCTAGAGCATTTGGCACCCAGGGCGGATCCTATATCTGGCACCACTCTTCATCTGCCCCCCATCTGGCCCACCAACTACTGCCCTGCCACTCACCACTGACATACCCCCACCCCACTAACTAATGCCCCTCACTACCAGAGCCCCCTAACTACCCCCCCTCCCCCACACAGACCCCCGCCCCACCAACTAATGTCCACCCATTACCGGACTCCCAACTACTGCCCCCCCCCCCCCACCAACAGAACCCCAACCCCTGTGAAATCTCTGGGGATAAGTACTCAACTTTCCGCATTCAAGTGGTTAATCCAGCCTCTGTGTCCTCCGTTTCAGCCTCTGTGTCCTCCGTTTCAGCCTCTGTGTCCTCCGTTTCAGCCTGTGCCTGTGTGCCCCACCGACAACTCAGCATGTAAGGGGTTCATTTTACTAAGCTGCCTGTTCGGCTGCAGGATCTCCACGCTCGGCTTGTGCAGCCTGAATCCGGTGCATGTGCAGTCAAATCAGGAGATACCGTCTTCATCTGGATAGTGATCTTCATGCTACACCGGCCTGACACCCCCAAGTGGCACCGGCCTGACACCCCCCCCCCCCCCCAATGTGTGGCACCCGGGGCAAACTGCCCCCCCCCCCCCAGGGTACGCCACTGCAGGGACAGAATGATATTCTGCAAAAGGTACAAAAGGCACAAAAGGTGCAAAAGGTCCAGGGATTGGACTGCTGAGGACTGGGGTAAAGTAATTTTCTCTGATGAATCTCCCTTCCGATTGTTTGGGGCATCCAGAATAAAAACCTTGTCCGGAGAAGAAAAGGTGAGCACTATCATCAGTCCTGTGTCATGCCAACAGTAAAGCCTCCTGAGACCAGTTATGTGTGGGGTTGTTTCTCAGCCAAGGGAGTGGGCTCACTCACAATTTTGCCTAAGAACACAGCCATGAATAAAGAATGGTACAAAAACATCCTCCGAGAGCAACTTCTCCCAACCATCCAAGAAGAGTTTGGTGAGGAACAATGCCTTTTCCAGCATGATGATGTACCTTGCCATAAGTGGCTTGGTGAACAAACATTTTGGGTCCATGACCAGGAAGTTCCCCAGACCTTAATCCTATTGAGAACTTGAGGTCAATCCTCAAGAGGCGGGTGCACACCCCCCCCCCCCCCCCCACACACACACACACACAAATTCTGACAAACTCCAAGTATTGAATATGCAAGAATGGGCGGCCATCAGTCAGGATGTGGCCCAGAAGTTGACAGACAGCATGCCAGGGCGAGTTGCAGAGGTCTTGAAAAAGAAGGGTCAACACTGCAACTATTGACTCTTTGCATAAACTTCATGTTGTCAATAAAAGCCTTTGACGCTTATGAAATGTTTGTAATTATACTTCAGTATACTATAGTAACATCTGACAAAAAGATCTAAAAACACTGAGGCAGCAGACTTTGTGAAATATAATATTTGTGTCATTCTCAAAACTTTTGGCCAGGGCTATATGTATGAATGTGAGTTAGGGATCTTAGATATAGATATACACTATATTACCAAAAGTATTGGGGCGCCTGCCTGCCTGCCTTTACACACACATGAACTTTAATGGCATCCCAGTCTTAGACCGTAGGGTTCAATATTGAGTTGGCCCACCCTTTGCAGCTATAACAGCTTCAACTCTTCTGGGAAGGCCGTCCACAAGGTTTAGGAGTGTGCCTATGGGAATTCTTCCAGAAGCGCATTTGTGAGGTCAGGCACTGATGTTGGACGAGAAGGCCTGGCTCTCAGTCTCCGCTCAAATTCATCCCAAAGGTGTTCTATCGGGTTGAAGTCAGGACTCTGTGCAGGCCAGTCAAGTTTTTCCACCCCAAACTCACTCATCAATGTATTTATGGATCTTGCTTTGTGCACTGGTCCAAATCATTTGGTGGAGGGGGGGATTATGGTGTGGGGTTGTTTTTCAGGGGTTGGGCTTGGCTCCTTATGCCGTGTACACACTAGTGGACTTTTCAACAGCAAAGGTCCGACGGAACAAATCCGCCGGACAATTCGATCGTGTGTGGGCTTCATCTGACCTTTGCTGTCGAAAAATTAGACAGACTTTAGATTTAGAACATCTTTCAAATCTTTCCGACGGACTCGAGTCCAGTTGAAAGATCCGCTCGTCTGTATGCTAGTCCGACGGACAAAAAAGGACGCTAGGGCAGCTATTGGCTACTGGCTATCAACTTCCTTATTCTAGTCCCTTCGTACGTCATCACGTTCAAACCAACAGACTTTTGAACGGACTTTAGTCCGTTCGTGTGTGGTTAAGTCCGGTCGTTCGAAAGTTCATAGTAACTCCGTTGAAAGTCCGTCGGAAAGGCCGTCGGATATTTGGTACTGAAAAGTCCGCTTGTGTACGCAGCATTAGTTCCAGTGAAGGAAACTCTTAAGGTGTCAGCATACCAAGACATGTTGGACAATTTGATGCTCCCAACTTTGTGGGAACAGTTTGGGGGCGGCCCCTTCCTGTTCCAACATGACTGCCCACCAGTGCACAGAGCAAGGTCCATAAAGACATGGATGTGCAAGTTTGGGGTGGAGGAACTTGACTGGCCTGCACAGAGTCCTGACCTCAATATCGGGTCTAAAGTCGCACGACAAGTCCCACAAGTGTGAATAGAGCCTAAGATAACCAAGAGAGGAGAATCAACAGTTATGGATAGGAAATGATAACAATAATATTTAAATACAGAATTGCAAGCATATAAAAATGTAAAAGTCACCCAACAAATTACTTTGGACTAAACATTACCCTAAAAGCTCAGAATTCTCAGAAAATGTGCACCATTTTATCTGTAAAATAAAGAACAAGGCTACTTTAATGTCCAGACGGCAGACATCTCATAAAAACGGCAGACTAACAGCCTAATAAAGCCCTGTCTCCTTTCCATGTGTACCTTCGATACCGTAACCAGCTACCGTCCAAACCGAGCAACAAATCGGCATAATGTCACACTTGCCACATTGACTATCAACAGCAATTAATACCAAGTTGCAGAATGACTTCCAGGAAGAGGCTCTATATTATTCTGTAATTAGCCCGTTCGATGTCGAACATGACACCTGTTTAATTTAACCGCATGGCGTAGGGTTGGAGGGGGTTGTCAAGAAGTACTGCCAGTTAATAATGCGGCTTGGGCAACACTTGCTAATAATAATTCAGTAAGACGGGAATGATGAATATATCTGCCAGAAATACGTGGAATTTTCAAAACACAGGAGGTACTTGCGGAGAAAGCTACACAACCGTTCAGTTCCAGGACATGAAATCAAATGGTTCTAGACGAGTATTTAACCAATTCTAGACCAGGCCTATTTCTGACATTTGGTGCTTACCAGTTAAAATCACTATTTTTTTCTACAAAACTACTTAGAACCCCCAAACACTACGGTACAGAGGAGGTCTTTTGCTAGAATTATTGCTTTTGCTCTAACGATCGCGGCGATACCTCACATGTGTGATTTGAACACTGTTTACATTTGCAGGCGCAACTTATGTATGCGTTTTCTTTGGCGCGTGAGCACCGAGGTATGGGGCGCTTAAAAGATTTTTTTTTTTTTCTTATTTCTTCTATTTATTTATTTATTTTTTTACACAGCCCCTTTAAAATATGTTTCCCTGATCACTTTTATTGCTGTCACAAGGAATGTAAACATCCCTTGTGAAAGTATTAGGCAGTGACAGGTACTCTTTATGGAGGGATCTGGAATCTAAAAGACCCCAAGCCCCTCCTCTGCACTTCAGGTTTTTTTTTAAATGGCGCTGTTGGCTGCCAAGTAAACTGTAAATGACGTTGTGATGTCACTTCGGGGTTACTACATTGGAGACCCGATCAAAGCTTTTTTTCGGGTCTCCAATGTAGTAACCCCGAAGTGACGTCACAACGTCATTTACAGTTTACTTGGCAGCCAACAGCGCCATTTAAAAAAAAAATCTGAAGCTTTTTTTCGGGTCTTCGGCCAGGTGGTCGCTCAGGTCTCCTGGTGGGACAGGGGACCTGGACAGAGCAGCGGAAGGGGCAGGAGGGGGGGGGGGGGCAGCCTCACCATTGCCATCAGTGCAGCAGCCTGATCGATGCCCATCTGCCGCCTAGAGGGTACAGGGAGGGGGGCGGGACAGGTGCCAACAGATTACATACAGTGAGAATCTCCTATGATAGAACAGTGGTCCAATGGCGGCCCAGGAGATGGGACTCCCTATTACAGAGGCCACCAAGTAAACAGGAGATTCTCACTGTATTTAATCTGACGGCACTCGTCCGACCCTCCTCCCTGTCCCCTCCTCCGGCGTATAACACGCACACGCTATTTGCACCCGATTTTTATGGTGAAAAAGTGAGTGTTATACGCCAATAAATTATTAATATTTATATCCTTCCCCAGCATGCACCAGTAGCCTAAACCTCTTGCAGGATTGGTTGAAGGAAATATACATATTTATAATTCAGTTTTGCTTGTTAAATCTCATACTATGACCAGTGATACCAGCGACATCTATTGGCAATAATAAGAAATCACAAGCCAACTTAAAGGGAAGGTCTAGCCTGGGTGAAAAAAAATAAATAAAAATCAGCAGCTACAAATACTGTAGCTGCTGAATTTTAATGTTAGGACACTTACCTGTCCAGGGAGCACATGACGTCAGCACCCCAGCCGATCTTCGGATCGACTCGCGGGTGCTGCCGCCGCCATTCCTGGTAAGGGAACCAGGCTGGCTTCAATGCTGGTTCCCTACTGCGCATGCGCTTTCTAAATTGGCCTGGTAGCAGGGGAAGGAGGAGGGGGGGGCTGAACTTCTGTTAAAAACGGGTCCCCATTCCCCCCTCCCCCCTGAAAGGTGACAAATGTGACACCGGAGGGGGGGGGGGCATATAAGTGGAAGTTTGGGTGGAACTCCGCTTTAAGCTTAGGGAAAAACCAGGTGAAAAACGATACAGTCAGTCTGAACTAACTACAGTCCAGCCAAAAGCTCTGACATAGTAGCCCTAGTTTAAGGGGTCTACACATATCCCACTAGAGTGTATACTTGCCTCAATCCAAAGCACGTCGTGTGATTTCTGGCTGCTTTGTCCTTCCTCTGCTATCCGCATGAATCACTTATGACATATGTGTCTATACTAGGAAGCTGCGGCCAACAGAAATGTAATTCTTGCCTAGCTAAGAATCTAGGAAGTGGGGAGCGAATTCCCCCAAAAAGGTAGTAAAAATAATAAAAAAACAGTTGGCTATTGTGAGAGAGGAGGGGGGGAGGGGGAGGCAGAAAAAGGGCCTGGAAAGGTCTACTTTACCCACTTCATTGCCTACCTGTTACACTCCTTTCCATTTCAGTGCTGCGATAGTTTGACTGACCATTATTGAATAGTCATCCAACACTGTGCCTAAATTAATTTTATATCATTTATTTGAGACAGATAGAACTTTCTTTTGTTGGCATTTACTGGGCTTTTATTTTTTATTATATATTATATTATTTATTATATATTACTACCGTATATACTCGAGTATAAGCTGACCCGAATATAAGCCGAGGCACCTGATTTGACCACAAAAAACTAGGAAAACGTATTGACTCGAGTATAAGCCTTGGGTGAGAAATGCGCAGCTACTGTAAGTGGAAAAGAGGGTCAACAATGCCCATTTGCAGCCTCACTGTGCCCATTTGCAGCCTCACTGTGCCCATTTGCAGCCATAGGTCCCCCGAACATAAAACTTGGTAGTTAAGGGTGCCTAGATGCCCCCTAGCTGCAGCCAAAATTTCGTATCTCAGGGCCACTTGGTGTTTCTGAGATACGGGCCCCAAAGTCAATTCGGGGAATGTCAAGCACTTTTCTTCAGCAGAGAATGACATTTTCCGAACCAATTCTGGGGCCCCGTATCTCGAGGCCACTTGGTGCTAGGTACCCCAGCTTTGGATATTTTGTAGTGCTAGTTCCACCGGGTTTGCACACCAAATTTAATGTTCCTAGCACTAAGTGGCTCCGAGATACGGGGCCCCAAATTCGGTTTGGAAAATGTCATTCTCTGCTGCCGAAAAGTGCTTGACTCGAGTATAAGCCTAGGGGGGCATTTTCAGCACACAAAAAAATGTGCTGAAAAACTCGGCTTATACTCAAGTATATACGGTATATACAGTATTTATTATAAGAAAAACGAAAAAAAATCATGAAAAATACGTTTCCACCTCTTTCTGATATAAAACATATCAATGAAAATGGCAGGACTGTACATGATTCCTTCACTTTGGAGGGATTTCCTCTCACTTTCTTGATTTGGCTATGGGACAGGAAGTGAAGGGAAATCTCCCCAATGAGAAACAGAAGACAAAAAAAAAAATTTGGACAGGGAATCTAACCCTCCGTTACTCCATCCAAAATTTTAAAACCAGTTTTGCCTGCAGTTTTATTTTAATCATTGTGGAGGAAATAATTCTTCTTAGGGGTCTCTCGTAGAATTGGTGTCCAACGGTCGGCTCTTTGCTTGAGCAGGGACCGGGTGGGCAAGACGGAAAGCCAGAACATATAAAGTTCAGATTTAATGTCATTTGGACTCTTATGCCGTGTACACATGAGGGGAATGTCTGACAGAAAAAGTCAGATGGAAGCTTTTCATCCTATATACCGATCGTGTGTAGGCCTCATCAGACGTTTTTTTCGAAAAATCTGATGGACCTAGAAATAGAGCATGTTCTAAATCTTTCCAATCTAACCGATCGTCTGTATGCTGGTCCAACGTACCAAAAAAGGACGCATGCTCTGAAGCAAGTACGAAACGGAAGCTATTGGCTACTGGCTATTGAACTTCCTTTTTCTAGTCCCGTCGTAAGTGTTGTACGTCACCGCGTTCTGGACGGTCGGACTTTGGTCGGACTTTGGGTTGACCGTGTGTAGGCAAGACCGCTTGAATGGAATTCCATCGGAGTTCCGTCGGAGAAACCGTCGGAGTTCATTACGATGGCTAAACCGGTCGTATGTACGTGGCATTACTGTATATCATTAACAAAATGTGTTTTGGGGGTTCAAAGGGTCCCCTTCATTAGGGCTTGGTACTGTTTAATGATGCATGTACTGAACTGATAAAATTCGAGGGATCCTAATGGATGATTATTGCTCCAGATGCCAGTTAAGGTTTTTATCACTCTCCGTCACCTCTGGGGAGCTTCTTCCCTCTGTTTGTCACAAAGTTATTATTATTATTATTATTATACAGTATTTATATAGCGCCAACAGTTTACGTAGCGCTTTACAACTTGAGGGTAGACAGTACAAATACAATACAATTTGATACAGTAGGAATCAGAGGGCCCTGCTCCTTAGAGCTTACAATCTAAGAGGGAAGGTCAAGAGATACAAGAGGTAATAACTGTGGGTGATGTGCTGATTGAGAAGATAAATGTACAGTTGTTAGGTGGGGGCCAGATAGGCTTCTCTGAAGAGATGAGTTTTCAGGGATCGTCTGAAAGTGGATAAAGTAGGAGAAAATCGGACGGATTGGGGTAGAGCATTCCAGAGGATGGGGGAGGCTCTGGAGAAGTCCTGAAGGCGAGCGTGATGGAAATGTCGCATTTTATGGTTATCATTGGACCAGAAGGGGATGGGAAATTTTTCAATGGGGACACTTGTTCCTGGGGACCAATTCTTTGAAAATACTTCACCAATCCAAAATGTTAGAAATTTTAGAATTTTCACTAAGCCATGACAAGAGTTGGGGGAATCTTCAAATGAGGACAAATGCTCAGGTTACTGTCTATGATGGGACTTTTCCACACTTGTGGAAATTTCCTCTCACTTCTTGTTATATCTCCAGAACAGGAATTTAAGGGAAACCTTCCCAGTGGAACACAGTGGGGGTTATTTACTAAAGGCAAATCCACTTTGCAACACAAGTGCAAACTACAAGTGCACTTGAAATTGCACTGACAGTGCACTTGGAAGTGCAGATCTGAGGGGTAGATCTAAAATGAGGGGAAGCTCTGTTGATTTTATCATCCAATCATGTGCAAGCTAAAATGTTGTTTTTTATTTTCCTTGCATGTCCCCCTCGGATATACAGCGACTGCACTTCCAAGTGCACTTTCAGTGCAATTTCAAGTGCATTTTGCACTTGTAGTTTGCACTTGTAGCACAAAGTGGATTTGCCATTCGTAAATAACCCCCAGTGTGTCCCCTGATTAGATTTTCTGTAGAGCACTTGAAGCCTAAGGTGGTGGTCGGCTATACAAATAGTGGCCAACCGCTTGTGCCACACTATTGCCTGGTCATGATGGTGGGACCATTGTGAAGCATTGGCGAAGGGCAAAGGACAGGCACCTGGCTAAGAAAATGAGTTGATTTTTGAATAGCAAAGCTCTTGGGAGACCCGAGGCACTCCAAAAGAAGGCTGACAAGGCAGGCTGGGACATTATTTTAACCATTACCCCACTTAGGTGTTTTTTTCTCTTTTTGGTGGTTCCAACATGAGTTTTCTTGAAGGTGGTTCCAAAATTTCCTGCTAAAAGGCAAACATTTTGTATGAGGCTCATAATGGCATTAATAAGGTGATGGTCTACTATGCAAATGGTGGCAAACATAGTCCAACATACAGTGCCACACTTTTTCCTGGTCATGATGTTAGGCCCATAGTGAAGCATAGGTGAAGGGCAAGGGGTAGGGCCCGGCACTTGGCTAAAAGAAAGCCAGATGATATTTGCATAACAAAGCTTTTTAGGGTTAGTGGGACCCAAAGCACTCCATAAGAAGGCTGACAAGGCATGCAGGCACCTTATGTTAACCATTACCCCATGTAGGTGGATTTTGTTTTTTTTTCTTTAGGGTGGTTCCATCACGAGTTTTCTTGAAGGTGGTTCCATAATTTCCTGCCAAAAGGCACACATTTTTTACGAGGCTCACAATGGCATTACTAAGTTGGTTGCCACACCATTGCCTGGTCATGATGATAGGCCCATAGTGAAGCGTGGGCGAAGGGCAAGGGGTAGGGAAGCTCTGTAGGGTTTGGGGGGCCTGGGGTGCTCCATAAGACAGTGGTGTAGTGGTTAGCACTTTCGCCTAGCAGTAAGAAGGGTCGCTGGTTCGAATCCCAACCACGACACTACCTGCCTGGAGTTTGCATGTTCTCCCTGTGCCTGCGTGGGTTTCCTCCGGGTGCTCCGGTTTCCTCCCACACTCCAAAGACATGCTGGAAGGTTAATTGGATCCTGTCTAAATTGTCCCTAGTATGTATGAATGTGAGTTAGGGACCTTAGATTGTGAGCTCCTTGAGGGTAGGGACTGATGTGAATGTACAATGTATATGTAAAGCGCTGCATAAATTGACGGCGCTATATAAGTACCTGAAATAAAATTTAAAATAAAATAAGAAGGCTGACAAGGCATGCAGGCACTTTACATTATTCCATGTAGATTATCCTTTTTCTCTTTTTGGTGGTTCCATCATGAGTTATCTTGAAGGTGGTTCCATAATTTCCTACCAAAATAGCAAACATTTTGTATGAGGTTCAAAATGGTATTAGTGCTGAAAAGATCAGTGTCATGCCTGCAGTCTCTCCTAAATGTAGCTCTGACAGTGTTATATTACATTTGCTGCTGTTTAAAGTGGAACTCCAGGAATTTCCCCCCCCCCCCCCCCAAACATTGGCCCATGTATGTATGCATATGTGAATCAGGGGGCCACTGGGGAAGCTGAAAATCACATTAGGAGTCCGGATTACAAACAGTTATAGCCATGATCTTCTGGGTGCTGTTCCAGCGGTTCCCCCTCTGCACCCTGACAACAGAGGTTTGCTTTGCTTAGTGCTGATTCAGAGAACCCCCCTGCATGAATGTGGGGCATTTTGTAAAAGAACAAGATTGTGAGATCACCGCATCGCCACTCATCGAATCTGAGAACACCTTGTATCCAATGAAAAAAAAAAAAAAAAAAAAGATATCTCTAAATAGAAGTGACGCCAAGCAAGCCACCCCCTGTGTTCAAAGGGAAAGCCAATGGAGCAGCACTTGGAAGATCACGGTTGTCACTAGACACGTGCAATTTGTTTTGTTCCGAATTAGTTTTTTAAACTAATTTCGACAAATTTGTTGGAAATCTGTTTGACGAATTTTTCAGAATATTCGAAAATTCGTAAATTTAAAATTCTGAAAACCCGAAAATTCGAAAATCTGAAATAATAACCAATAATAACCAAACTATTACTAACTATTAAATTATAGGTATTGGAATTTCATTTCAAATTTGGCTGTTAGTAAATGTAACCAATACGAATTTATCAGAAGTTACGAATTATCTGAAATAACAAATGCCGCATCTAAATTAATGGAACGTAACAAATTAATAATAATAAATAACAATAATAATAATAAAAACTTTTGATTATTATTATTATTTATTATTAATTAGTTCCATTCCATTTGTTTAGATGCGGCATTCGTTATTTTGGTTAATTCGTAATTTCGGATAAATTCGTATTCGTTACTTTTACTAACAGCGAAATTTGAAAGGAAATTCCAATACCTATAATTTAGTAGTTAGTTAGTTAGTTAGTTAGTTAGTTAGTTAGTTAGTTAGTTAGTTAATTAGTCAGTTAGTTAGTTTGTTAGTTATTCTTTAGGATTTTCAGATTTTCTTTCTTATTTTCGGATTTTCGAATTTACGAATCGTGATCATAACGAATGACCCGAAAAACAAAACAAAAACGAATTAAATGAAAACAAATGAATTTTTTTCAGCAGTGCACATGTCTAGTTGTCTCTGTATTTAGAACAGACTATTAAAGTGATTGTAAACCTCAGACATGAAATATGAACAAAGCATATCCCTCTATAGTGTGTCATTGTGTCAATCCAGAGCACTGAGTGCCATTTTTGTCTGATGCCTCCTTCCTCAGCTATCTGAATGAGTCACTTCTGACAAGTTTTTCTGACACCAAGAGAAAAAAAGGGTGACAGGGGAGGGATCTCCAGCACACAGCCTGTGATTGACAGCCTGAGCTCTGTTCCTGTGTGCTGTGTGGAGGGGCTGTGTCCCTTCCCTCCAATCAGCTTTCAATGATCTCTGCAGAGCCTAACTTCACTTCCCCACCCCCTGCTTCCGGAAAGCTCAGAAAAGCTGTATAATTTCTGCATTTTGAACAGCTGTAAAGAAGAGGGGGCTGCAGATAAACCGGTACAACTTATGTAGGAGCATTTGTTTCATCTCCGTGTGTTACCTGAGGCCAGTCACTTTACTTTAGTGCAGCAATCAAGGAGCTAAAGCTGGTGGTGAGGAGGCGATACAATGCCTCCTCACTGCTTGTCAAACACCTCTGAAAGCGATCCGAATGCAGATCGCTCTTCAGAGCGCACCACAAGTGTGAACAAGCCCTTACAGTGATTTTCAGATATCTGATACAGATGCTTACATCAAGCCAAGCTGGGCCAAAGTAAGCATTGGGGGGAAAAAAAATTCCTGGAGTTCCACTTTATACACTATGCAGTACTCAGCCAAGTGTGTAGACATATGTCAAAAGCAAATTATAGACTGCAAGAAAAAAAAAATATAGGCTGAGAAAATGGAAGTCTTTTAGCAAAGCAGTCTTTTTTTTTTTCATTATTTTTGGTTGGAGTGACTGGGATGTTCCTAAGTGAGACTTTAAGTATTTCTCTGGAGACCGTTCAGAGAAAAGTCTTTGTATTCTACCGCTGTTCTCGTATCATGATGACTTGTTCCAATTTTCCTTTTATTTTCCTTTATGTTATATTCCTTTACTGTGCGTTCTATTGTTCCAGCTAATTCCATTTCCCAGCTGAGACATTCAGTAAATAATTCCATTATGCCTACAAGGTTTGAGAAATCTTTTGTGATGCTCCTGGGCACCCATTTAACACATATTACTCTGCACAAGTGGAGATTTGCAATATTAAAGTGAACCTATTAATAAAATGTACATTTCATAAGAAGGAGAAGTGTCTGTATTAGCAAAGGGCATTAGGATGAATAAGATACAGGAAATCTCTCTTGCCGATAATAAAAAGCATTTGCTTTGGAGCTCCCTCACACGGCCTAAAGCCTAGGCTTCTGGTTCCCGACCTGCCACCAGGGGCTACACGTGGCCCTTTGACACTTTTTGTGTGGCACTCGGGGGGCCCCTCACAATACAATCTGTGTTTGCCTAATATAAGTGATTTCTAGCAGCCTCATGTAGGCTCTGACCACCTCTTGTATCATGTCTGCAGTCTCTGACCATCTCTTGTATTATGACCTCAATCTCTGACCATCTTTTGTACTATGACCTCAGTCTCTGACCATCTCTTGTATCATATTCACAGTCTCTGACCATCTCTTGTATCATGTCCACAGTCTCTGACCATCTCATGTATTATGTCTGCAGTCTCTGACCATCTCATGTATCATGTCTGCAGTCTCTGACCATCTCTTGTATCATATTCACAGTCTCTGACCATCTCTAGTAATATGACCTCAGTCTCTGACCATCTCTTGTATCATGTCCATAGTCTCCGGCCATCTCTTGTATCATGTCCACAGTCTCTGACCATCTCTTGTAACATGTCTGCAGTCTCTGACCATCTCTTGTATCATGTTCACAGTCTCTGGCCACCTTTTGTATCATGTATGCAGTCTCTGACCATCTCTTGTATCATGTCTATAGTCTCTCACCATCTTTTGTATTATGTCCACAGTCTTTGACTATCTCCCGGCATTTTTTGTGTGGCCACCAATCTGTGTTTCCCTGGTGCCCTGTAATAGTAGTGATTTCTAACAGCCTCATGTAATATGTCTTCAGTTTCTTACAGTCTCCTGAAGCACGTGTGCAGTCTCTGGCCATCTTTTGTATCATGTCTGCAGTCTCTGACCAGTGACCATCTCTTGTATTATGACCTCATTCTCTG
This sequence comes from Lithobates septentrionalis, assembly GCA_037952835.1. Classification (NCBI taxonomy): domain Eukaryota; kingdom Metazoa; phylum Chordata; class Amphibia; order Anura; family Ranidae; genus Lithobates; species Lithobates septentrionalis. The sequence continues at coordinate 2,854,991 of JBBDGP010000123.1, read as the reverse complement.
ACCATCTCTTGTATAATGTCCACAGTCTCTGACCATCTCTTGTATAATGTCCACAGTCTCTGACCATCTCTTGTATAATGTCCACAGTCTCTGACCATCTCTAGTATCATCTCCACGGTCTCTGACCATCTCTTGTATCATGTCCACGCTCTCTGACCATCTCTTGTATCATGTCAACGGTCTCTGACCGTCTCTTGTATCATGTCCACAGTCTCTGACCATCTCTTGTATCATCTCCACGGTCTCTGACCATCTCTTGTATCATGTCCAGAGTCTCTGACCATCTCTTGTATCATGTCCACGGTCTCTGACCATCTCTTGTATCATGTCCGCAATCTTTGACCATCTCTAGTATCGGGTCCACGGTCTCTTACCATCTCTTGTATCATATCCACAATCTTTGACTATCTCTTTTTGAGTGGCCACCAATCTGTGTTTCCCTGGTGCCCTGTAATAGTAGTGATTTTTTTCTAGCAGTCTCATGTATTATGTCTCCAGGTTCTGACAGTCTCCTGAAGCATGTCTGCAGTCTCTGACCATTTCTTGTATCATGTCTGCAGTCTCTGACCATCTCTTGTAATATGACCTCAGTCTCTAACCATCTCTTGTAATATGACCGCAGTCCCTGACCATCTCTTGTATTATGTCCGCAGTCTCTGACCCTCTCTTGTATTATGTCCACAGTCTCTGACCCTCTCTTGTATTATGTCCACAGTCTCTGACCCTCTCTTGTATTATGTCCACAGTCTCTGACCCACTCTTGTATTATGTCCACAGTCTCTGACCCACTCTTGTATCAAGTCTGCAGTCTTTGATCATCTCTTGTATATTGAACAAAGTTCCTTTAAAGAGGTTGTAAACCTCCAAAAAACAGAAAAAACCTGCAAGACAAAGGCATAATGAGCTAGCATATAACAAAAATCCAAAATAGTGAACCATACAAATCAATGACAATAATTAATTGAAAAAAAGTCCAGTATATCAATAATGCACAAAATATTCGTATGATGATATATTTAAATAAGTGACATCAGTTCATAAGGAATCTTGGTGCGTTGTAAGGTGAATCATTCATAAATAGTGAAAAAAAAAAAAGGAAAAACTCCAATAGTACAAAAATGCTGCAAAGAGTGCTTTATTGAAGGGAAATGCACTGCTGCATGAAAACGAAATGACCCACAAACGGGTCACTCGAACGATCAAGTAAAAAGTTGGAATTCCAGTCAGATAAAATCACACCAGTGTTTGATGGCGATCGCATATGCGCAGAGCGTGTGAGCGTAGGCTTCCAACTTTTTACTTGACCGTTCGAGTGACCCGTTTGTGGGTCATTTCGTTTTTTATGTAGCAGTGCATTTCCCTTCAATAAAGCACTCTTTGCAGCATTTTTGCACTATTGGAGTTTTTCCTTTTTTTTTTTTCACTATTTATGAATGATTCACCTTACAACGCACCAAGATTCCTTATGAACTGATGTCACTTATTTAAATATAGCATCATACGAATATTTTGTGCATTATTGATATACTGGACTTTTTTTCAATTAATTATTGTCATTGATTTGTATGGTTCACTATTTTGGATTTTTGTCAGCTATATTAACTATCACTTTTTATTATCATTTGTTTATTTCAATAGCGCTGCACTTTTTTTGTTATATATTTGCCTTTTGCCTACTATCTGGGTTATAGTGCATAGCTGCTGTATGTTATTGTGGTTCTTTTTTAGCGCAGATATTTCTTTCTTTTTTTATAATGAGCTAGTATGCATTGCATACTAGCTCATTACGAAGTACTTACCTTAGAACAGTGGTTCTCAACCTTACTAATGCTATGACCTCTGGATAAAATTTCCCAAGTTGTGGGGACCCCTAACTGTAAAATTATTTTCGTAGCGTGGGTTGTCAGCACCCAAGGCAAGACAAGTAATTTGCGCCCCTAACCCACGGATATTTAGCATTCCCCGATTCCCTACCACTCGTACAGTATTAAAACCCCTTATGATACATTTTAGGATGTACCACTGTTTCTCTTTGTTATCTTTCTTTCTGTTTTATCTCTCACTATCCTAATTTCTCCCCCCTTCCCCCCATCTCTCTCTCTCTCTCTCCCTAGCCGTCTTTCTTGTTCTTTCTCTGATTCTATCTCTCCATTTTTCTTTGTTCCTCCCCCTCTTTTCCGCTCCCTTCCATGCATTCTATATTTGTATTCCTTCTCTTACTCCATGGTGGGGGGAGTTGGGATGAGTGGCAGTGCTGGTGGGGAGTTGGGATGAGTGGCAATGCTGGTGTGGAGTTGGGATGAGTGGCAGTGCTGGTGGGGAGTTGGGATGAGTGGCAGTGCTAGTGGGGAGTTGGGATGAGTGGCAATGCTGGTGGGGAGTTGGGATGAGTGGCAATGCTGGTGGGGAGTTGGGATAAGTGGCAGTGCTGGTGGGGAGTTGGGATGAGTGGCAATGCTGGTGGGGAGTTGGGATGAGTGGCAATACTGGTGTGGAGTTGGGATGAGTGGCAGTGCTGGTGGGGAGTTGGGATGAGTGGCAGTGCTAGTGGGGAGTTGGGATGAGTGGCAATGCTGGTGTGGAGTTGGGATGAGTGGCAATGCTGGTGGGGAGTTGGGATAAGTGGCAGTGCTGGTGGGGAGTTGGGATGAGTGGCAACGCTGGTGGGGAGTTGGGATGAGTGGCAATGCTGGTGTGGAGTTGGGATGAGTGGCAGTGCTGGTGGGGAGTTGGGATGAGTGGCAGTGCTAGTGGGGAGTTGGAATGAGTAGCAATGCTGGTGTGGTGTTGGGATGAGTGGCAATGCTGGTGGGGAGTTGGGATAAGTGGCAGTGCTGGTGGGGAGTTGGGGTGAGTGGCAATGCTGGTGTGGAGTTGGGATGAGTGGCAGCGCTGGGGGGGAGTTGGGATGAGTGGCAGTGCTGGGGGGGAGTTGGGATGAGTGGCAATGCTGGTGGGGAGTTGGGATGAGTGGCAATGCTGGTGGGGAGTTGGGATCAGTGGCAGTGCTGGGGGGAGTTCTGATCATCCAACTTAGGTGCTCTTGATCAAGGTCATCTGCTGATCTGAGAGCTGTAGTGGGGACTTTTAATGGCAACTATAATCACAGGTAGTGTTACTCACTGTGTGCCCGACTTTGTGGTGTCTCGCAGCAGTGACATCTACAGTGGCTTGCGAAAGTATTTGGCCCCCTTGAACTTTTCAACCTTTTGCCACATTTCAGGCTTCAAACATAAAGATATAACATTTTAATTTTTTGTGAAGAATCACCAACAAGTGGGACACAATTGTGAAGTGGAACGAAATCTATTGGATATTTTAAACTTTTTTAGCAATTAAAAAACTGAAAAGTGGTGCGTGCAAAATTATTCGGCCCCTTTACTTTCAGTGCAGAATACTCACTCCAGAAGTTCAGCGAGGATCTCTGAATGATCCAATGTTGTCCTAAATGACTGATGGTGATAAATAGAATCCACCTGTGTGTAATCAAGTCTCTGTATAAATGCACCTGCTCTGTGATAGTCTCAGGATTCTGTTGAAAGCGCAGAGAGCATCATGAAGACCAAGGAACACACCAGGCAGGTCCGTAATACTGTTGTGGAGAAGTTTAAAGCCGGATTTGGATACAAAAAGATTTCCCAAGCTTTAAACATCCCAAGGAGCACTGTGCAAGCGATCATTTTGAAATGGAAGGAGTATCAGACCACTGCAAATCTACCAAGACCTGGCTGTCCCTCTAAACTTTCAGCTCAGACAAGGAGAAGACTGATCAGAGATGCAGCCAAGAGGCCCATGATCACTCTGGATGAACTGCAGAGAACTACAGCTGAGGTGGGAGAGTATGTCCATAGGACAACAATCAGTCGTACACTGCACAAATCTGCCCTTTATGGAAGAGTGGCAAGAAGAAAGCCATTTCTCAAAGATATCCATAAAAAGTCTCGTCTAAAGTTTGCCACAAGCCACCTGGGAGACACACCAAACATGTGGAAGAAGGTGCTCTGGTCCGATGAAACCAAAATACAACTTTTTGGCCACAATGCAAAACGATATGTTTGGCGTAAAAGCAACACAGCTCATCACACTCAACACACCATCCCCACTGTCAAACATGGTGGTGGCAGCATCATGGTTTGGGCCTGCTTTTCTTCAGCAGGGACAGGGAAGATGGTTAAAATTGAGGGGAAGATGGATGCAGCCAAATACAGGACCATTCTGGATGAAAACCTGTTGGAGTCTGCAAAAGACCTGAAACTGGGATGGAGATTTATCTTCCAACAAGACAATGATCCCAAACATACAGCAAAATCTACAAAGGAATGGTTCACAAATAAACGTATCCAGGTGTTAGAATGGCCAAGTCAAAGTCCAGACCTGAATCCAATCGAGAATCTGTGGAAAGAGCTGAAAACTGCTGTTCACAAACGCTCTCCATCCAACCTCACTGAGCTCGAGCTGTTTTGCAAGGAAGAATGGGCAAGAATTTCAGTCTCTCGATGTGCAAAACTGATAGAGACATACCCCAAGCGACTTGCAGCTGTAATCGCAGCAAAAGGTGTCTCTACAAAGTATTAACGCAAGGGGGCCGAATAATTTTGCACGCCCCACTTTTCATTTTTTTATTAGTTAAAAAAGTTTCAAAAATCCAAAAGATTTCGTTCCACTTCACAATTGTGTCCCACTTGGTGATTCTTCACAAAAAATAAAAATTTTATATCTTTATGTTTGAAGCCTGAAATGTGGCAAAAGGTTGAAAAGTTCAAGGGGGCCGAATACTTTCGCAAGCCACTGTATGCCGAAATCAGGAGATAGGGTCTCCTCCAGCCCCTCCCACTTCACATTCTTCACCAGTCAGCTGACTTCTAGTCTCTGACCCCCAGCCATGCCGTGAACTGAATGGTTGGCTGCGAAGAGGCTGTGTGGGCGACCATGGGCTCCAGGAACAGCCCAGCTGGGCGGCCGCGAAAAATCTGGGAGAGCGGTGCAGGCTTCAGGAACAGCCAAGGATTCGGTGACCCCTGGAAAATCGTCATTCAACCCCAGAGGGGGTCCCAACCCCCAGGTTGAGAACCACTGCCTTAGAAGGATGCCCTGAATCGGTGCTGGCACACCGAATACAGAGCCGATATCTTTTCGGTTTTGCGGGTTCCGGCGCTGTGATTGGCCAGAGCCGCAAAGACGTCACTCTCACGCGTGCGTGCGGGAGCCGCTGGTCACATCACTGGCCATGAAGAAACGGCACGAGCGGGCCGTTCCTTCAGTGCGCATATGCCGATGACGCCAGGGTATATAGTAAATATCTCCTAAACGGTGCAAGTTTAGGAGATATTTACAGTACCTACAGGGAAGCCTTATTATAGGCCTACTTATAGGTACAATTAAAGAGGAAGACTTTACTTACTTTTTAAGGCAAAGACAGAGCTACCATATTAACATACATCCATATATTATTCATGAATCAAGTGCTCATGTGCATAAACCAATAGTCCAAATGATAAAACACGCATCGTGCTTACTTTAGTGAAAGGGGTCCTTCTCCAGCCTAACTTCCTAAGGTAGTGTTTTCCAGCAATGTCTTTAAGTCCAGGTTCTGTTAGGCCTTCAGCTAAGCAAAATGTTGAGGCCAGCAACAGCTCTTCAGTAACACAGAGTGCTTCCCAGGGGCAGAGGCCCCCAGGAGAAGAGAGCTCTGATCAGACCTTCCTAAACATTTATCTTCTCCCCAGCCAAACCTTCTGGGCACCCCTCCCCAGGGATTGGCTGAGGGCAGATAAATAGTCATCCTCTCATTCTTTTCCTGGAAGATTCTTTCAGAGGCAAGCAGGATTAATCAACTGAAAGGTTTAGGGATAGACCTGACCAAACCTAGAAAATAAATTGCTGCTCAGCAGTACCGCAGATCCAAAAACGAGATGTATTCAGCCTAGGGCAGGGGGTGCTACACATGTTATTATTCAGTTATAGTTTGCACATTTAAGAATACATCCAGCTCTCTTTTTAATACTATCTACTGAGCTGTGGAGAAGGCCATCTTGGGAAAAGGGCAGGGCTTTACTTCCTCATGTCAGAGCTACCCCACTGGTGACTGGAGATCTGATGAATAGTAGGGGAATACTCAGTATGCAGCAGGTGAGGTAGGGGAAACACAGATCCAAAAATGGATTGAACAGAAGCAAGGAGATCATTGCACAGTAGGTTTAAGGTACAGCTTCCTCTCCAGCAAGGAGAACAGTGAGCAGCACAGTGATGACATCACTAAATATTACTCCAAATCTTCTGAGACTAGCGGTCAGAGGAAGCAGTGCCTTAGATGATCTCACACTGCACATATGCAGCTATGAGGCTCAGAGTACAGGAAGTGTACAGATATTTCCCGGGAGGTATTCAAGACAAAAAGGTAAATTTTTAAGGGCACTGCTTAGGCACAATTAGCATTTCTAGATGTTCTCGATAAGAAAGCAAATCTTAACTGTTTGAGTACAGGTCCACTTTAACCAGTTGTGAGATTTGACTAGGAGCTCTCTGGATTTCATGATAGATCAGAAGGTACACTATATTTTCAAAAGTATTGGGACAGCTGCCTTTACACGCACATGAATTTTATTGGCATCCCAGTCTTAGTCCGTAGGGTTCAATATTGAGTTGGCCCACCCTTTGCAGCTATAACAGCTTCAACTCTTCTGGGAAGGCCGTCCACAAGGTTTAGAAGTGTGTCTATGGGAATGTTTAACCATTTTTCCAGAAGTGCATTTGTGAGGTCAGGCACTGAGGTCAGGCACTGGACGAGAATGATTGGCCCGCAGTTTTCGCTCTAATTTATCAAAGGTGTTCTGTTGTGTTGAGGTCAGGACTCTGTGTAGGCCAGTGAAGTTCCTCCACCCCAAACTCACCCATCCATGTCTTTATGGACCTTGCTTTGTGCACTGGTGCGCAGTCATGTTGGAACAGGAAGGGGCCGTCCCCCAAACTGTTCCCACAAAGTTGGGAGCATGAAATTGTCCAATATGTCTTGTTATGCTGACACCTTAAGAGTTCCCTTCACTGGAACTAAGGGGCCAAGCCCAACCTCTGAAAAACAACCCAAAACCATTATCTCCTCTCCACCAAATGATTTGGACCATTGCACAAAGCAAGGTCCATAAAGACATGCATGAGTGAATTTGGGGTGGAGGAACTTAACTGGCCTGCACAGAGTCCTGACCTCAACCTGATAGAACACCTTTGGGAAGGAATTAAAAAGGAGACTGCGAGCCAGGCCTTCTCATCCAACATCAGTGTCTAACCTCACAACTTCGCTTCTGAATGAATGGTCAAGCACTCCCATAGACACACTCCTAAACCTTATGTACAGCCTTCCCAGAAGAGTTGAAGCTGTTATAGCTGCAAAGGGTGGGGCAACTCAATATTGAACCCTACAGACTAAGACTGGGATGCCATTAAAATTAATTTGCGTGTAAAGGCAGGTGTCCCAATACTTTTGACAACATAGTG